>NW_021025126.1:587203-608925 GCF_004153795.1 Camellia sinensis
GTACTAGGGCTCCCAAGAGACAAAATTTCAAAACTATTGCAAATCATATCGGGCCTTAAAATGCGGAAGCAACAAATAAATAATGGTCCCATTAAGCTTGTGCATACAGTATAACTGGAATAATTAAAACATTTGGACACACTAGAAACTTTTATTCATATACAAATCTTATATAAATCTCAACACATATACATAAAACATAAACTCTAAACAATACAAAATTAAAGCCTCAACAACAGGAGGCACCTCTTTTGGTGTGCTTGACATAACCAGCCGCACAAAGAACTCCTAAGGCTGACTTAAGGTTGGTTTCCAGATTGATCACCTACAATAGATATAAAACGATGGAGTGAGCGAAGCTCATATGAGTAAGAATACAGTAAACATGTGTAAATAGATGAGCAAAGTTCTCACAAATATTCATACTCATTTAAACAAAACGGCTTCGGGCCCAACATATATCAAAACGGCCTTGGGCCCAACATATATCATAATGGCTTTGGGCCCACATTTAGTACGGGCCGGCCTTAGGCCCAATAACATGTTAATAGCTATTAAGAACGACCTCAGGTTCAAACGTATCTTATCGTATCCCTGTATCTTTTCATGGAGTAGAAGGAACATCGATATGTCTCCACCTCTCCTTGGGCCCAATGCATGTATGTATGGACCCAAGAGGTGACTCGTACGGATTCTAGAGGTTACTCCCACCGTAGCACTTAGTTCCGTACAGCACTTTGTTCCATATCAGGAATCCATAGGTCTTAAAGACTGAACAGTTCATATCATGCCATAGCATAAACAGAACAGATAAACGGAATGGCCTTGGGCCCACTATATCATATTACAAACATTTCACATTTCATATCCATATACCATATACCATATACCATATACCATATCATAGGTCTTGTAACTCTTTCATCCGCATAAAACATAATTCCAGATCATCAAAACAGTTATGCATCAAAATAAATATAAATGAACATATCTTTACAATATTATTACTCACAGTGGGTTCCAAAAATGGTTGACTGGTCCTCGAATCTTGACCTGTAATCACAATGCACATAGCACACATATCGAAACATGGAATTACTTTCTTGATCAAATTTACTTTTCTTAATCTTTTGTTAATCAAATAAACAAATCCCTTACTTTTCTCCACAACCAATTATTTATGTTGGTTCTAAACTCATTAGTCCTCAGAAACGAAAGGAAATTGGGTTGGGAGAGGAAATAGCATAAAACAGTTAAAAAGAAAGTGAACAATCTTCACTAATTTAAACATATCTTTTTTTATACTTATAATTTGGATATAAGACCACCACCATTGGAAAATAGACTTCTGGGGCTTGAATTTAGGCTCAAGAATTACTTGAAATGGAGTCCGGATGAGAGAGATATGCTTATTTGAAGTTGGGCTGAAACAGGAGTGTTCTGCACCTGCGGGATTTGGGAACGTGCTTTTTCAGTAGAATCAAATTGGGTGCTGGAAATGGACTGCGACATGTGCGGGAAGCCCCGCCGCACATGCGGTGCGAGGTGAGATAACCTATCCGAGCAAGACCTGTTTGTTTCAAGCTGAATTTCCCCATTTCCCAGCTAGGGTGCACTCCAAATCACTCCCAAAACATGTAATATCAATGAAAAAACATGAGATTATAATGATTTTGTAAATCAAAACCTCAAAAACACAATGAATCTTTAAGCAAGAAAGATCAAAATCCTTATTTAGTTCTTTTCCAAACTTTTTCAAAACTTCTTCTTCCAAAGCCACATAAATCTTCATTTCATATATCATTTTATGAGTTCAACTTATACAAAACTTCAAGATTAAAGCTCAACTTCTCACAATCTAACCCAAGTTAAGTATTTTCAAAGCAATCAACTCTTAATCAAACAAATCCAAGTCCAATTTCACATATGTTTATATATATATATATATATATATCAAGTATTCTTAGAACTCAAAATGCTAACACCAAGTAATCTTCTCCTTTAGGGTTCTTACTTTAATTTCCACCAATTTACACCATTCAACTTCTTACTTCAACCTAGATTACATGATCTCATGAAGAATACAACTTGTATTCATAAAATTAGAGGAAGATGCTTACCTTTGTTGGCTAATTTGCTGTAGATTAGCTTATCTTTTCAAGTTTCTCTCTTCATTCTTCTCATTGAGCTCTCTCTCTCTCTCTCTCTCTCTTAGATTTTTGTGTTTTAAAACAAGATAGAGATGAGCCCCAAATGACTTATATCACTTATATATATATATACACACACACACACAGAGTGGTGTAGCCAGGAATTTAGTGGAGAGGGGGCCCAAATTAATAACAACAATAATTTTTATGAGACGTTACTAAACTTTAAATATTCATTTGGATAAATGTGAATTTTAAATTAAAAGGATTTGAGATTAAATTTTATACAAATATTGGGGAATAACTATTTTATAGGTGGATTGGAAATTTAAAAAAGAAGATAAGTTGAGATAGAAATGATATATTTTAGTAGACAAATTCTATAAAACATACTGCAAAAAAAAATATCTATCATATGTTGCAATTATGATCTTCGTGGTCTTTAGTTATAACATATTATAGTGTTAGATATAATTTAGTTATAACTTCTTGTGGTTGTTATTTTGGTTAAGACTATATATCAAGTAATAGTTAGTTATGACTCATTCTAATATTAATTATGACCTATGGTAATTTTTTTATTTTTTATAATTGAAGATGTATTGCTTAATTATAATTTATATATTGTTTATTTTAGTTATGAATGGAAAGAAACACATGGAAGATAAACTCCACAAGTCAAATGTAACTTACAATCCAATAAATTTCATATCTTCATTGAAATTGTGTTAGATATAATTTAGTTATAACTTCTTGTGGTTGTTATTTTGGTTAAGACTATATATCAAGTAATAGTTAGTTATGACTCATTCTAATATTAATTATGACCTATGGTAATTTTTTTATTTTTTATAATTGAAGATGTATTGCTTGATTATAATTTATATATTGTTCATTTTAGTTATGAATGGAAAGAAACACATGGAAGATAAACTCCACATGTCAAATGTAACTAACAATCCAATAAATTCCATATCTTCATTGAAATTAATTATGTTTTCATGTCAATAATGATAGATATCACCATTATATTGAAATTTTCATAAATAATAATATGACTTATCATAGTCTCTTTATTTTCAATCAAAATAATCATTATTATTCTCATTATTTTTTTATTATTTATTTATGTCTTTCTTTGTTTCAATAGTCTTATTTATTTGAATTTTAAAAATGCATTTGGTTTCAAAAGCAATAGGTGTGTCTATTCCTAATAGACACCATAGAGCTTTTTTATACAGGACTCTAATATTGGGAAAAATATACAACGTTCTCTCTCTCTGTCTCTCTCTCTCTCTCCTCTTTACTGTATTTTTATGTTCCATATTTCTGGACAATCGATACATTCTTGGCAAATTCTTCTGGTGCAAATGTGCATTGTGTCAGATCTTGTAAAGTTTTGGGTTGTATCTTGGAGTCGTTTGTGATTGTTAAAATTTGCACGGAGGGAGCACATATCAACTTTAGGATAGCGTCTTTGACGTGCCTGTCACAATCACATAGTCTATTTTCTAAATCCTTTTCTTCATCTTTTTCACACACACGCACACTTATTACAAAATTCGCCCTCTTGACGGAGGGTCCGAATAATGAGCTAACTAGCTATACTAAGCTAAGCTATCTAACTACTATAATTAATCTAATTTAAGCTAGTTATTACACAACAAGATGCATGACAAGCTACAACTAGTTATTACACAACTTTAATGAATTAACAAATTAACTAAACATGCAAACTATATGAAGTAGGCCGCCTCAACTCTGCCTTGGATGATAAAGGATGCATGTCCGGTCGCCTCGTTCGGAAATCCACCGCGATGCCCCAATTTGCCTCTGTTTGCAACTGTTGTCAGAACCTTGCACCAAGCTCCAGAAAGCTTTCAACTCACCTTGGGGACCTGTAGGAACATGGCCGACCACCTAGGGGGATTGCCAGCCACTAGCCGACCACTTTTTATTGCTGTAGACCAGAAAAAGTGGTCGGCCAGCTAGTTTTTCTGGTTGGCCGACTAGTTTTTGCTGCACTTCTCTAGTTTTCTGCAACAGAGAGCAAGAAAGGGCATGGCGATGTATTGGCAAGATATGTGTGCACAACCACTCTCCCTATCATTTCTCAGGCTCAAAGGAGTATGGTTCTCGGCCCTCGAGCCACCAATCACACATCTTGATGCATGATGGCCGAGAAGCCAAATTGCACAATCAATATGAATGAATGCACAAAGAAAACACATAAAGCCTCAAACTCTATCATGCATGATCAAGAGGGTTGGCGACCGAGAATTGAGGCACATTTCGTCACTTCAAGTATGAAATGTCTCCCGTTTCTCGTGTTTGGATAACTCCCTATCCAAACATAATGTAATGCATGCGCACACAATGTAATGTGACAAGCATGCAAATATCATGGAATGCAACAAGCATGCAACAACATGCAAAGTGGACTTAAACCGAATATGGATAGACCTCAATCATGCCCAAAATAGTGGCCAAAACTCAACAAAACCTAGGCACAAAGAGTATGAAATGCACATTCAACTCATGGCTCACAAGCAAAGCATAAAGGCACAACTCTTAAGCGCAATTAAAGAGTGACATGCATGAGAATATGACAATGTTGCATGCTCTGAAATGAAGTGTTAAATGATGCCAAATCATCCAAACAACACAAATGAGGCATGCTAGAAGGCCTAGAGCATAAGGCTAGTCAAGAGCAATACACAAGGAGCATGTAATACCAAGCTTAAACCACTAAACCAGCTCTGGACAGAGCTTAACCATGCCAAATTAAGGGTCAAGAACACGCTGAAATGGAGCTCATGAGCTTAGGCAAACATTCATACATGATGGCTCACTCTTAAGGCTTAAAGCATAAACCCTCCAATGCATGGAAAGAGTGACAAATGTGAGTGCAGTGATAAATGTGAGTGCATGGCCATGGATTATGCACTGAAATCATGGTAGAAATGATGCTAAATCATGCCAAAAGCCCAAGCAACGCATGCTAGTGGACTCGATATACAAAGCTAGTAAGCTAGATTACTAAGGACATACAAAACAATGCATGCACGACCCAAAACACTTCAAACAGAGCTTAAGCATGCTGAAATAGTTAGGCCAAAATCATGCTAGAATGATGATCAAAAGTATAGAGCATGTTAGGCTAACAAGTAGCATTAAGTGCATGAGGCATTCAAGAGACAACCAAACCAGCCCAAAGCAGTGCTATATCATGGCAAAACAAGGCCTAATACATACTAAAATGAAGCCAAAACAAGCTTAGTAAACATGCTACCTTTATGAGCCATCAATACAAGCATTCAAGACAAAGGGGAAGGGGGACAACCCCCTCTTATTTGAGGCCTCAAAACCTCATTTCCACCACTGAAATTCCTCTGGAATTCAATGGTGAAGAGGCCAAACAAAGACTAAATAATGGCCTAAAGGAGATGGCCCAAAACAAGGCCAAATAAGGCACAAAGGGGGTAGACCACCCCTCAACACCAAAGAGGCCTTAAGTAAACATATTAAGCACTTAGAATCAAAGCTATTTTCAATCATACAAATATGGCTAAAAGAATAACCAACACAAAGCTTAAAAGGAGCCAAAGGTCTCACCCTTGAAGAACAACAAAACCAGTAGTTTTTCTAAGCCAAAACCAACTCTTGGAAGCCTAAACAAGTCCTATGGCATCTCAGCTCCAAGGGTAAGAGGCTTGGCTAAGGGGTTGTAGGAAAAATGTATGAAGAACACTCACTTTCAAGCCAAATAGAGAGAGAGATATATGTTTTGCCTTAAACCAATTTCAGAACCCGGAGAAGGGAGGGAGAGCTCCCCTCTTACAGAACTCCAAAATTTTAGCTTCTTTGAGAAGGTAGAAGCTTGGTTAAATCCTTCTGTACACGTGTATGGAGGATGCAGTCTGTGCCCTCCAGCTGGCACAACTGGCATCCACAGACTGTGCAAAATCTGCAGTATAGCTGCTGACCACTTAAAGTGGTCGGCCAGCTACTTGTAGTGGTCGACCGACCACCATAAGTGGTCTCCAAGGGAAGCAAGTGGTCGGCAGGGTGGGGTATTGATTTACACACTGAAAGCAAGCTAAGGGTTTGGTGGCCGACCAGAAAAGGTGGCCCAAAGACCAAGAAAACCAGTGTCTCGACTAGAAAACTGGCTGGCAGGAGGAAAAGTGGTCTCCAAGGGGAAGAACTGGTCTCCCACCCTTGTACCACCTTCCAAACAAGGAAACAAGGTTTGTACCAAAAACAAATCAAAAAGGATGCAAGACGAGCAGACTGTGCAAAATCTGCAAGATAGCTGCCGACCACTTAAAGTGGTCGGCCAGCTACTTGTAGTGGTCGACCGACCACCATAAGTGGTCTCCAAGGGAAGCAAGTGGTCGGCAGGGTGGGGTAGTGATCTACACACTGAAAGCAAGCTAAGGGTGTGGTGACCGACCAGAAAAGGTGGCCTAAAGACCAAGAAAACCAGTTTCCCAACTAGAAAACTGGCTGGCAGGAGTAAAAGTGGTCTCCAAGGAAAAGAACTGGTCTCCCACCCTTTTACCACCTTCCAAACAAGGAAAACAAGGTTTGTACCAAAAACAAACCAAAAAGGATGCAAGACGAGTGATCGGGAGGCAAGGCGCGCAGTCAAGAGCCCCGAAAACTGGTCTACGAGCACCAAAAGTGATATACGACCACAAAAGTGGTCTCCCAGACCACAATGGCCCTCTAGGCCATGGAAACAAGGCATGGTTCGAAAACCAAGCCAAACGGAGAACGTTAAGCGATTCCGAGACAAGGTACGCAGCCGAAGGCCCCGAAAATCGGAAACTATCTCCCAGTAGGAAAAGTGGTCTACGACCACGAAAAGGGGATCTACAGACGTCTCCCTGCCTCCAGGGAAGAGAAACAGGGCCTAGTCCACAAACCGAGTTCGGAGGCCCGGAGGCAATGCACTCAGCCGAAAGCTCCAGAAACCTGAAACGAGCACAAACATGTACAATCATTGAGCGCTCAAACGACGACGTCTGAGTCTTAAGGTCGATCAAAAATGGGGTTTCTACACTAGCCTAATAAACCGGTACAAGAGCATATATTGTTGATAAAAATCATATCATGATTAGTTGAGGCCGATCTTTGAACGGAGCGAGCGGGGGTGCTCAATGTACTCATGACCTTCCTCTCCTATACCCAAGTTCCTGAGCCGAGACAATCTTAGTGATGACGGGCACGTGACCTTTGGCACGAGTCATAGGTTTCCCAAATTTTCCCAAAATAAAATATTTAGGTGGCGACTCTGTATCTGGCAAAGCAGTCCATTTTTGTCAATTTGATTCAAAATCTACTTTACAAAATATTTGTCGGATTTGGACTCTTTGGTGTTTATCAATTTCACATTGTACTTGTGAGATTATATTAAGAACCGCGGGAGTCCAAACTGTAGGGCTTATTTCGAACTTCCGAAAGGGAGGCGCAAAAAAGTCGAGCTACACTCATATATCTTTTTTTATCCCCAAGTAACCCTACCACCAAAGATAATAGATGGAAACCTGGGAAAAATTTATGGGCAAGTATACCAAAGAAAACCACATAGACTACATAAATACAGCCGAAACACATACATCAAATAGAAAAACACAGTCTAAACGTCCACCAAAACCAATCAACAATGCTAACCTCCTGTAAAGCACCTCGCACCTCACAGCCACGACATCATAGCCACTCACAAAAGCCATGATGATGGAAAAGGTTACCCCATGAAAGATCCCTATAAAATCACATGAAACTCATACGATCAGGTGTCACATTAACAGTCTCAAGGAAGTATAGCAAAAACCAATAACCACCGTACCAACAGTCATAGTTAAAATTAATCCCATCATATAATCAAACACCACATTTCCCAGTCCCTTCCTTGGTTGATCACAAAGCCTCAATCCCCAAGCAATGTCTCCCTCACTCCATGTTGGGAGTGGCTTAAAAACCAAATCAGTATGGGTCACATGAAGACAAGAGACAACTAGAAAGCCAATAAATTTCCATCTCTCAGTCTCTAACTGGGCTAGTCATCGAACCACGATTCCCCATAGCAGTGACCCCTAAATCACTCTTGGCTGAGGTGGTTCAAGAATAACCTCATCCAGAGTTACATGAGGATCATACAATCAATTATCATTAAATAAAATAAAATAAAAAATTGACTGCAATAGTACACCATCAGACAATGGCTCAACCAAAAACCCTGGGCAAAACCCACGTGATTAACAATCGGCCCAATAAGAAAGCCAACTAGGACTCATTTGACCCACATGTTAATGGCCCATAAAAATCACCCGCAAAAATTCGGCCATACCTTTACACCGCATGCAACACAATATAATGTTTTATATCATTCTATTAATACAAAACCATTGCTAGTTTAACCAAAACCTTGGGCCAAGAACTACCCACGTGCACCATTTCTCTAAGCCTGTGTTTGGTTGGAGAATTTTAGGAGGAATTTAGAAAGAGAAAAGGAAAAAGTATGTGAAAGTAGATAAAATGTAGGTATATTTTATTCACATTTCACCTACTTTTTCTATTTTTTTTTTAAAATCTATCCTTAAATCTCTCAACTAAACACAGAATAAGTGTGCACGTTTCAAGGACTCTGGCAACGATTCTTGTAAGGAGAAATAACTGCACGGTGGCACGGTAAAAAAAAATATATAAAATTATAAAGTAATATACCATATTAATTCGAAGGAAGATGCTTTTGGGTCTACATTTTAGGAAAAAGAGTGTTGTTTGGATTCATGAGATTCACTATAAATTTCGTTTTGATAATTTAAATTATTCATTTCATCGAGTACTTTATGTTTTTTATTCACATAAAGAATTAAGTCGATTCAATAATTGTAATTTTTTCAATTTATCGCATTTTTAATCCTAAAAATTTACGATTTAATTTTTTATGTAAATAAAATACATAAAACGTCCAACAAAATAAACAATTCAAATTATCAAAACAAAATATGTGATGAGTTCTACAGGTCCATACACGATCCTCCAATCTAAAATTTAAACTAGAGATCGTCCTCCTTTTAATTATTAAAGTGAATAAACATTATTACTTTTTTTTTCTTTTTTTTTTTCCTTTTTCTGTGACCATGCTGTTATTCCCCGTTCTTGTAATGTAATAGTGATTTAAGAGTCGATTTGAAATGCAGTACTTTCCTCGAAGTTTGCTACTCACCTTTCTTCTTCAACACCTTCTTCTCCATTGCTTTCCCCAAAGAAAAACAAAAACTAGTGACCAAGAAGAAGAAACAGAGCTGTAATGACAAACCACCACCAATGGGGCTATCTTGCAATATTTGTTATGCTGTTATTATCTTTTTCATAGCCTCAGTATCCTTCTTTGACGATGCCCAATTTCCACGTCCAATGGCAAGGTTAAGTACTTCTTGGATCAACAAGCCCTCAATTTACATTGAAGTTACCGATTTTATCGGTTTAAGTCTCACACCCGTCCTCGAAGGATCATCCAAGGGCTCACATTGATCTGTGGTTTCTATTGCCCTACTCAACAAACTCAGGCATGCCTCTTTGGTGTTGTACTCTTCGGTAGTAGATATTATTTTAGCGACAACTCACCTTCTACAATTGCACCGGAACTAGTTTGGGACCGTCCTGTTCAAATTGACGCCACCTTACAACTCACTGGAGATGGAGATTTCATATTGCATGACGCAGATGTCACTTTCGTATGGTCTACCAACACATCAGGAAAGTCCGTCTTTGGCATGAATTTCACTGAATTGGGAAACCTGGTCCTCTTTGATCAAAACAATGCCACGGTTTGGCAGTCGTTTGATCACCCAACTGACTCCTTGCTTGCTGGCCAGACTTGGTCTCGTAGCCAGAAGCTCACCTCCAGCAAATCCGTATTGAACTTGACTCCAGGTTTGTTTTCTCTTAAAGTTCACGACTATTATAATATGGTGGTGGCTTATGTAGAATCCAATCCACCCTTGCCCTATTTTAAATCCTATGTAGGAGTGAAATATGTTAAATTCAAGAAATAAAGCTTTTTGGGGCACAAAATCCCTGTTGCATCATCATCGTCACCTCATCATCAGTTCATAAGGTTGGATCTTGATGGGCATTTGAAGGCTTATGAGTGGGATGGATGGAATTGGAATTGGAATGTGACGACTGATCTGATGACATCAGATATTGGTGAATGCGGTTATCCCATGGTGTGTGGCAATTACGACATCTGTTCTTCAAATGGACAGTGCAGTTGTCTGGAGGAAGCCATCGGCAACAGCACTTTCAGGCAAATAAATCATACGCAACCTAGCCTTGGATGTTCCCTTGTTACACCCATTTGTTGTGACCATTCTTAATATCACACAAATTTTGGAGCTTAAGAATACTAATTACTTTAACTTTAACTCATACTCATCCACATTAGAGGATTACAAGAAGAGTTGCTTGGAAAACTGTTCATACATAGCCGCTTTGTTTATAGATAATTGGGCGTATGATCCACGTAATGGTTGTTTTTTACTACCAGAAGTGTTTTATCTCATAAATAATGAGGGAAGGGATGAGAACGTTACTGGATTTCTTAAAGTGTAGAAATCTCTAAATGCAAAATATCATATTCCTTCACCAAAAAATTCTCCTCAAAAGAAATCAGGACAAGTCACAATTATACAGGGTTCCAGTTTCGGAGCTTTCTTTGGAGTATTTTTTGTGGTTGCCTCTTGCATTTTCCTTTTCAAGAAGAAACGAGAGTTTGATGATTTTGATGAGTTCTTTGAGGATCAAGTACCAAGGATGCCTACCAGATTCTCTTACGAAGAATTGAGAGCCATGACAAACAATTTCAATCATAAGCTCGGGGAAGAAGGATTTGGGTCAGTGTTTCAAGGGACATTAAGCGATGGGACTAATGTAGCAGTGAAAGGCCTCAATGGTTTTGATCAAGTTAAGAAGTCATTTTAGCTGAAGTTAAGACAATTGGCAACATTCACCATGTTAATTTGGTGAGATTAATTGGATTTGGTGCTGAAAAATCATATCAGCTTCTAGTTTACGAATACATGTCCAATGGATCCTTGGATAAATGGATCTTCCAAAGGCACCAAGAGCTCACCCTTGGGTGGCAATCCAGAAGAATGATCATCATGGATATAGCCAAGGGTCTAGCCTATCTCCATGAAGATTGCAGACAAAAAATATTTCACTTGGATATCAAATCCCAAAACATCCTCTTAGGTGAATACTGCAATGCAAAAATTTCTGATTTTGGATTGTCAAAACTAATTGATAAGGACCAAAGCCAAGTTGTAACAACTTTGAGGGGAACAGCAGGCTATTTGGCTCCTGAATGGTTGAACTCAATTATCACCGAGAAAGTAGATGTCTATAGCTTTGGTGTCGTGGTCTTGGAAATTTTGTGTGGGCGAAAAAATTTGGATAGCTCTTAGCCTGAGGAAGATATGCATTTACTTAGTCTATTTAAAAGGAAAGCAGAAGAGGAACGATTGAACGATATTGTTGATAAATGTAATGATGAAATGCAATTAGCCTCGAAATGCGTGCACACCAAACCGAGGCGATGACATACGTAATGCAATGGCGTGGAAATGGCATATAGAATGCAACATGGACTTACACTAGCATGAGAGAGCCTCAGCCACACTCACATGAGAGGCCGATGGATGAAAATGAAGTGCCTCGAAATGCGTGCACACGGGCACGCAAACCGAGGCAATGGTATACGCAATGCAAATAACATGGAAAATGCAACATGAACTTATACTAACATGAGAGAGCCTCAGCCACACTCACATGAGAGGCCGCTGGATGAAAATGAAGTGCCTCGAAATGCGTGCACACGGGCATGCAAACCGAGGCAATGGTATATGCAATGCAAATGTGGCAAAAATGGTATGCAAGCATGCTAATGGATTTTCAGCAGTGAAATATGGGGTAAAACAGCCCCGAAACGAGGTGAAAGTACACCCGATGCATGGAATAGTCCCGAAATATGAATTTTGGCACCCGAAATGGCCTATAGCTATACCAAACATGCACAATATGGACATGGAATGTAAAGACAGAAGCAAGGCAGCCCCAAAATTAGCATTTTACCAGTACAAAACATGGCCAAACATAAAACCAAGATAGGGCAAAACTAGCATGCAAGAAATGGCCCTAAACATGAGATTAAAAAGAAACTCATAGCTGCTGGCCCCGAACAGGTTAGGGTCCTTCAACAATGTTGAAGAGGGACCCAAAATAGGACTATTTACAGTTTATGGCAGCCCCAAAAACAGTATACAAATATGCTACAAATGCAATGCAAAAATGAGGCTCAAAAGTGGCTATAACATGAGGTATACAAAAAATTCATCAAACAAGAAAAGACCCTTAATAAAACATGTTCAGGAGGTAAAAATAAACCCACTTTTAGTTCGGACCAAGGTCCAAAAACAGCAACATCAGCGGCTGCCAAGGCATACAAAAATGGGACCAAAAAGAGGATATAAAGGGAAGTACAACATGGAAGTCTCAAACAGTGTTGAGCCCTTCTTCAATGTTGAAGAGGGGCTCAAAATAAGCCTACTTACAGTTTATAACATGCTCCAAAATAAATCACACACAAGCTAAAAATATCATGCAAGAAAATGACACTTTAGAAGGATAATGAAGCAAGTGCAAGATGGGGGGCTCAAACAGGGTTGAGCCCTTCATGAGACATGAAAATGAACTCAAAAAAAGGGTACTTTCAGTTTCGGTCGGAGCTCAAATGTATAAGAAGGAGAGGCTAAGAAATGTTGCAAGAAATAAGCTAAAAAAGAGGGAAATGGACTCACCCTTGAAGATCAATACTTTTGTTGCTTCTTGGACCAATTTTGATGACTCTAAGCTGCTGGAATTCTTCCCCTTGCTGCTGAAATGGAGTGGTGGTGGTAGAGCTTGGTGGTGATGAAGAAAACAAGGTGTAGGACTTAAGGATTTTTAGGAAAATGAGAAAGATGGAGGGAGATATGTGTATTGAGGCTTGAAGACAATTTTTTCTAACCCCTAAATGTGATATGGAATGCTGGTTATATGGACCAAAAAGGGGGTGTAAAGGTGGGGGAAAAGGAGGCCAACTTTCCCCCACAAAATATCCCTCGGATAAAGATATTTTCTGGGGGATAAAGCTATACAGCTGTAAAGTGAACAGTGTGAGGATCACGGCCGGCCAGGTATTTTTGCTGCAGGTGGCCGGCCGGCCACATCCCCTAGCCGGTCGGCTAGGGGTCAAAAGGGTCAAGCTGGTTTAGTGGCCGGCCACCACATGATGGTGTCCTCCCATGTGTGTACAACACAACCCTGTGGTTAAAAGTCCAAGAAAGTGGCTCAAGGGTGTTCAACATTAGAGAGGATTTAAGGTCTCCTAGACCGGGCAATAAAACAGATATGATGCAATGGATGCATGTGATACATTCTGTGTAATGCGATAGATATAATAGATGTGATGCAATAGATAATAGATGCAATGTAGCAGATAGTACAGTAGATGCAAAGGGTGACATACTCCAACCACGCTGGAATCATGAGAGGAAGAAAAACAAATCCAAACACGCCGAAATCGTGTGAGGAAAAGAACACTCAAACCACGCTGAAATCATGAGAAGAGGCCCGAAAACAACGGCTCAGGGGCGCGCTCGACGCAACCCGAGATAAAGTCCAAACACACTGTGATCGTGTAAGGAAAGGAACACTCAAACCACGCTGAAATCGTTAGAAGAGGAAAACAAATTCCAAACACGCTGAAATCGTGTGAGAAAGGACAGACTCTAACCATGCTTCGTTCGAGGTCCCGAAAATGGGCTGTTAAGCACCGAAAGTGGCATTCGGCCACGAAGTGGGTTTCTCAGACCCCAGTGTCCCTCAAAAGGGAGCAAATAAGGAGTATGCCAAAAATTAGAGCAAACAGAGATGGTTAAGCGGTCCCGAACCGAGGCACACGGCCAACGGTCCCGAAAAACCGGAAACCGGACTCCGAAATGGGCAAAATGGCCTACGGCCACCAAATGTAGCCCACGGCCACTAAGAGATGGTCTACGGGGCTTCTCCCTCCCCTCAGGAAAAGAAATAAAGAAAGCCGAGCCTGGTTCGCAAACCGAGGCAAAGCACAAAAGAGGGTTCGGAAGTCCGGAGGCAGGGCTCACGGCCGCAACTCTGAAACTTCTGAACGAGCACATTATGCAACATCACCAAGCGCTCAATAGGTGACGTCTGAGTCTTAAGGTCGGTCAAAAATGGGGTGTCTACAGGACCTATTGATCTATTAAAAATAAATTGGGATTAAAAGGGAAATAGATCCCCTACATAGGACTACATGGTAATTTTCCCTTTTAAAATGGCCTAAATTAATTAAACAAAATTGGGCCATTTTGAATTTTTGATATAGTACAAGATAATGAATTTTGGGGCCTAATTTTTGGGGCCCTAGGCACAGGCCTCACTGGCCTTAGCCCAGGGTCGGCCCTGCATGGTGTGTGGCAATTATGGCATCTGTTCTTAAAATAGACAATGCAGTTGTCTTAAAGAAGCCATCTACAACAACACCTTCTAGCAAAAAAATTCTAGGCAACCCAGCCTTGGATGTTCCCTTGTTACACCCATTTCTTGTGACCATTCTCAATATCACACCTTTTTGAAGCTTAAGAATACTAGCTTCTTTTACTCTAACTTCCATGAATAGTTCCCCTCAAACTTTTACTTGGATGAAAAATTAGCATTAGAAGATTGCAAGAAGAGTTGCTTGAAAAACTATTCATGCAAAGTAGCTCTTTTGCACATAATTTGGGCTCTTTTTCAAAGTAAGGTTGCTTATTATTGCCTAAAGTCTTTTCTCTTATAAGTAATGAGGGAACAACGTATGAGAACGTTGTTGTATTTCTTAAAATGCAGAAATCTCCAACTAGACAGAATCTTATTCCTTCATCAACAAATTCTCCTCAAAAGAAATCAGGGCAAGTCAAGATCATACTAGGTTCCAGTCTCAGAGATTTTTTTGTTGTATGTTTTTTGGTTGCCTCTTGCATTTTCTTTTTCAAAAAGAAACAAAAGTCCGAAGATTTTGATGAGTTCTTTGTTAATCAAGTACCAGCGATGCCTACCAGATTTTCTTACGAAGAATTGAGAGCCACGACAAGCAATTTCAATGATAAGCTCGGGGAAGGAGGATTTAGGTCAGTGTTTCAAGGGACATTAAGCGATGGCAACAAAGTATCGGTGAAGCATCTCAATGGTTTTGATTAGGTTAAGGAGTCATTTTCAGCTGAAGTTGAAACAATAGGCAGCATTCACCAGGTCAATTTGGTGAGATTAATTGGATTTTGTGCTGAAAAACCATATAGGCTTCTAGTTTACGAGTACATGTCCAATGGATCATTGGATACATGGATCTTCCAAAGGCACCAAGAGCAAACTCTTGTGTGGCAATCCAGAAAGAAGATCATTATGGATATAACCAAGGGACTAACCTATCTTCATGAGGAATATAGGCAAAAGATACTTCACTTGGATATCAAACCCCAAAACATCCTTTTAGATGAAGACTTCAATGCAAAAATTTCTGATTTTGGATTGTCAAAACTAATTGATAAGGACCAAAGCCAAGTTGTAACAATGATGAGGGGAACACCAGGCTATTTGGCTCCCGAATGATTGAGCTCAATTATCACCGAGAAACTATAGATGTTTATAGCTTTGGTGTCGTGGTCTTCGAAATGTTGTATAGGCGCAAAAATTTGGATAGGCCTCAACCTGAGGAAGATATGCATCTGCTAGATCTATTTAAGAGGAAGGCAGAAGAGGAACGACTTCTAGATATCGTTGATAAATACAATGATGACATGCAAACACATAGAGCAAAAGTTGTGGAGATGATGAGGGTTGCTGTGTGGTGTCTACAAAGTGATTTTTCCAAGAGGCCTTCCATGTCGGTGTTGGTTAAGGTCTTGGTGGGTACTGTAGATGTTCAAAGCAATTAGGATTATAACTTCACAACTCCTGTGGCACCAATACCAATTACAGTTGCTAGTCACCAAGGGGATGCCATTGGCACTACTACTCCATTATTTGCATTAGCTTTATCAAGATTAAGGTAAATAAAGTAGACTCCAACAAGCAAATTACAACTGGTTGTTTAAAGTTTTTGTATTCCATTTCATATGTAGTGAACTATAATCAAAGATTTTTATTTGTGCAAATCACAATCCATGATACCAAGATTAATGGTGTTTTAGGTAGAGTTGACAAAATTTCAACTCTCTCAATAATATTTGCCCCTTTTATTTCTTCAAGGTCTTCCATCATCATTTCCATAGTACATACAAAACTACATGAACATAGTGAGCTAGATTTCCCATAGTTTTAATTCAAACATTTTCAAGTTCTATAGTGAAGGCGAAGTACATAGATATTTTGTGAGAGTATGAGAGTTTCTCATGATTCAAGTAAAAGAAGAGAACATCAAATTAGTGGGTTAAAATTCAAACTTTATTATCCAAAAGATGTGTCAATGAATAGTAAATTAAGTTTCAAGAAGGAATAAAGCCGGCTTATATTTTGGACAAATTTAGAGCCATTTTATGATTAATTAATTTGGTTAAAGGGTTATATTCTTGAATTGCTGGGAAAGAAAACATTTTGTACATCAGTTAGTCTGCAGAATGTGCAATTTTTTTCTCACTTTAAGCTTGACTGGGAAAACAAAAAGTGTGACGTGATGAACAAAAAATTCTACTGCCATGTTTTTCCCCCTCTGCTTTCCCGAAACCTGCTGTTCTGTAACAGGAAATTGATAAACTGAAATCTGATTTGCAATATTTTTCTTGGATCATTTTTTTACATTGATTCTGCGCATTAGATCAATGCCCAAGCTGTTGTGTGTTCAATGGCTAAACTGTGCACTACATGGATCAAACCTATTTGAATGACGGCAAAAAATATAATTGGGGCCCTTTGTAATAATTTTTTTATGATTTTTATTTAAAATTCTTAACAATTTCCTAACCTTTACAATCAAAATAATTTTGATAAAAAGGCCTTTTATTTTTTTTTTTACTTGACCAGATAATTGAAGAGGTGCAATGTAAATGTCCTCCAGTAAGAGAGGTTGTTTTCTCTCTTTATGATTTGACTGATAGTCTAAGATAACTCATGAAGTTTTATTCTTGTTTGATAAATATAATTGGGGCCCTCTGTAATATTTTTTTTTATAATTTTTATTTAAAATTCTTAACAATTTCTCTAACCTTTACACTCAAAAGAGGTTGTTCTCTCTTTATGATTTGACTATATATAGTAAGTAGGGCCCTCCTAAATAGAGCGCCTACTCCTTAAGCCACCACTAGTTTGCAGTAGATATGGTACGATAGCGTGGCAAGTTTGGTCCGCAGTTACTCAGAAGTGACTAATAGCAATACAAGTAAGCTAGTTTAAACAGATAAATAAACGATAAGCATCATAATCTTGAATGTTCTGAAATTATTCCTTTGCACTGCGAAGCTTCAAAACATTACAAGCTCATAGAGCTAAAGAATGTTACCTACCTCATTGTTGAGGCTGACATGTCAAATGCTATGAATACTTAGACATGAAGAGTAGTTGCAAGCAAGCCTGTTTAAGTAGTTGCTACCATAGAGCTGCTTTGTTTTGTTCAAGTGATTTTTCCAATACAAATTCAAGTGGAAAATGCTCTATATATACTAACAGAGATCATCTCAATGAAGGTCAATATAAAGTGCAATCAATAATCAATTTGTAATCAAATTGGTATCCAGACTTGGAGTGTTTTTCCGGTCTCTTTATTATAATTTTCATCTTTGTTTTCCTTTTCAAGTTAGAAAAGAGGAACTAATGAAACGATCAGCTTTTCTGTGACTTCTGTCATAAACCTTGCCACACCCATGAGCAAGGTTTCGAAAAGTGGTTGCGGTTATGGTCGCTGTAACAATTGCGGTGGCACGGTTGTGGTTGCATGATATAAAAACCGCAGTGTAACGGTTGTGGTAACCAGAATGTTGATTTTTTTTATTTTTCGCACAATTTAAAGAAAAGTTACCGATGCGCATTTTACATTCTATTTCAATAGTTAATGACTTCAAAAATAATTGATTTTAAATATTTACAAATTATTTTTGACCAATACCTGAACTAACTAAATAAAATATATTCACAATTATTAAATGAAATGATTATAAAATAAAGTAACCAGAATGTTGATTTTTTTTATTTTTCGCACAATTTAAAGAAAAGTTACCGATGCGCATTTTACATTCTATTTCAATAGTTAATGACTTCAAAAATAATTGATTTTCAATATTTGCAAATTATTTTTGACCAATACCTGAACTAACTGAATAAAATATATTCACAATTATTAAACGAAATGATTATAAAATAAAAATTGTGCCATAAACAAAAATTATTTTTGAGTTTTTTGAAGACATTTTTTAGACAACACATAATAGCAACAAAATAAAATAAAAAAATATTTACAATTAAATATTAAATAAAATGATTATAAAAAAATATATAACCACTGTTTATATATTTTTTATTTTACATGCTAATGTAATGAAATAAAAATTTAAAAAAAAATTATAAACAAAATAAATTCATATAAGATCTTTTCTTTAGGCTTGAATCACTTTAGTATTTGTTCTTTTTTTATAAGTTTTTTTTTTTTTCGGGAAAGGAAGCTATTCAGAATATTATGAAAGATGTAATAGTGTGTAACTGACTGTCACGACTGTTATGGTACCGCTACGGCTGTTACGTAACACCGAAACGGCCGTTACACATATGAATTTTCATCACACTGCTATAGCGGCCGTAACGAGTAGCAGTAACCACCACAACCATTATGTAATGGTTGCGACCGCTTTTTAAAACATTGCCATGAGATTCTCTTATAGAATTGAGCTCAAAGTCACTGACTGATATGATTTCAAAAGGAAACTTTGGCAAGGATGATATGTATATTGGTCTTTGAAGGAACTCTTCTAAGCAACGGCAAAATCAAAGTTGCAGCGAAGCATCTTGATGACTTAGGCCATGTCCAGAAGTCTTTTTCTTAGCTGAAGAAGTCAAAATAATAGGCAGCACTCACCATCTGAACTTGGCGAGATTGATGGAACATTGTGTTGAGAAATCACAGACTTTTAGTTTATGAATATGGGACTGTTTAGTGCAACCTATGGAGCTATTTATAGCTTTCTCTTTTTTATATATGTGTAAAATTATTTAGTGCAGCTTCTATTTACCGCTTATAAGATAAAAATAGTTTTTTAAAAAAAAAAGAACTTGCTATTGAAAAGCAAGGGGAAGGTGTCATGGTATTTGCAGTCCTTTGTGTATGGAAAAATTTAGATGGTGTACTTCTTGTCAATTCCACCAGTACCAAGCTATTGGCTACTTGCTCTCTCTGCTACTCACTCCATTGCAGTCATCTACTTTGTTACAAGATGTTGGGAGAAATTTTATACAATAAACCATCAATATTACTATAAAAAATCAATAAATATATTGTAATTATGTAAATAAAATGTAAAGTAAATAATTCTTAGATTCTAATTACGAGAGATGTAATCGCATTTTCAAAAATGTTATTGCCTACCCACGTGATCATATTAACGAATAATGGATTACTCCAAAATGCAACTCATATTCCTGTTAGTCTTTATGACATTTGCGCATGTTGAAAAAGGTTTAATAAACCGTTTATAATTCAAAAAAATATATATGAAAAATCTAGAAATCCCTAGATGCTGATTTGTGATTATGTATCAATTTTAAATAGTAAACAACAATCCCAATCAAACAATCAAGACAAATCGACACAACGATTTTACATGGAAAAACCACAATGGGACACCTCCAATTGTGATAAAAAAAAACCACGGGCAACAACCACAAAACAATCCACTAAAAAGATATAAAGGAATTACACAGGTATACTCTCAATTACCTAGCGAATCCACGCCCGAATTGAACCAACCTCTATGTGTCTCTTCCAACCCCGTCTTCACCTCGGAATTGTCTTGACGATAAGCCACTCCGGAATCCACCAAAGCTTCAGGCTTGAATTCTTCAGAATCCACCGAAGAACAACTCTCTCTTTTGTGTAGAATAAACAAACAAACCTTTGATGTATGCTTCTTAAACCATGAGTTGAATACTCAATGAAAACATCAAAGAAAACTAGCAAAATATCCCCAGATATAAACCTTAGAACCCAAAAAGAAGATCTGGAGGAGTTGTCCAAGTTTTAAGAGAAAACCAATTACTTATAGAAAACCAAAGTAATCCTAGTTTTGAAAGAAAACCAATTCCTTCTAGAAATCCAAGAATCTGTGTTCGCGCGGTCCACTCGAGCGTGGCAATTCCCGCTCGAGCGGAGGGTTCAAAATTGTGTGATTCATATAGGCTTCACGCTCGAGCGGAAGTTTTCACGCTCGAGCTCCGAATCACACCATCCAGTACTTTTTCAAGCGAAGCAGAGATGCTGTGAGCTTACAAACCCCGCTCGAGCGTCACTTTCCCCGCTCGAGCGGGACGACCAAAATTGGAAAATCTGGAAAACTATATCTCGTTACAACCTCGGTTTTGATCCATGGAAATTGACAAAGGCACGATTCGGGTTGGATTCGCATCTAATAAACTCATAGCCTCACTGAAATAAAAGGTGCGAAAACAAATACAACTGAAAGGAGTTTTGTCAAACGGGGTTGCCAAGAATAAAACCTAACAATATATTTGTAATGATTTATTTGTAGCTTCGGAGTAGGAGATTGGCATGTATTGTTGTCATTGTAATATTCATTGAGAGAGGGAACATGTATTATTGTATTTCTATTACTCACGGTAATAGATATTTGTAAAAAAAAAAAAAAAAAAGGGACCTAAATTAACAGCTTTGGTAATGTTTTCATGTAATTAAAACTTGGGGTGTGACATTTAACGACGTAATTTGCTATTGTTGCTAAAAATGTATAATATTCACTAGGTGCCTAAATTTTTGGTTGGCCCAAAATTTTGATAATTTTAGCGACGAAGGTTAATTTTTGGCAATATGATAAGCGTTGCTGTTAGTCTGTTTATTTTTGGCGACAAGCAGTTGGCTTTGGAAAAGAATTAAACATTTAGCAACAACAAAATTATTCGTCGGCAAAAGTTGAGATGGTTTTGATTTTCTAAAACTTGTTTCAGATTTCTTCTAAAAGACTAAAAATTAGTTTCGTGAAAAATTTAAAAAATCAAACTGTTTGTTTGGTTTTGTTTTTTAGAATTCACCTTTTAGAAAATTTTACTTCCTTATTTTTTGTATTTTTTTTTATTTTTAACGATTTTTTTAATATTTTAAGCAATTTTTAAAATTTGTAGACACACCTAACATAAACACATTTAAAAAGTATAATTTTTGTGAAAAAAAATCTTTAAAAAATTCACTAAATATCAAAAATACAAAAAAAAAAACAAAACAAAACAAAACAAAAAACAAAAAAA
>NW_021025126.1:610381-623735 GCF_004153795.1 Camellia sinensis
TCTAAGTAAAAAATATTTCTGAATAAAATATTTTTAAAAAAATAATAAATACAAAAAACAAAAAAATAACAAAAAAATACTGATTTTTTTTTGTTTTTTTTGTCCGGTCTTTCAAGTTCCTTGGATGATAAAAATAGTTTTTTAAAAAAAAAAAAACTTGCTATTAAAAAGCAAGGGGAAGGTGTCATGGTATTGGCAGTCCTTTGTGTATGGAAAATTTTAGATGGTGTACTTCTTGTCAATTCCACCAGTACCAAGCTGTTGGCTACTTGCTCTCTCTGCTACTCACTCCGTTGCAGTCATCTACTTTGTTACAAGATGTTGGGAGAAATTTTATACAATAAACCATCAATATTACTATAAAAAATCAATAAATATATTGTAATTATGTAAATAAAATGTAAAGTAAATAATTCTTAGATTCTAATTACGAGAGATGTAATCGCATTTTCAAAAATGTTATTGCCTACCCACGTGATCATATTAACGAATAATGGATTACTCCAAAATGCAACTCATATTCCTGTTAGTCTTTATGACATTTGCGCATGTTGAAAAAGGTTTAATAAACCGTTTATAATTAAAAAAATATATATATGAAAAATCTAGAAATCCCCTAGATGTTGATTTGTGATTATGTATCAATTTTAAGTAGTAAACAACAATCCCAATCAAACAATCAAGACAAATCGACACAACGATTTTACGTGAAAAAACCACAATTGGACACCTTCAATTGTGATAAAAAAAAACCACAGCAACAGCCACAAAACAATCTACTAAGAAGATATAAAGGAATTATACAAGTATACTCTCAATTACCTAGCGAATCCACGCCCGAATTGAACCAACCTCTATGTGTCTCTTCCAACCCTGTCTTCACCTCGGAATTGTTTTGACGATGAGCCACTCCGGAATCCACCAAAGCTTCAGGCTCGAATTCTTCAGAATCCACCGAAGAACAACTCTCTCTTTTGTGTAAAATAAACAAAAAACCTTTGATGTATGCTTCTTAAACCATGAGTTGAATACTCAATGAAAACATCAAAGAAAACTAGCAAAATATCCTCAGATATAAACCTTAGAACCCAAAAAGAAAATCTGGAAGAGTTGTCCAAGTTTTGAGAGAAAACCAATTACTTATAGAAAACCAAAGTAATCCTAGTTTTGGAAGAAAACCAATTCCTTATAGAAATTCAAGAATCTGTGTTCGCGCGGTCCGCTCGAGCGTGGCAATTCCCGCTCGAGCGAAGGCTTCAAAATTGTGTGATTCATATAGGCTTCACGCTCGAGCGGAAGTTTCCACGCTCGAGCTCCGAATCACACCATCCAGTACTTTTTCAGGTGACGCAGAGATGCTGTGAGCTTGCAAACCCCGCTCGAGCGTCACTTTCCCACTCGAGCGGGACGACCAAAATTGGAAAATCTGGAAAACTAGATCTTGTTACAACCTCGGTTTTGATCCATGGAAATTGACAAAGGCATGATTCGGGTTGGATTCGCATCTAATAAACTCATAGTCTCACTGAAATAAAAGGTGCGAAAACAAATACAACTGAAAGGAGTTTTGTTAAACGGGGTTGCCAAGAATAAAACCTAGCAATCTCCCCCTTTGGCAATGTCGTGACAAAACACACCTAACAAATAAAATCCTAAACACCCCAACCCATTACAGCCAACAAAAACAAACTTCTTTCTCAAGGTCATGATCTGCAAAACAGTTATTAGTGCCACAATCTCCAAAACAACTATTAGTCCCACAAGAGTATAGGAAAAAGCAATAAACATATGACACGATTATCTTGAAACATGAGATGGAAAACATGAATAGATGAAACTTGGAGATTTTAAGAACATGTAGCATGGATAGATGGATAGATGAAAACTAAGACATATGCACCCAACTCATGACATGAATACATGAAATCCTAAGACACATGAAAAACAACTCTCAAACAACAAAAGCAAGATCATAAACCAACCCAAGCAATGATATGACGATGTAAATACCAGGAACATGCAAGAAGGACATAATTAGCAAACAGAGCATAGAAACATGCAAAACAACTATAGTCGATCTCCCTTACCAAACAAACCAAAGTGTTCCTGCTAACAAACTCTTGCAATGATAAACCAAACTCCCCCTCACTAAAAGCAGCCACAAACACTGAAAATAGTAAACAAGAAGAAAAAGACAAAAAATAATATGGTGGAGCAAGCAAGAAATCTCAGATTTGTACCTTAAAACACACAAGATTATCCAAGAAGCACAATTACTAGTAAACACAATGTGCACAGTCTGTAGAAGATTCCTCATGAAAGAAAGTGATGCATTATGTGAAAAGCATAGATCCCATGAGAAAAGTGTGTGTGTGTGACTCTTGGAGTTCGATAAACACTAGATTCAATCGTAGTAGTGATTAGAAAGTTGGACCTCTGACAAAAGAATCTAAGCACAACAAAGGAAAGTCAAACCACTACGAATCAAGGGGTATTTGGTGAGTAAAGGCGGAGGCTCCCCCTTAATCAATGAACCTTTTCTTTTTTTTTCTTTCTTTCTTTTGCACATTTTTTTCTTTCTTTTGCATATTTTTTCTTCTTCTCTTTCTTTTGCTTTTTCTTTTTCTTTTTCTTTTTCTTTTCTTTTGCACACTCATTGGCGGTTGACACGCTCAAGAGTATGGAAACCGAACCAGAGAAGCATGGATATAATAAGGATGGCCTGGTTAGTGACTCTGAGGTAGCCTTTTCCTCATGGCTGGACTACAAAGAATAGAAGGGAAAGCCATGGAGATGCAAAAAGATGGAAGATGGTTAAGAGACTCAACATCACCCATGATATGCTAGTATAGGTCAATTCCTCTAGAAATGCAAAAGATCAATGACAGAAGTTCATAGAGAAAAAATAATCACTAAGGTGGAAGACTCCGATATTCGCTAATCCAAGAGTGTGTACAGAATAAGGCATACTAATCAAAGAACACAGACTCCAAAATGAGTAATGACCACAGAAAGCACACATATATTAACATGTAATGGATATTCTCATCGATTCCAATATGCACAAAGGACCACTCAAAAATTTCAAGCTTGCAAAACCATACTAAGAAAATCTTTTTGGGTTTTTTTTTTATTTTTTTTCTTAACAAAAGCAAGACAAAAAACGAACAAGCACACATTTTTTTTTTTTTTTTACATTAAAACCAACACACAAAAACTCAAAAGCTAAAACAAATAAAACAAATTAGCACAAGTCAAGTTTTCTCACCCAAACCGCTTTAGTATAAACAAAGTTGTGAGCATTGCGGTTCTGGGGTGGTGTCTTGACGTTGTGGTTCCCTTTTCTTTCAATGGAAACCTGTCTTGACTTGGTTTCCAACATCCTATTTTTAGGTCTAGGCAAATACACTCTCCCATGCAACTTATAACAATAAGGGCGAATATGACCATGCATACCACAATGATGACAAATAAAAAGAGGGTGTACAGGGTGTACCTTCTTTTCTTTTATCTTACCAACTCTTGGAAGTTTGAGAAGTACATCCTCATGTTGAATTTTTTGTTCTCCCGTTCCTTGAGTTCTTGCATCATGAGATATGGATGCACTCTGTTTTTGCTCTTTCTTACCACCAAAGCCAAAGCCAAAGCCAAAGCCAATGCCACTCTTGTCAGAACAAATTTGTTGAGACCCAATGATATTGTCCAAAGTCTTTGATTCTCTGTTCCAAAGACCAATGGTAGCCATAGCACACTTGAGTTCTTCCTCTTTCTTGATCATTAGTTCTTCCAAAGCAACTTGAGACATCTCGAGAGTTTCAATTTTTTCTTCATATGTTGCATGGATTTGCTGAAGCTCATTCCTCTCTGTCTCACAAGTCAAGAGTTTTGCACAAAGAGCTTGTCGATCATTAGCTATCTTGATGGCATCAATCCTAGCCTTGGAAATCTCCTCCTTTAGTTTGACATTCTCATTTTCACATGCTTTGAGTTTCATAGTGAGTTTGTCATTCAATTTGGATAACTTAAGAGATTCCTTATACAACTTTTCATAAGCTTGCTCAAGCTCTTCATCATCATTTCCCGAGGATTCATCATCAGTGGTATTCTCAACCAGGCACTTTGGATACTCTGTTCGTCCTTCAGTTTCGGAAGCCACCATGAAAGCAAGGAATTGTTTATGTTCCTCTTCGCCTTGATCTTCATTGTCACTTTCATCTTCATCAGATTCTGATTCATCATCCCAAGTGATGGCGAGGGTTTTCTTCTTCTTCTTCAAACGAGTGGGGCATTCTGAAGAAAAGTGACCATATCCTTGGGATTCATAGCATTGGACTCTTTCAGAGTTCCCTTGTATCTTTCCTTTCTCCTTCTTGGCTATAGAATTAATTTTGAGTTTATTTTTGCCTTTAGATTTATAAGTATGAGTAGAGTCCAAAAGATTAGGATTCTTTTTCAAAAAAGATTTTTTTAATTGTTTAACAAAAGCAGCCGTAATCTAGGAATCTATCTTATAATCCTCATCAAAATCCTCTCCAACTCTATGAGCACTACTAAAAGCAATATCTTTTTGTTTCTTTTGAAATTCCTATGTGCTTCATAAGTTTGGAGATTTCCAACCAACTGATCCAGCTTGAGGTTGTCAACATCTTGAGCCTCCTCAATAGCCGTAACTTTTGGTTGGAACCGATCGGGCAAGGATCTCAAAATTTTTCACACAACTTTGGATTTTGGTATTTTTTCACCTAAATTGAAGCTAGAATTTACAATGTCACTCAACTTCGCATAAAATTCATCAAAGGTCTCACTTTCTTTCATTGAAAGGTTTTCGAAACTAGACGTGAGCCTTTGAAGTTTTGAGCGTTTAACAGAAGGAGTGCCCTCATAAATAGTTTGTAAGATATCCCAAGCCTCTTTTGCGACTTCACAATTGCAAATATGACTAAACTCTTCAGGTGTGACAGCGCAAAAAAGAGAATTGATAGCTTTACTATTCCAGCTACTATTTTGGTAATCAGTTATGTCCCACTTTTCAATTGGTTTGGGGAAAGTTACTCCATCAACGGTAATTGTTGGTTCAGTTCACCGATTCATGACAGATTGCCAAACTTTTTCATCTATAGATTTCAAAAACGACCTCATCCGAGCTTTCCATAAAGAATAATTGGATCCGTCAAGTAGGGGTGGTCGAACCATAGAATTTCCCTCACGAATTGAATCCATTATCACAAATCAAACAAAATCTCGTTCTAAAAGAATATTTAAAAAAAAAAAATAGAACGACCTGCTTTGATACCAATTGAAAAATCAAAAAATCCCCTAGATGTTGATTTGTGATTATGTATCAATTTTAAGTAGTAAACAACAATCCCAATCAAACAATCAAGACAAATCAACACAATGATTTTACGTGGAAAAGCCACAATTGGACACCTCCAATTGTGATAAAAAAAACCACGGGCAATAGCAACAAAACAATCCACTAAGAAGATATAAAGGAATTACACAGGTATACTCTCAATTACCTAGTGAATCCACGCTCGAATTGAACCAATCTCTATGTGTCTCTTCCAACCCCGTCTTCACCTCGGAATTGTCTTGATGATGAGCCACTCCAGAATCCACCAAAGCTTCAGGCTCGAATTCTTTAGAATCCACTGAAGAACAACTCTCTCTTTTGTGTAGAATAAACAAACAAACCTTTGATGTATGCTTCTTAAACCATGAGTTGAATACTCAATGAAAACATTAAAGAAAACTAGCAAAATATCCCCAGATATAAACCTTAGAACCCAAAAAGAAGTTCTGGAGGAGTTGTCCAAGTTTTGAGAGAAAACCAACTACTTATAGAAAACCAAAGTAATCCTAGTTTTGGAAGAAAACCAATTCCTTATAGAAATCCAAGAATCTGTGTTCGTGCGGTCCGCTCGAGCGTGGCAATTCCCGCTCGAGCGGAGGCTTCAAAATTGTGTGATTCATATAGGCTTCACCCTCGAGCTCTGAATCACACCATCCAGTACTTTTTCAGGCGAAACAGAGATGCTGTGAGCTTGTAAACCCTGCTCGAGCGTTACTTTCCCCGCTTGAGCGGGACGACCAAAATTGGAAAATCTGGAAAACTGGATCCCGTTACAACCTCGGTTTTGATCCATGGCAATTGACAAAGGCATGATTTGGGTTGGATTCACATCTAATAAACTCATAGCCTCACTGAAATAAAAGGTGCAAAAACAAATACAACTGAAAGGAGTTTTGTCAAACGGTGTTGCCAAGAATAAAACCTAACAATATATAATAATAAATAAACAAATCCAAATTAACAATTTGAAAATTAAAGAGCTTTAATGTCATATATAGACATTGTAGTGTGTTTTTATTAAGGACACATCCCTTAGTTTTAAAAAGAACACAATTATTCGTTTAAATTTGAAGCTCTTTAAATATTTTCTACAAAAGAAACTTAAAATTTTAGAAACAATTACTTGAACTTTACCATTGAAATAAATTGATGATGATTAATTTTGAATGGCGACTCCTTACTTAATTAACCTTAAAAAAAAATTAAAGAAAAGACTGCTATTAGCACCTATCTTTTTACTTTGGTCCGCTAATTCTTTGAATCACCACCTAGCAAAATGAGTCCTCACCATTTTCTCTTTGAACCCCCACCTTAATACCAACTATACCCTTAACTCCATACCCAAACCCAAACCCTAGCCCCTACTCTTAACTACCACCTTCGGCACCACTGCAGTTGCCTTCGACAACCAATCCACAACTCACCTTCGACCCGTCTTCTTCTTCTTTTTCTTCTTCCATCTTTTTCACCCTTTCTGTCTTAGCTTCGACAAACCACCATTGCACCACTGCAATTTGAATCCACTAGTCACTTCCATAACCACCCACTCATCTGCCTCCTCTCTTCTTCTTCAGATCGTGACCCAGCCATTACCAGTCCTTCTATTCCTACACCTCCAGCCTCTCATTCTCTTTCCTATCAGCTCTTCCTTTGACCTCTTCTTCTTCTTCTTCTTCTTCTTCTTCTTCTTCTTCTTCTTTCCTCGAAACCCTAGATTTGAAAATGGAAATCAGGCCGCGATGGTGGTGTGCTGTGACGGTGGTAACAGTGATAACGAGGTAGATCGCAATGGCTTGTAGATGTAAGGGTTGAGATGGCAATGGTGTGATACCCTTATTCCGTGGTATGCTAATTGGTCATTAATTTGAGTATGATTATGTGATTAATATGATTGTGTGCACCATTATGTGAAAATATGCGATTTTGAATTTCTATCTGTTCACCGTAGGAATATCTGTTTGATTATCTGCCTTGGAAATTAAATTGAAGGCCTTATCGGCCACAGAACCCGAAATTGATTGCGCCATTATGATTAGTGTAATTTTCAGAGCCTGCGGTGAAATTTAATTGAAAATTGATTCAAGTCAGATTAAATTGATTTAATTAATTGTTTAGTGCCCAATTATTTGATATTTATATTTTGGCTAGTGGGACTTATTTTAAATGGGCATTCTACACTCAATTCCCTTTTTATATTCATTTGGGCTGATTTCAACTCTAAGATAAGAGAGTGGAGGGTCGGCTATAAAAGGAAAAAGGGGAGAGTTGTGCAATTTTGGTTCAAGGCTTGAATCTCTTGAAGATCTAGCTCTAGATTTGGCTAGAGCTTGAGTGTTGAAGCTCTTAGGTGAGTGGATTCATGGACTCTTGTTTGTAATTTGTAAGTTCAAAGTTGAAAAATGTTAAAGAACATGAATTGAGTTGGTTTTGTTAAATTTGAAGCCTTAGAACACATGCATGTAGGAAATTGTTACGAATTTCCATATTTGAACACAGTGTGTGTGTAATTGCTTTGAATATTGCATGTTTGAGCTCAAAAGGGTGAAATCCATGTAAATTAGTAGTTGAAGCTCATATATAATCACCGTTGGTATCATCTAAGTTGAGAATGGGAGCTAGACATCACATGCATAAATGTGTATGTTAGAATTGAGTTTGGTGTCAATTTGAGCCATGCATGTGTTAAATCTTTGAAATTGAGCTCCATGATGATGTGTTTTGGTGTTTATACCATGTTAGTACAAGTATGTGTGGAATTAGAGCTATAAAATGCATGAATTGTTAGTTGAAAGTCGAAATGAAACTCAAGAACACAATCTGGGAAACCCAGAATTTTGATGTTCGCTCGAGCGGGGTAATGGCCGCTCAAGCGGGAAATACGTGCTCCCAGTACTTTTTGCAGACTTGATGTCCGCTTGAGCGGGATATTTCACGTTCGAGCGTGGAGCTTTGTAGACAGGCTTTCTGCTTGAGCGCCCTATTTCACACTTGAGCTTATTTTTCATGCAACCAGCACTTTTGCAGGCCTTAAAGGTCCGCTCGAGCGGGGTAGTCCACGCTCGAGCGAGGACCCTGTCTTCTGAGATTTTGTTTTCGCATTCTGTGTTTCGTTTTCCATTCTCTTTCACTTGCAAGCACTCTTAGGCATGTGTTAAACATTGTAATTGAGTTAAAGAGATAAGAATAAAGCCTAAAGAGGAAAATGTGAATTTAGAACGGATTGGATTGTTAGTGACCCTTTTGTGTTCATGGAATGTGTAAGGTCAAGCTCTAGGGAAAATCCACAAACCGATCACTGTGAGTAATATCTGAAATATGTTATTGTCCAATTGCTTACTTCTACGTAAGTTTTGTAAAGTTCATTAATGCTGAATGGTGGACAAAGTTTGCTATGACAAGTTTGAAAGGCTTAAATGCCAGTTTGAAATGAAAGTCTGAAAGGCTTAAATGCCAATTTGATATGACAAGTCTGAAAGGCTTAAATGCCAATTTGATATGACAAGTCTAAAAGGTTTAAACGCCGGTTGAAATGAAAGTCTGAAAGGCTTAAATACCAATTTAATATGACAAGTTTGAAAGGCTTAAACGCCAGTTTGATATGACAAGTTTGGAAGGGCCGAAAGGCCAGTCTGATATGAAAGTTTGATAAGGCCAAGAGGCCAGTCTGATATGAACGTTCAAAAAGGCCAAAGGCCAGTTTGACATGAATGAATTGGGCCCGAGGCCGTCTGATGCATAATGTTCCAATGTATTTACTTTATTTGATATTATTCATTGGGCTTTCGCTCACGCTCATTCATGTGTTTCTAGGTGAGCCAAGAGAGGTCCAGACCCAGCCCCAGTGAAGTCCGTATGGAACAACCGAGTTTTGGAAAGTCAGCCTATGTGTCTCACGCATGAGACTCACCTTCGCCTTTTGCCATTTTGTTCCAAGTTTTTATGTTGGCGAAATATTTGTATATGTCTGTATATAGTTTACATGGGTTGACTTAATTCTGGATGACCCTGTCTGTACAAAACTTTATGGTACTGTGTATCCATTGTGAGTTATTAATGTATATGTGTATGGTTTGTTTTAATGTGCCATGTAAGCACAGCTCTAAGGACAAAGTTTTAAGTTGCTTCCGTTTGGCCCCCATTAACTCTGTTAAAATACGTTGTTTTGGTTTGAGGCCGTAGGTAATCTTATGATTACTGGCCGGTTATGTCCTTAACCCACGGGGGCGGGTTTGGGTCATGACAGATGGTCAACGATCTCTCTCTCTCTCTCTCTCTCACACACGCACACACACACACACACACACACACATACTCTCCGATAGATGATGGCAGCAATAACAGTGACGCTGGAGGTGGAGTGGTAACCAAAACTCAATATGAAGCTTACAGGCGTCGACAATGATGGTTGGTGACAACGCCGCCGATGGAATTAGGGTTAGGATTTGGGAAATTTGGGTTAAAGAGTTAGGAATGAGGGTAGAAATGAAATTTTATGTTTGAACAAAATTGGAATTAAAAAAAAAAAAAAAGGAAGAGATGGGGGTCCTAAGAAAATAGATAGATGCTAATAGCAATCCAAAAAAAAAAATCAAGTTCCAATAAATTACACTGATCTCCTTGAGAGATTTAGAAGAAAAAAAAATATGGCAAGTTTAATATTTTTGGTATAATTACACTGACTTCCATTTGAATTTGGGTAAAGTGACCGAAATAATGCAGACGATATAATGACCAAAAGATAAAAGAAATAAAATTTGTATTTAGCGTAAAAGATATGACAATACTATTTTTTTGGACAAATTACCAACACCCTCCTCAAGATTTGACCAAAATATAGACTCCCCTTGAGGTTAGGGAAATTACAAATTGCCTCCTGAGACTTATATTTGCATAAAAAATGAGGGGACAATTTGTTATGCAAATATAAACCTCAGGGGGCAATTTGTTATGAAAATATAAATCTCAAGGGGCGGGATATAATTTCTCAAACCTTAGGGGGGAATTCGTATTTTAGTCAAACCTCGAGGAGGGTGTTGGTAATTTGCCCTATTTTTTTTTTTTTTCTATTCATATGATTAATGTATTATTGACAATATGAATTAAAATTTTAGAAGTGTCCAATATAATCAACAATGATTCAGAGAACTAAAAAAAAAAAAAAAACAAACAAACAAACAAACAAACCAAGACCAAAATATCCCATCACAGTAGAATTAGAGCTGGTTTTAGAGCTCAAATTTTAGAGCTCCAAACCATTTTTCCAATACAATTATGTCAAATTTATATGATTTATTATATTATTTTCAAATATCACGAGAGATCCATGTATTGACAATTGGCTAAAATAGAAAAAAAAATCAAAAAAATTAATACAAAAATTTAACTTATTCTTTTTTTATATATCTTTTCATAATAAATCAAAAAAAATTATTAAAAAAATCAGTTCCCAAATAAATTCTTACCAAAAAAAAATCAAATTTGAAACAAAAATCGTGTATAACAGGGGTAGAAAATTAGTACGGGCAAGTAGACAATAGGCATTATCATAGAAAGTGCATAGTCGGAAAAAGTTTTGCTACCATGGCTTGTTAATCGGTGGGTCAACATATAAAGAAGAATTAATTTGTGGCGTGCATATGTGCATCATGCATGGTCGACTTGTGACTTACTCTGATTTTTTGTGGGGTTTAGTTTTTTTTTTAAAAAAAATTATCATTTAAAAAAAGGTACAATTTTTAATTGCATGGTAACTTTTCATATTTAATTTAAAATTCAATTTTTAACTTAGTAAAATATCAACAATGAGTGAAATCTTACATCATGCAATGCTTGAAAGGTGCAAAATTCAGAGGTGACTTGACCATTAGATCAATTAAACTGTCGACTAAGGTTCGTAAGAAAATTTTCAAAAAAAATTTAGTGTTGGAGACTCTAATTTTTTAAAGACTTATTTACATAAAATTTTATTTTGATATTCAGTTTAAGAAATCTAATAATCTTGAGTCGCTAGTGTTAATATCATAAAATTTCTCAAATTAGTATTTACAAAGATAGGATAATTTTTACGAGTGTGGAATGATTTTTATCATGTGGCGGGTCAAACTCAAAAGAAAATAATGATAAGAAAGTTTAAATGCTATGTCTGTGCAAGTGCAGTGGACCATAGAAATTCTAGAGTTGAAAAAAAAATAAATAAATAAATAATAATAATAATAATAATAATAATTAATGCCACATGACTTTTATAACTTTGTTCACACGCACGTTTTATTGGTGGAATAATACACAAAATATAATTAGTATAAAAATTTAAACTTCATATTTAAGGCAATGCAATGATTTTATCTTACTCTCCGTTTATTTGAGTGAAAAATATTTTTAAATGGTGGTGAAATGAACAAAATATTTTTTTTAAATATTTTTTTTTTATATTTAGTAATGGTGGTGAAAGGAAAATGGAGGTGGAGGTGGAGGTGGAGGTGGAGGTTGTGGCATGGTGGCTGGACGGTGGCGGCGGGTAAGTGGCCGGTGTGGTGTGGTGTGGTAGTGGAGGTGAGAGTGTTATTCGAGTGTTTAGGCCCTAATGCATGAGAAATGGCAAGTAAACACCATAATTACATATCTGTCATCATGCAAGAGGGTCCGAATAAGTGTCCGAGTGTTTAAGCCCTAATGCATGATAAATGGAAGATAAAGACCATAATTACATATCTGCCATCATGCAAGAGGGTCTGAATAAGTGTCCGTGTTTAAACCCTATTGCATCAGAAATGGCAAGTAAATACCATAATTACATTTCTGTCATCATGCAAGAGGGTCGGAATAAGTGTCCGTGTGTTTAAACCCTAATGCATGAGAAATGACAAATAAACACCATAATTACATATCTGCCATCATGCAAGAGGGTCCGAATAAGTGTCCGAGTGTTTAAACCGTAATGCATGGGAAATGGCAAATAAACACCACGATTACAGATCTGCCATCATGCAAGAGGGTCCGAATAAGTGTCCGAGTATTTAAACCGTAATGCTTGAGAAATGGCAAATAAACACTATAATTACATATCTGACATCATGCAAGAGGGTTCGATTTCGTGTTCGAGTGTTTAAACCCTAATGCATGAGAAATGACAAATAAACAACATAATTACAAATCTGCCATCATGCATGAGGGTCCGAATAAGTGTCCGAGTTTTTAAATCCTAATGCATGAGAAATGGCAAATAAACACCATAGTTACATATCCGCCATCATGCAAGAGGGTCCGAATAAGTGTCCGAGTATTTATACCCTAATGCATGGGAAATGGCAAGTAAACACCATAATTACATATCTGCCATCATGCAAGAGGGTCTGAATAAGTGTCTGTGTATTTACACTTTAATACAAGAGAAATAGCAAATAAACAGCACAATTACATATCTGCCATCATGCAAGAGGGTCCGAAAAAGTGTCCGAGTGTTTAAACCCTAATGCATGAGAAATGGCCAATAAACACCATAATTACATATCTGCCATCATGCTAGAGGGTCTGAATCAATGTCCGATTGTTTAAGCCCTAATGCATGATAAATGGAAGATAAAGACCATAATTACATATCTGCCTTCATGCAAGAGGGTCTGAATAAGTGTCCGAGTATTTAAACCCTAATGCATGAGAAATGACAAATAAACACCATAATTACATATTTGCCATCATGCAAGAGGGTCCGAATAAGTTTCCGAGTGTTTAAGCCCTAATGCCTGTGAAATGGCACGTAAATAACATAATTACATATCTACCATCCTGCAAGAGGGTCCAAATAAGTGTCCGAGTATTTAAAGCCTAATGCAAGAGAAATGGCAAGTAAACACCATAATTACATATCTGCCATCATGCAAGAGGGTCCGAAAAAATGTCCGAGTGTTTAAACCCAAATGCATGAGAAATGGAAAATAAACACCATAATTACATATTTGCCATCACGCAAGAGGGTCCGAAAAAGTGTCCGAGTGTTAA
>NW_021025126.1:630622-655061 GCF_004153795.1 Camellia sinensis
AACTCCCTCTTCAAAAAAGAAGGCCCTGCCTCAGCTGCCTGATTCCCAGCTCTAAGAATACCCAAAGCTCCTGCTATCTCTCTGCCCTATGAGTTTGAAAACATGGACCTGGGTACCCATACTTGGAGTTCCTGTGGGAACAAACACATAAACATGATGCTCAATGCAATCCATCGGATCAAAACAAGACTTTTCTTCAAAAACACATGAGCACTATTTTCTCTTCCTAAAATCAACTTTAAGTCGATGCATGGCTTACAAATCATTTTCAATCATGCAATGCAATAACACAGACATATAGAACAACAAGAGTGGATTGAGAATCTAACCTTAGAACACGGATCTAACGGTTCGATCTTAAGGAATCAAGCTTGAAGACTTACTTCTCACTCTAGAACTTCTCTTTTCCTCCTAGAGCTTCTCTCTCTAAAAGGCAAGGTTATGATACCAAATGATAGGTTCCCTTACACGGTTCTGGGGTTAACCCTCTGCGGGGACACGTGGCGGTGACTGGTTGGGTTTTCCCTGAAAAGGTGGCTGACAGGCCAGACAAAGCATGGCGAAAGGGTGTTCAACAAGTAAAGCTGTATGGGCTCTCTGAGGAGGCAATGACATCGGCTAATAACAAGGTGTATCTAACAAGCTACACGGAAAGGCACTCCGGTAAGGGGTGACATCGGCTAACAAAAGGGCTTCGGCAACTAAGGTGACAATGACCTCGGCTAGGAAAGACAACACTTGACTAAGATGTGCCACATCTTGGCCTAGATGTGCCACACCTCGGTCTAGGTCATACCACTCCAGGACGAGATCACTTGGGTGCAAAGGTAACATCTCGGCCAATGCGTCAAAGCAAGGATGGAGGTCAACAAAGGGGTTCCAAGATACTTCTAGGCTGAGGATGACCTCGGCTCGGAATGGTCTAGGCGTAACGTAACCTAGGCTTGGCATAACATCGGCTAATCATAACTTTGGCAAGGCGTGACCTAGGTTTCACATCAAGGAAGGAGCAAGGCAAGCACACAACACTTAGACAAATCACAAAGGCATCAAAACAAGGCATGGATCTCACTCACTTAAGCAGAACAAGTCACAAACATACACATGCAAACTTAACAAGCCATAATCATACAGATGCTCATGAACACGATTAAGACGTAAAATGTGGGTTCCTACATCTTTCTCAAGGTCATGATCTGCAAAACAGTTATTAATGCCACAATCTCCAAAACAACTATTAGTCCCACAAGAGTATAGGAAAAAGCAATAAACATATGAAACGATTATCTTGAAACATGAGATGGAAAACATGAATAGATGAAACTTGGAGATTTTAAGAACATGTAGCATGGATAGATGGATAGATGAAAACTAAGACATATGCACCCAACTCATGACATGAATACATGAAATCTTAAGAGACATGAAAAACAACTCTCAAACAACAAAAGCAAGATCATAAACCAACCCAAGCAATGATATGACGATGTAAATACCAGGAACATGGAAGAAGAAAATAATTAGCAAACAGAGCATAGAAACATGCAAAACAACTATAGTCGATCTCCCTTACCAAACAAATCAAAGTGTTCATGCTAACAAACTCTTGCAATGATAAACCAAACTCCCCCTCACTAAAAGCAACCACAAACACTAAAAACAGTGAACAAGAAGAAAAAGACAAAAAATAATATGGTGGAGCAAGCAAGAAATCTCATATTTGTCCTTTAAAACACACAAGATTATCCAAGAAGCACAATTACTAGTAAACACAATGTGCACAGTCTGTAGAAGATTCCTCATGAAAGAAAGTGATGCACTATGTGAAAAGCATAGATCCCATGAGAAAAGTGTGTGTGTGACTCTTGGAGTTCGACTAACACTAGATTCAATCCTAGTAGTGATCAGAAAGTTGGACCTCTGACAAGAGAATCTAAGCACAACAAAGGAAAGTCAAACAACTAGGAATCAAGGGGTATTTGGTGAGTAAAGGCGGAGGCTCCCCCACAATCAATGAACCTTTTCTTTTTTTCTTTCTTTCCTTTGCACATTTTTTTCTTTCTTTTGCATATTTTTTCTTCTTCTCTTTCTTTTTTCTTTTTCTTTTTTTTTCTTTTTCTTTTTTTTTTCTTTTGCACACTCATTGGCGGCTGACACACTCAAGAGTATGGAAACCGAACCAGAGAAGCATGGATATAATAAGGATGGCCTGATTAGTGACTCTGAAGTAACCTTTTCCTCATGGGTGGACTACAAAGAATAGAGGGGAAAGCCATGGAGATGCAAAAAGATGGAAGATGGTTAAGAGACTCAACATCACCCGTGATATGCTAGTATAGGTCAATTCCTCTAGAAACGCAAAAGATCAATGATAGAAGTCCATAGAGAAAAAATAATTACTAAGGTGGAAGACTCCAATATTCGCTAATCCAAGAGTGTGTACAGAATGAGACATATTGATCAAAGAACACACACTCCAAAATGAGTAATGACCACAGAAAGCACACATATATTAACATGTAATGGATATTCTCATCAATTCCAATATACACAAAGGACCACTCAAAAATTTCAAGCTTGCAAAACCATACTAAGAAAATCTTTTTGGGTTTATTTTTATTTATTTTTATTTTTTTTCTTAACCAAAGCAAGACAAAAAACGAACAAGCACACATTTTTTTTTTTTTACATTAAAAACAACACACAAAAACTCAAAAGCTAAAACAAATAAAACAAATTAACACAAGTCAAGTTTTCTCACCCAAACCGCTTTAGTATAAACAAAGTTGTGAGCATTGCGGTTCTTGGGTGGTGTCTTGACGTTGTGGTTGCCTTTTCTTTCAATGGGAAGCCGTCTCGACTTGGTTTCCAACATCCTGTTTTTAGGTCTAAGCAAATACACTCTCCCATGCAACTTATAACAATAAGGGCGAATATGACCATGCATACCACAATGATGACAAATAAAAACAGGGGGTACAGGGTGTACCTTCTTTTCTTTTACCTTACCAACTCTTGGAAGTTTGAGAAGTACATCCTCATGTTGAATTTTTTGTTTTATCCCTTTCCTTGAGTTCTTGTATCATGAGATGTGGATGCACTCTGTTTTTGCTCTTTCTTACCACCAAAGCCAAAGCCAAAGCCAATGCCACTCTTGTTAGAACAAATTTGTTGAGACCCAATGATATTGTCCAAAGTCTTTGATCCTCTGTTCCAAAGACCAATGGTAGCCATAGCACACTTGAGTTCTTCCTCTTTCTTGATCATTTGTTCTTCCAAAGCAACTTGAGACATCTCGAGAGTTTCAATTTTTTCTTCATATGTTGCATAGATTTACTGAAGCGCATTCCTCTCTGTCTCATAAGTCAAGAGTTTTGCACAAAGAGCTTGTCGATCATTTGCTATCTTGATGGCATCAATCCTACCCTCGGAAATCTCCTCATTTAGTTTGACATTCTCACTTTCACATGCTTTGAGTTTCATAGTGAGTTTGTCATTCAATTTGGATAACTTAAGAGATTCCTTATACAACTTTTCATAAGCTTGCTCAAGCTCTTCATCATCACTTCCCGAGGATTCATCATTAGTGGCATTCTCAACCAGGCTCTTTGGATACTCTGTTCGTCCTTTAGTTTCGGAAGCCACCATGAAAGCAAGGAATTGTTTATGTCCCTCTTCGCCTTGATCTTCATTGTCACTTTCATCTTCATCAGATTCTGATTCATCATCCCAAGTGATGGTGAGGGCTTTCTTCTTCTTCAAACGAGTGGGGCATTCTGAAGCAAAGTGGCCATATCCTTGGGATGCATAGCATTGGACTCTTTCAGAGTTCCCTTGTATCTTTCCTTTCTCCTTCTTGGCTATAGAATTAATTTTGAGTTTATCTTTGCCTTTAGATTTATGAGTATGAGTAGAGTCCAAAAGATTAGGATTCTTTTTCAAAAAGATTTTTTAAATTGTTTAACAAAAGCAACCGTAATCTTGGAATCTATCTCATAATCCTCATCAGAATCCTCTCCAACTCTATGAGCACTACTAAAAGCAATATCTTTTTGTTTCTTTTTGAAATTCCTATGTGTTTCATAAGTTTGGAGATTTCCAACCAACTGATCCAGCTTGAGGTTGTCAACATCTTGAGCCTCCTCAATAGCTGTAACTTTTCGTTGGAACCGATCGGGCAAGGATCTCAAAATTTTTCCCACAACTTTGGATTCTGGTATTTTTTTCACCTAAATTGAAGTTGAAATTTACAATGTCACTCAACTTCACATAAAATTCATCAAAGGTCTCACTTTCTTTCATTGAAAGGTTTTCGAAACTAGACGTGAGCCTTTGAAGTTTTGATCATTTAACAGAAGGAGTGCCCTCATGAATAGTTTGTAAGATATCCCAAGCCTCTTTTGCGACTTCACAATTGCAAATACGACTAAACTCTTCAGGTGTGACAGCGCAAAAAAGAGAATTGATAGCTTTACTATTCCAGCTACTATTTTGGTAATCAGTTATGTCCCACTTTTCAATTGGTTTGGGGAAAGTCACTCCGTCAACGGTAATTGTTGGTTCGGTCCACCCATTCATGACAGATTGCCAAACTTTTTCATCTATAGATTTCAAAAACGATCTCATCCGAGCTTTCCAAAAAGAATAATTGGATCCGTCAAGTAGGGGTGGTCGAACCATAGAATTTCCCTCACGAACTGAATCCATTATCACAAATCAAACAAGATCTCGTTCTAAAAGAATATTTTAAAAAAAAAATAGAACGACCTGCTTTGATACCAATTGAAAAATCTAGAAATCCCCTAGATGTTGATTTGTGATTATGTATCAATTTTAAGTAGTAAACAACAATCCCAATCAAACAATCAAGACAAATAGACATAATGATTTTACGTGGCAAAACCACAATTCGACACCTCTAATTGTGATAAAAAAAAAAATCACGGGCAACAGCAACAAAATAATCCACTAAGAAGATATAAAGGAATTACACAGGTATACTCTCAATTACCTAGCGAATCCATGCCCGAATTGAACCAACCTCTATGTGTCTCTTCCAACCCCGTCTTCACCTCGGAATTGTCTTGACGATGAGCCACTCCGGAATCCACCAAAGCTTCAGGCTCGAATTCTTCAGAATCCACCGAAGAACAACTCTCTCTTTTGTGTAGAATAAACAAACAAACCTTTGATGTATACTTCTTAAACCATGAGTTGAATACTCAATGAAAACATCAAAGAAAACTAGCAAAATATCCCCAGATATAAACCTTAGAACCCAAAAAGAAGATCTGGAGGAGTTGTCCAAGTTTTGAAAGAAAACCAACTACTTATAGAAAACCAAAGTAATCCTATTTTTGGAAGAAAACCAATTCCTTATAGAAATCCAAGAATCTGTGTTCGTGCGGTCCGCTCGAGCGTGGCAATTCCCGCTAGAGCAGAGGCTTCAAAATTGTGTGATTCATATAAGGTTCACGCTCGAGCGAAAGTTTCCACGCTCGAGCTCCGAATCACACTATCCAGTACTTTTTTAGGCGAAGCAGAGATGCTGTGAGCTTGTAAACCCCGCTTGAGCGTCACTTTCCCGCTCGAGCGGGATGACCAAAATTGGAAAATCTGGAAAACTAGATCCTGTTACAACCTCGGTTTTGATCCATGGCAATTGACAAAGGTACGATTCGGGTTGGATTCGCATCTAATAAACTCATAGCCTCACTGAAATAAAAGGTGCGAAAACAAATACAACTGAAAGGAGTTTTGTCAAACGGTGTTGTCAAGAATAAAACCTAACAATATATAATAATAAATAAACAAATCCAAATTAACAATTTGAAAATTAAAGAGCTTTAATGTCTTATATAGACATTGTAGTGTGTTTTTATTAAGGACACATCCCTTAGTTTTAAAAGGACACAATTATTCGTTTAAATTTGAAACTCTTTAAATATTTTCTAAAAAAGAAACTTAAAATTTTAGAAACAATTACTTGAACTTTACCATTGAAATAAATTGATGATGATTAATTTTGAATGACGACTCCTTACTTAATTAACCTTAAAAAAAATTAAAGAAAAGACTGCTGTTAGCACCTATCTTTTTACTTTGGTCCGCTAATTCTTTGAATCACCACCCAGCAAAAGGAGTCCTCACCATTTTCTCTTTGAACCCCCACCTTAATACCAACTATACCCTTAACTCCAAACCCAAACCCAAACCCTAGCCCCTACTCTTAACTACCACCTTCGGCACCACTGCAGTTGCCTCCGACAACCAATCCACAACTCACCTTCGACCCGTCTTCTTCTTCTTTTTCTTTTTCCATCTTTTTCACCCCTTCTGTCTTAGCTTCGACAAACCACCATTGCACCACTGCAATTTGAATCCACTAGTCACTTCCATAACCACCCACTCATCTACCTCCTCTCTTCTTCTTCTTCTTCTTCAGATCGTGACCCAGCCATTACCAGTCCTTCTATTCCTACACCTCCAGCCTCTCATTTTCTTTCCCATCAGCTCTTCCTTTGACCTCCTCTCTTCTTCTTCTTCTTCTTCTTCTTCTTCTTCTTCTTCCCTCAAAACCCTAGATTTGAAAATGGAAATCAAGGCGCGATGGTGGTGTGCTGTGACGGTGGTAATGGTGATAACGAGGTAGATCGCAATGGCTTGTAGATGTAAGGGTTGCGATGGCGATGGTGTGATACCCATGTTCCATGGTATGCTAATTGGTCATTAATTTGAGTATGATTATGTGATTAATATGGTTGTGTGGACCATTATGTAAAAATATGTGGTTTTGAATTTCTATCTGTTCACCGTAGAAATATCTATTTGATTATCTGCCTTGGAAATTAAATTGAAGGCCTTATCGGCCACAGAACCCAAAATTGATTACGCCATTATGATTAGCGTAATTTTTAGAGCCTACGGTGAAATTTAATTGAAAATTAATTCGAGTCAGATTAAATTGATTTAATTAATGGTTTAGTGCCCAATTATTTGATATTTATATTTTTGGCTAATGGGACTTATTTTAAATGGGCATTCTACACTCAATTCCCTTTTTATATTCATTTGGGCTGATTTCAACTCTAAGATAAGAGAGGGGAGGGTCGGCTATAGAAGGAAAAAGGGGAGAGTTGTGCAATTTTGGTTCAAGGCTTGAATCTCTTGAAGATCTAGCTCTAGATTTGGCTAGAGCTTGAGTGTTGAAGCTCTTAGGTGAGTGGATTCATGGACTCTTGTTTGTAATTTGTAAGTTCAAAGTTGAAAAATGTTAAAGAACGTGAATTGAGTTGGTTTTGTTAAATTTGAAGCCTTAGAACACATGCATGTAGGAAATTGTTATGAATTTCCATATTTGAACACAATGTGTGTGTAATTGCTTTGAATTTTGCATGTTTGAGCTCAAAGGGGTGAAATCCATGTAAATTAGTAGTTGAAGCTCGTATATAATCACCATTGGTATCATCTAAGTTGAGAATGGGAGCTAGACATCACATGCATGTACAATCTATGAAGATAAGAGCTTTGAATGCATAAATGTGTATGTTAGAATTGAGTTTGGTGTCAATTTGAGCCATGCATGTGTTAAATCTTTGAAATTGAGCTCCATGATGATGCGTTTTGGTGTTTATACCGTGTTAGTAAAAGTATGTGTGGAATTGGAGCTATAAAATGCATGAATTGTTAGTTGAAAGTTGAAATGAAACTCAAGAACACAATCTGGGAAACCCAAAATTTTGATGTCCGCTCGAGCGGGGTAATGACCGCTCGAGCGGGAAATACGTGCTCCCAGCACTTTTTGCAAACTTGATGTCCGCTCGAGCGGGATATTTCACACTCGAGCGTGGAGCTTTGTAGACAAGTCGTCTGCTCGAGCGCCCTATTTCACGCTCGAGCTTATTTTTCATGCAACCAGTACTTTTGCAGGCCTTAAAGGTCTGCTCGAGCGGGATAGTCCATGCTCGAGCAGGGACCCTGTCTTCTGAGATTTTGTTTTCGCATTCTGTGTTTCGTTTTCCGTTCTCTTTCACTTGCAAGCACTCTTAGGCATGTGTTAAACATTGTAAATGAGTTAAAGCGATAAGAATAAAGCCTAAAGAGGAAAATGTGAATTTAGAACGGATTGGATTGTTAGTGACCCTTTTGTGTTCATGGAATGTGTAGGGTCGAGCTCTAGGGAAAATCCGCAAACCGATCACTGTGAGTAATATCTGAAATATGTTATTGTCCAATTGCTTACTTCTATGTAAGTTTTGTAAAGTTCATTAATGTTGAATGGTGGACAAAGTTTGATATGACAAGTTTGAAAAGCTTAAATGCCAGTTTGAAATGAAAGTCTGAAAGGCTTAAATGCCAATTTGAAATGAAAGTCTAAAAGGCTTAAACGCCATTTTGATATGACAAGTCTGAAACGCTTAAATGCCAGTTTGATATGACAAGTCTTAAAGGCTTAAATGCCGGTTGAAATGAAAGACTGAAAGGCTTAAATGCCAGTTTGATATGACAAGTTTGAAAGGCTTAAACGCCAATTTGATATGACAAGTTTGGAAGGGTCGAAAGGCCAGTCTGATACGAAAGTTTGATAAGGCCAAGAGGCCAGTCTGATATGAATGTTCGAAAAGGCCAAAGGCCAGTTTGACATGAATGAATTGGGCCCGAGGCCGTCTGATGCATAATGTTCCAATGTATTTACTTTATTTGATATTATTCACTAGGCTTTCGCTCACGCTCATTCATGTGTTTGTAGGTGAGCCAAGAGAGGTCCAGACCCAGCCCCAGTGAAGTCCGTATGGAACAACCAAGTTTTGGAAAGTCAGCCTATGTGTCTCACGCATGAGACTCACCTTCGCCTTTTGCCATTTTGTTCTAAGTTGTTATGTTGGCGAAATATTTGTATATGTCTGTATATAGTTTACATGGGTTGACTTAATTCTGGATGATCCTGTCTGTACAAAACTTTATGGTACCGTGTATCCATTGTGAGTTATTAATGTATATGTGTATGGTTTGTTTTAATATGCCATGTAAGCACAGCTCTAAGGACAAAGTTTTAAGTTGCTTCCGTTTGGCCCCCATTAACTCTGTTAAAATACGCTGTTTTTGTTTGAGGCCGTAGGTAATCTAATGATTACTGGCCGGTTATGTCCTTAACCCACGGGGGTGGGTTTGGGTCATGACAGATGGTCAATGATCTCTCTCTCTCTCTCTCTCTCTCTCTCTCTCTCACACACACGCGCGCACACACACACACACACATACTCTCCGATAGATGATGGCAGCAATAACAGTGACGCTGGAGGTGGAGTGGTGACCAAAACTCAATATGAAGCTTACAGTGGCGTCGACAATGATGGTTGGTGACAACGCCGCCGATGGAATTAGGGTTAGGATTTGGGAAATTTGGGTTAAAGAGTTAGGAATGAGGGTAGAAATGAAATTTTATGTTTGAACAAAATTGGAATTAAAAAAAAAAAAAAAAGGAAGAGAGGGGGTCCTAAGAAAATAGATAGATGCTAATAGCAATCGAAAAAAAAAAAAAATCAAGTTCCAATAAATTACACTGATCTCCCTGAGAGATTTAGAAGAAAAAAAATATGGTAAGTTTAATATTTTTGGTATAATTACACTGACTTCCATTTGAATTTGGGTAAAGTGACCGAAATAATGCAGACGATATAAAGACAAAAAGATAAATGAAATAAAATTTGTATTTAGCGTAAAAGATATGACAATACTATTTTTTTAGGCAAATTACCAACACCCTCCTCAAGATTTGACTAAAATATAGACTCCCCCCCTGAGGTTTGAGAAATTACAAATTGCCTCCTGAGACTTATATTTGCATAACAAATGAGGGGACAATTTGTTATGCAAATATAAACCTTAGGAGGCAATTTGTTATGCAAATATAAATCTCAAAGGGCGGCATATAATTTCTCAAACCTCAGGGGGGAATTCGTATTTTAGTCAAACCTCGAGGAGGGTGTTAGTAATTTGCCCTATTTTTTTTCTATTCATATGATTAACGTATTATTGACAATATGAATTAAAATTTTAGAAGTGCCCAATATAATCAACAATGATTCAGAGAACTAAAAACAAACAAACAAACCAAAACCAAAATATCACATCACAATAGAATTAGAGCTGGCTTTAGAGCTCAAAATTTAGAGTTCCAAATCATTTTTCCAATATAATTATGTCAAATTTATATGATTTATTATATTATTTTCAAATATCACAAGAGATGCATGTATTGACAATTGGCTAAAATTGAAAAAAAAAATCAAAAAAATTAATACAAAAATTTAACTTATTCTTTTCTTATATATCTTTTCATAATAAATCAAAAAAATTATTAAAAAAATCAGTTCCCAAATAAATTCTTACCCAAAAAAAATCAAATTTGAAACAAAAATTGTGTATAACAGGGGTAGAAAATTAGCACGGGCAAGTAGACAATAGGCATTATCATAGAAAGTGCATAGTCGGAAAAACTTTTGCTACCATGACTTGTTAATTGGTGGGTCAACATATAAAGAAGAATTAATAAAAATTTAAAAAGACTAATTTGTGGCGTGCATATGTGCATCATGCATGGTCGACTTATGACTTAGTCTGATTTTTTGTGGGGTTTTGTTTTTTTTAAAAAAAAATTATCATTTAAAAAAAGGTACAATTTTTAATTGGATGGTAACTTTTCATATTTAACTTAAAATTCAATTTTTAACTTAGTAAAATGTCAACAATGAGTGAAATCTTGCATCATGCAATGCTTGAAAGGTGCAAAATTCAGAGATGACTTGACCATTAGATCAATTAAACTGTCAACTAAGGTCCATAAGAAAATTTTCAAAAAAAATTTAGTGTTGGAGGCTCTAATTTTTTAAAGACTTATTTAGATAAAATTTTATTTTGATATTCAATTTAAGAAATCTAATAATCTTGAGTCGCTAGTGTTAATATCATAAAATTTCTCAAATTAGTATTTACAAAAATAGGATAATTTTTACAAGTGTGGAATGATTTTTATCATGTGGTGGGTCAAACTCAAAAGAAAATAATGATAAGAAAGTTTAAATGCTATGTCTGTGCAAGTGCAGTGGACCATAGAAATTCTAGAGTTGAAAAAAAAAAAAAAAAATTAATGCCACATGACTTTTATAACTTTGTTCACACACACGTTTTATTGGTGGAATAATACACAAAATATAATTAGTATAAAAATTTAAACTTCATATTTAAAGCAATGTAATGATTTTATCTTACTCTCCGTTTATTTGAGTGAAAAATATTTTTAAATGGTGGTGAAATGAAGAAAATATTTTTTAAAAATATATATTTTTTTTATATATTTAGTAATGGTGGTGAAAGGAAAATGGAGATGGAGATGGAGGTGGAGGTGGAGGTTGTGGCATGGTGGCTGGACGGTGGCGGCGGTTATGATGGTGGTGTGGTGTGGTGTGGTAGTGGAGGTGAGAGTGTTAGTGGAATGTGATGACATTAGTAAGACTTTTGTTCGAAAAATGTTTTTAAAAGTGAAAAACATTTTTTGCCTATATAAACTTATTTTGTGTTGACCACAAAAACTGTTTTCCATTGACTTTTATTTTTCATTGTACCAAATATCAAAAAATATTTTTTTATCCAAATAAACGGACAGTAAAATGACAAATTTTTACCAGTTTATACCAAAAAGTGTGTACTGCTGACATATACTCATAGGGTGAACAAGTTCAGCTCTTTATAATGTGGTGGGTCAATTTGGATGTAACATGTCATTTTGTTTTAAGCGTAATTCAGACTCATTAAAAGTAACTAATCAACAATTTAAAATTGATTAAGATTTTGATTTGCAGTCCTATTTTTCAAAATGTGTGATCTATTTTGATTTTAAAATTTTTTACATTATTATATATTGAATTGTCTAAAATATTATATTATATTTAAATATTTTTAGATTTTAATTCTTTATACATTAGAAGATATATTTAAAAAATATATGTTTTGTAAAGGAAGACATTTATAGAACAATTTTACTCACTATAAGAAATTAAGGTTTTAAAGACAAATTTTTAGGAACAAAAATAATTTATCAGCAAAAATTATACCTTTAAGGACAAAATGAAAGAATTTAAAAATATATATATTTAATCATGTTATTACATTTTCTAGACAAATTTATTTGATTGTAAAAGGATCAGTCACTTTTACCTACAATTTTAGTTGGTCCCTAATAAACCCAAATCATATATTATTTTATTTTATATATATTAATTTTTGAACTTAATAGTCGGGACTATCAAAAACAAAAAATAAAAAATTACATCCAGGCTCATTTGGGTCATGAATATGCTAAAAGAGTGTTCCATTTGGGATGAACTCATATACTACTAGAGGAAGGTCTATCTCTAAACGACAACCCTAGAGCTTGACCACTACAAGAAATTAAGGTTTTAAAGAAAAATTTTTAGGGACAAAAATAATTTTTTTTGTAGAAATTATACTTTCAAGGACAAAATAAAAGAATTTTTAAAAATATATATTTAATCATATTATTACATTTTCTAGACAAATTTATTTAGTTGTAAAAAGATGAATAACTTTTTCCTACAATTTTAGTTGGTCCCTCATAAACCCAAATCATATATTATTGTATTTTATATATTTTTTGAACTCAATAGTCGGGACTATCAAAAACAAAAAAAAAAAAAAAGCATCCAGGTTTCATCACTCACTCTCTCTCTCTCCCTCTCTCTCTCTCAAAATCCCTAATTTCTTTTTCTCTCGCAAATGCAATAGTTCTTCTCTACGGATCTCGTTGATTGCTACTGATCTCGGCAACAATTTCATCCCGAGGAGTCTCGTGGCATCTCTCTCCAGGGCTGGATCACTCTGTTGCCGCCCATCTCTCCTCGATTCTACGATTTCTTGGTGACTCTCCGGTAGCGATTCCGATCGGGTACCATATATATATGTATATACATACATGTATGTATCTATACAATCGATTTGATATTTTAGCCCTCGGTTTCGTACATGGTTTTGTATACATGTATAGATTCATGTGTTTGTTCAATCAATCTATTTTAGTGAGATGTTTATAGTAATCGTCAACAATTAAGCATTTTTCATTTTTAGGGTTAAGAGGGAGTTTTTATGTCTACTAGGGCCGAGCTAGGCCAAGGCGTGGTAATGGACCGTTCTGTGGGCCGCGGTAAAAAGGGCAGAGTGAAAGGACATTGTAATTAGCGCGGTCCAAGAAGGATTGTAGTCACTACAGTTGGAGTGGTGATAATTAGCTCGGTCTTGGAATTCGGAGCCAAGGTATCATGGCTTCTTATGGTGGACCTCGCTCTGGTTAGCGCAGTCAAAGCTTGCTGTAAGTTAGCTCGGTCTCAAAAGACAAAACCGAGGTACAAGTGAAAGGGGAACCAAGCTATGTGTTGCATATGAAGGAGTTGGATTAAGTATGACAAAGGGTCAGTGTTAACTCGGTCGTATTGTCATCCAACCGAGGTAAAACCATCTCACTTGGTTTAACTAGTGAGGGAGTGTTGAAGGATAAGCATTATCTTTCAGAAGTGTGATTCCTAGGAGGACTCTATATGGAGAAATAAGAGTCCTACTAGGATTATGCCATGCAGAACCCATAAAAGCTCACAACATAACCTATATAGAAGTAACACAACTTTAATTCTCGGAATACACAGAGCTTTTTGTCTATTTGTCTATTTTGCTGACTTAGGCATCGGAGAGGTATCCGGCACACACCCGCCGGCTAGCTCATGTTTGTGTTTTCAGGGGGCAAAGCGACGACGTACGAAGGAACGCAGACTTGATCAACAGGATTATACGAGAACATTATTTCATGCTCGTACAATTGGCGCCGTCTGTGGGAGTTCCAGAAAGAACAAAACCTCTTGGTCGAGTTTTCCTCTCTAGTTAGAAGTAATGGTGCACAATGAAGACTTGTCGCAATCAGCCATTGATGGGCAGACCCCTGAGGGGGGTGGGAGGCGCGAAGGTTTGCCCTCTATCCCTCCCATGGCGGATCTAGAACCCCAGTGACAGAACCCTCAGAGGGATGCAAGGGGGAGGCAGGCGAACAACCCCTGTCGCTCTCAAAGTCCTTAAAGACAGAGGCGGAGGATCGAACCTCAAGTTCTGGAGAATCGCGTGAAGGAGCAAGACGAATTAATAAGAAGGATGGCCGCAGACATGGAGTCGATGAAGCGCCAGATAAAAGGAAAAGGGGTGGCAACAGGAAATGGCCCCCTTGCCACTCGGAGGATCGTGATAGGCGTACCACACCATCGCAAGCAGAGAGTAGGAGCCTTAGAACAAGCGACACTCAATCACAAACTTCCAAGACTCGCTACTCCAGGTTTGAACGAACGAGAACTGAGAGATTATATACTGAGGGAAGCACCTATCGGCCCTCGCGCACGCACCAGACGTCATCTAGGCAGACGGAGTTGCCTAGATCGTCCGACTTGCGAACTGTGCTTGAAGAAAGGGCCCGATGGAAGGAGGATACCAAGGCACGTGACCCGCGCAGAGTTTCAGCCCTTCGGCGGTTAGCCCCTCGGACGCATGGGAGCGTCGAGGTAGGAATGCCAATGCCGCGCCTTGCTTACGAACCAGCAGACAAAGTCTTAGCAAGGCTACAGAGTTTGTCGTTCGTTCCGGCAATTGAGAATGCGCCATTACCCTCAGGCTTCCACCAGCCTAAGTTCATGACGTACGAGGGGAAGACAGACCCCTACATGCACCTAGGCCACTTTCGCCAAGTTATGGCAGTATACCGACGGAACGAGGCCTTGATGTGTATCCTGTTCCCATCCAGCCTTGGCGACCTAGGTTTAACCTCGTTCGAAAGACTACCAGAAGGCAGCATCGCCTCCTAGCCGCAATTGGCAGAGGCATTCGTGACTAGGTTCAGAGCGAACACAAAAACACCAGTGGAGATTGATCAGCTACTCTCCATTGATGTGGGCAACAAGGAGACGTTGAGATCTTACAACAGTCGTTACTGGGAAACCTTCAACCAGATTGGGGATTGGCCTACAAACCTCGCCATTGCACAATACAAATGGGCCTCCCAATCGGCAACAAATTAAGGGACTCGATTACTGTGATGCCCCCTCTCACGATAGAGGCCTTAATGGAGAGAGTGCATCAACATATTCGCGTGGAGGAAGATAGTGCCCGTGCTAAGACAAAACCTGGCACAATAGCAATACCAGATAAAAAGACTATAGCAAAAGTCAACATGGTAGAATGATCAAGTAGGAATGGACGAGGCAGGCAAGCCAACAGAGAGGACCAGACAAAAGGTGGTTAAGAGTTCGCACTGCCATTACCACGGTGTTCAAAAAAGCGATCTACCGAATTCTCAGTGAAATACGCAATGAACCTTTTGTCAGATGGCTAGCAAAATTGGGAGAGGCACAAAAAAACTATGACGAGAGGTCCTGGTGCACCTTTCATGATGAAAAGGTGCACCGCACTGAAAATTGCACGCCGTTAAGGCAGCATTTGGAGGAGTTAGTGGCAGCTAAGCACTTGGACCAGTACATAGAAGGAGGAACACAGCCAGCCCCCAGAACCACAACAACCCAAACGGGATGCCGATCGACGCTCCACCTCAAGGCGTAATAAATGTAATACATGGGATATTCGAACCTGAGCGAGTATGTGAGCTTAGGGGAATGATCAAAAGGCTGAGCACTTAAGGGAGGTATTAAGTGCACAACCTGCCATCCAAAAGGGGAGAACGGAGGCCACGAATGTCATATCTTTCTCAGATAAAGACTTAGCAAGGATATAATGCCCTCACAATGACGCACTAGTTGTCACTTTACGCGTCAAGAATTACAACATCAAGCGGATTTTGATTGACCAAGGGAGCTCATGTGCGATAATGTATTACAAAACCTTCAAACAACTGAAACTGGAGAACAAAGACTTGGCACCTGCAACATCTCCCCTGATCGGATTCAACTCAATGCCAGAGTAGCCAGTGGGCAAGATAATCCTCTCAGTCAGAGCAGGAAGCATAACGAAAAAGGTGAAATTCTGGGCATTGAAAGTCCCTTCCACTTACAATATAATCTTGGGAAGAACATGGTTACACGCCATGCGATCGTTAGCGTCAACCTACCATCAAGTATTATGGTTCCCCAACGAAATCGGAGTAATTGAAGAGGTCTTTGGAGACCAAATTATGTCCAAATAATGTTTCGTCACAGTAAATGGCAGCCGTGCTGCCAAAGGGTATGTACAGATAGTGGAAGAACCTGAGAGCAAGGAACTTTTCGCGGATGTTGGCAAGACCGCTGAACAGAAAATAGTGGAAGACTTGGTATAGGTAAGGATAGATAAAAAAAGACCCAGAAAAGTTCTTTTTGCTCGGCTCATCTTTGTCCAGCACTGAGAGAATAGAGGTTATGGAATTCTTGACCTCTAACATCGAAGTGCTTGCCTGGACGCCATATGACATGCCTGGCATTGACCCATACTTCATCTGTCACCAACTAAACATCCACCCAACTGCTAGACCGATTATACAGTGCACTCGTAGATCAGCACTCTACCACGCCGAAATAGTGGCGGAAAAAGTAGGAAACCTGCTTGAGGCAGGAGCTATTAGAGAAGTGCACTATCCCAGGTGGATCTCTAATACTGTAGTAGTGCCAAAGAAGAACGAAAAATGGCGTGTCTGCGTGGACTATAAAACAGTCAACAAGGCATGCCCAAAGGATAGCTTTTCCCTACCACGGATAGACCAACTGGTAGACCTGACGGCAGGACACAATCGACTGCTTTCTTGATGTGTACAGAGGTTACCATCAGATCGCTATGTATGAACCAGATCAAGAGGTCACATCCTTTACAACACCTAGAGGATTATATTGTTACAAGGTCATGCCCTTTGGCCTAAAAAACACAGGGGCAACATTCCAATGGATGGTTACTGAGATGTTTGAACCATTGTTAGGCAGAACAATGAGGTTTACATTGATGACATGGTGGTCAAAAGAAAGAATGAGAACGACCATCTCAGGGACCTGGGTGAAATGTTCCAGATTTTGAAAAAGAACAAGTTGCGCCTAAATGCATCCAAGTGTGCATTTGGTGTAGGATCAGGAAAATTCCTAGGCTTTCTGGTGACCAACCGAGGTATAGAAGTAGACCCTTCTCAGATTAAAGAAATCCAGGATCTTGAGAGGCCCAATACAGTCAAGGAGGTGCAGCATCTCACTGGCCTAGCAGCCGTGCTGAGCCGGTTCATAAGTCGGTCATCAGACAGATGTCGACTATTCTTTCAAGCATTAAAAGCGAAGTTTGAGTGGAATGAAGAATGCGACCGTGCCCTAGAAAGCTTGAAAGAATACATGTCCTCTCCACCATTGCTAGTAACCCCAATTCCTGGAGAAGAGCTCTTTTTGTACATGGCAGTTTCACAGCACGCAATCAGCGCAGTGTTGGTCCAAGCGGAAGGAATCCAACACCTGCCCATCTTTTATGTCAGCAAGACCTTGCTGGGCGCAGAAACCAGGTACTTACCATTGAAAAAATTGGCCTTAGCCTTGATGATGGCCTCTAGAAGGCTGTCGCATTACTTCCACGCCCACACCATAATCGTCCTAACAGCTTTCCCATTAAAAGCTTTGTTTGAGAGGGCGAACTTTTCTAGGCGAATCTTGAAATGGGCGGTGGAATTGGGACAGTTTGATATCAAGTTTCAACCTAGAACCGCAATAAAAGCCCAAGCTTTGGCAGACTTTGTGGCAGAATTCACACCAGGAAGTCATCACATCTGCCCAGTCGACTTGACTAATACAACTGAAATGGGGACAGAAAGTGTCGCAGTAAATGCGCAACCCCTAATACAAGATACTCAACCACATTGCGAACCACAAATGCTTGAAGATAAGCAGGAAGAGGCAAACCATGCTACACTAGGCAATGACTCATCAACAAACAACAACTTGGTACAATCAGATAGTAAGGGGCAAACAGTAGATGTAGACTTTGAAGAAGACATCGGCAACTCGCATGACCCCAAGACATCATCCGACCCCTCCACTTGCTGGAAGCTATTCGTTGGAGAGATGTGGAAGCTCTTTGTGGATGGAGCATCCAACAGACACGGTGCAAGACTTGGCATAGTCCTCATCTCACCAGATGGCCTAGTAGTGGAACAAACAGTCAACCTTGGCTTCCCAGCATCAAACAACGAGGCGGAGTATGAAGCGCTCTTAGCAGGCCTGAAATCAGCACTTTTTATGAAGGCAACCGAGCTAATGGTTTACAGTGACTTCCAGCTGGTAGTGAACCAGATTTCAGGCGACTACGAGGCGAAAGATGAGAGGATGGCTAAGTACCAAGAGTTAGTACGAAGAGAGATCATTAAATTCGAAGTAGTGCGGATAGAACAGATTGGCCGAGAAGAAAACAATAGAGCAAACGAACTAGCAGGCTTTGCGTCGATGGCGGATACATCCGTCCCACATCCATTACTGATCGACTACCTACCAAGACCAACAATTGAAGAACCTGAAGCAACTAAAGTATGTTGTGCCGAACTAAGCCCTTCATGGATGGATCCCATTATAGTATTCTTAAGAGACGGCGTCTTACCCGAAGAGAAGAAAGAGGCCAACAAAATAAGAGTAAAGTCACAGCGATTTTGGCTCTCCCATCTATGGCCTTGTACAAGAAATCCTTCACATGACCTTACCTAAAATGTGTTCATCCCAGCAAGGTCGAAGCATTCTTGTTCGAGATACATGAAGGCGCATGCGGAAGCCACCAAGAAGGAAGATCATTGGCCTACAGAGTAATTTCACAAGGATATTGGTAGCCAAACATGCAAGCAGATTCAGAGAAGTATGTCAAGAAGTGCGAGAAGTGTCAGAAGTTCGCACACCAAATACATCAACCAGCTGTAGACACCCCATTTTTGACCGTCCTCAAGACTTGGACGTCACCGTTTGAACACTCGGTGATTATCCATGTTTGTGTTCGTTTGGAGTTCCCGGAAGCCTCGGCTCGCGCGCCTTGTCTCAGGATCTCCGAACTTGACCTTTTAGTGTCTGGTTTTGCACCAAACACTTGCATCTTGCCCTTGAGAGGCAAGGTGGGGCATGTAGACCATCCCCACCCATCACCGGCAGTGGCTAGATGCCACCGGCTGGTTTTTGCTGCCACCGGCAAGTATCGAACCTGGGGACACAAGTATCAGTATCAGTTGTGAGAATCAGTTATCCGCGGGTATCAGGTTCAGTATTTTGGGAACAGAAATCTGGGAACAGTGATCAGCAGTAGGGTACAGTTGTTTGGCTACACCCGTGTTTGATCAGTTTGGGCTGAAATGCTGTCTGTTTTTTTTTTCTTTCAAGGTTCAGAGAGTCGCAGAGTTGATACAGAATAGTCAGTGTCTCCCCTTGCTGAGGCAAGATTTATGGCGGCACAAAGTTCAGAAGAAATTGTGGTTATGACGGCTGCATTGGAGCAGGGGACTGCTCCGCAGAGTGAAGCCAACATCAGTATGTCGCACCCACCCAGGTTGCCCGTTGTGCACCCAGTCTGGGCTCCCCAGTTATACCAGGCTCGCGAGCCTACCACCTTCGAATTGATGGGGATGATAGGTGACCTCCAGAGGTCCGTGGCCGATCTGGCCTATGGAATGTCGGCTTCACCGCCAGCGGCGCCATATGCCGGGAATTTCATACCACAGGAGCCCCCGCTACTGGGGCGGATTGTGATAGAGCTCAGCCAGCCAGAGATGGCTTCCAGCTATAGCCGTGACATGCCAGCACCGACCCCGACCCTTGATCAGGCTGAGGCCAGAGGAAAAGACAAGGCAAAGATAGACGCCGACCCCATTGAGCAACTACTGTGGGCAGTCGAGGCTCTGAAGGTCAGGGGGATGAACAAGCAACAAACATCTGCAATAGTGACCAAAGCTGTAGATGATGCTTTCCCCGCTCCAATCAAAGGCAGTTCAAGCCAGGTAGAAAATCGGGATGGGCCCCGTCATGCCCAGACAATTCCAGTAGTTCCCAACCCTGCACCGGGGAAGGTTCAAAAAGCTAAGGCAACGCCAGCTGATCCTTTCGCCAGCGCATCTGGCAAGAATCCTCAAACTGCAAAGTACCTACCCGGAGGGCGCAGGGTCTTTCACGACCTCCACATGCCTTTGTCTAGGGCATTGTTAATATTGGCAAAGAATGGGCATCTTAAGCCTTTGGAGTCCCGGCCACTCCCGAAGAATCTCCCCGCCACCCATGATGCTACCTTGTACTGCGCGCACCACCAACCTACCTCAAATTCGGAGTCCCAAAGGAGAAGACGACAAAACCCAACGTGCTCCAAAACCCGAAAGTTTGAACGGGTTGAATCTTGAGGCTGAGAGCGTGCAGGATTTGATTGATAACAAGGTTATCCTACCACCTACCTCAGGCAAGCCCGTCACCACTCAGTTGTTGGATTTCGAGGGCTCAGATACTGCGAGTATGTAAAGTGAACCGCCTGCGGGCAACATTTTGTAAATTTTTGATGAAGCGTCTGGCACGCATTTTTGAGCATCGGTAAAACCGAGTTTTTGTAAATCCTGGCTTGGATATCGAGTCAGTCTTTTGTTCTGAGTCTGTCTCTTTGTCTTGAGTCAGTCTTTTTTGCTTAAGGGTCTGTCTTGTTGTATCGAGTCAGTCCCCGTTGTATATAATACCAGGTGATTCTGGGGTTGTTGTCCCGAACACCGTTTTGTTTTATTATTATCTATTTTTGTTTTGAGTCTGTCTCTACCAAGGGGCCAGTTGCACCAACGAAGCCGATCAAAACAGCTGTTACTATCTCAACTTCATGCTTGCTTTCAGCATAAGGACCAGAGAATTTGAATGGGCTAACAGTACATCTCGCCTGCTCTTCTGTGTGCCAAACTCATTGCATTAACCTAAGTTTTCCAAAAAAAAAAAAACAAACCCTTTTGAACACTGCGGTGATGAAAACGAAGAGGAAGGAATTCCTCGGGTTTTGCAAAATTTTGATCATTTTGAGAGAAAGAGAGGCGTGTTGAGCCTTTTTATGAATGAAATCATGCTTGTCGGCGTGAGTACTGAGAAGGACCCTGGCCTGATCCAGATTGGTTCCACACTATCTTCGGCGCGAGCGATTTGTCGCTTTCTTAAAAACTTTCAAAAGCAAATGTTTTACGCAGCCCTGCGAAGACCTGTATGGAATCGCTCTTGAGATTGCGCAGCCTAGGATCGCTCTCAGCCTCAAGATTCAACCTATTTGTTTTCCGACTTTGAACCCCTTCAGAATGTTCAGAAAGTTCAACGGACAAACGCCATGAAAGGCCTGTGTAGCCAGTTTTGAAGTAGCCTTCGATCAAGAAGCATCAAAGCCGAATCAGAAGGAGTAGATCTCGCCGGAAGAAGCTCGTGGAGTAACCTTGATGGATTCCTCCGCAAATCAGTGCAACAGCCGTTCTCCTGGACACAGAGAGGCTTCAATTTCAAAAAAACCATTTGGCATGGACTTGCTACACTTTTACCCTTTGAGAGGCTCGCTGGGCCGAAAACCCGGAAGGGCGGCCCAGGCAAAAGTTAGAGCAAGAGAAAAATGCAAAAAGAGAAAAATACAAAAAAGAAAAAAAAAGAAAAGAAAAAAAAAAGAAAAAAGCAAGAAAAGAAAAAAAAGAAAAGAAAAAGAAACGAACAAAAGAAAATGAAAAAAAAGCTCGCAAGGTCGAAAACCCGCATTGGGCGCCTTGGCAAAAGTGAGAGCCAAACAAAGTGAAGGTTAAAATACCCGAGTGGACCTTAACCGGAACTACGTAAGGCATGATTCCCATGTTTGGGATACGTAGGCAACTTCATCATGAAGTCCAGCCCCCAACGCTTTCATAGCGTCTCAGTCCATGCAATGGTTTCGATTTCATTTTGAAGTCCAGTGGCCAACACCCTTCAAGGTGATTGTGTCCATATATTTGTTGTGACCGTCGTCGCCATCTCTGTGTCCGAGAGTTCGACCACCGCCAATGAAGATTGTCTGCGGACTGCTGCGGCACCATCCCAAACAAGGGGCAACTTTCCGTTGCCACGAGCCGCCGTGAGACGCCATTCAAACTAGGGGCAACTTTCCGTTGCCTCCCACCCCCTTTAAACCAGGGGCGATTTCCCATTGCCTCCGACCCGAGGTTGCGCATCTCGAAGAGTAAGTTCCATGCTCGTTGAGCATTGACTGTTTGAAAAATAGTTTTTGAAAATTTTTACTGAGGTTGACTATTTCCTCGAAAACTATTTCATTTTCCAAAACCGGACCATTGTCTTGGACCCAAAAAGGAAAATTTTCAGTGCTTGCTGCCTGACTTGCATGCTTTTCAAATCAAAAGTCGAACAAGTACGTTAATCCGACTCTCGTTTTGATCAAAACCGTTTTAGTAGAAAACAAAAATGAAAGAAATGGTTAAAATGATGAACTAGGGGCAAAGTTGAGCCAGGCGTTCTGTCTTTCCCCCGTCATCGACGTACTTGCCAGAAGGGCGCTCTACCCGCCAGAAGAAATAGCTGTGAGCTAACGGCATCGGGCGTGAACCCGCAACTTCCTGTTCATCCCTTAATCACCCTGGGGAGGGATGGAAAATGAGAGATTGAAGAATAGAGAGGTGTAAGTTGAGAGAAAAGTGAGGAAAAGGGTTTTGAGAGAAAATCCGAGCTTGAGAGTCGAGTGATGTGAGGATCACAAATGAGAAAGGGTGGGAAACAATACCCAGATTGAACTGGCTCCTCGTGGTCCGAGGTCTCCCATCTTCGTTTACGCGTCTGTGTGTCGTGTCTCTTTCATTTGATAGTCTCGTCTTTTGTTTTGAGTCTCTCCCGAGTGTGTCTCGTTGTGTTTAGGTCGTGTACCTCTTTGCTTGAGTCCTTCCCGCTGTGTTCAGTGTTGGGCTCGATATCCCGGTTTGAAAAACCCTCATTCGATTTCAAAAATCGTTTATGCTCAGAATGCTGTGCCATTCTCTACATTTGAACGCATTTCGACTCCAACCGGTTCCATCTTTGAGGTCCGTCCTGTCAGATTGGGCTGTTTGTTTGAGAATTGCCGTGTGCAGAATGAATCGAATGCTGTGTTATGGGCTGTGTGCAGATTAATCCCCAATAGAGCAAGGGCTGTGTGTCAAGAATCAGGCAGTGGGTTGCTTGGGTCATTTTGCCGTTGGCTGTTTAGTTATCTGATTATTACAGTGCAAGTGTTTAATTTTCAGACAACCAATCAATTCTATTTACATTGAGGTGTAACATGATGAGATGCGATGCAATGCATGAGATGTGTAAATGTAAACACTTTTTCAGATAAAAAGTCCGTTTCATTTCATTATCTTTTCAAATGTACAAGTGAAGAAAACAAAATCTGCCTGCGGCAGTACAAGGTAATCTATCTACCAACAAGAAGAAAAGTACAAAGAAAGAAGAAAGATAGCAAAAATCTGCATCTATGCCGAGCACTCCAAGGGCTGTCAGTCCGTCCTGGTCCTCTTCCTGGACGAGGGTCCAGGAGCATCAACAGCGTCGTCGTCAGAACCCGAGCTAGAGCCGTCTCCGGTCTCCTCCTCCGATGACCCCGCCTCCGCCTCTGACTCCTCGTCGTCGTCATCGTCTGGGATTGGAGCTCGCGAGCTACTTGGACGAGGGTCCAGGAGCATCATCAGCGTCGCCGTCAGAGCCCGAGCTAGAACCGCCTCCGGTCTCCTCCTCCAATGACTCGGACTCCGCCTCTGCCTCCACCTCTGACTCCTCGTCGTCATCGTCCGGGACTGGAGCTCGCGAGCTGCTCCCGACGTGAGTACGCCCTTCCCTGGTACGAGGAAATATCCTGCCCTCCTCATCTCTCCCCCGAGCAGGGACAGAAGGTCTAGCTGGAGCACCTCCTGCCATGGGAATCTGGAAAGGAGGCTGAAAAAGTACACAAAAAGGGAAACGCATCAGTACGCCGTGAGCAGTTTATCAGTGTAGAATGCAGTGTGTGAGTACAGTGTATGAATGCCGTGAGCAGTTTATCAGTGTAGGGCACGGTGCAGAATGCAGTGTATGCAGTGTGTCAGATGCTGTGAGATCAGTGTATCAGGTGTTGTGCCGTGCATCAGATTATGCAAAGCAGTGTATGAATGGTTTGAGGCCAATGTCAGAAGAACATACCGGTATGCTGTAGACGGCTAGGAGGTCAAATGTCCGCTGGAGCATCCCCATCACCGAGGCATTCATCGCCAACGACTGACGGGTGTACTCAGAAGAAGCCTGCGAAGTATCAGATGCATTAGTATTCTGTGGAATATCAAGTAAACTGAAATGAAATGACTGTACGAAGTGCAGTGATACATACCGGCGGTAAGTCGGGGATGTCAATGAACTCATGACCAGCC
>NW_021025126.1:663185-705899 GCF_004153795.1 Camellia sinensis
GGGCTTTCATCGATCAACACTCCTACAATACACAAATCGAGATTACAACTCGTGATCTTGAGACGACTAGGATTTGGTCTATACTTGTTTGCTGCGCGCATAACGTAGTAATTCTAGGCTAATAATTGGTTTAAGAACACATAGCGTTTTCAAAATTGGATATCACGGTTAGTAGAGGCCGGTCTTCGGACCGGGCGAAAGGGGGTGCTCATAGCTGACCTTCCCCGATCGTACCCAAGCTCCCGAGCCGAGACAACTCCGGTGATGACGGACATGTGGCCTTCGGCACCGAGTCAGGGTTTCCTAAATTCTCCCATTTTAAAATATTTAGGTGGCGACTCTGTATCTGGCAAAGCAGTCCATGTTTGCCACTACTTTTTTCAAAAATCTGTTTTTCTCAAAACGATTTGCCGGATTTGGACTCTTTGGTTCAGATTAAGAACCGTGACACAAATCGAGTCCGAACTGTAGCACGAGGCCCCCACGGGCGCGTCTACACCAGCCAGAGAACTTCTACCTTTAACTAGCCCATGGCCCTTCGCAATGTGGGGCTTGGACATAGTAGGACCACTTCTAACGGCACCCGGCAACAGAAAGTTCTTTTTGCAGCAACAGACTACTTTACAAAATGGGTAGAAGCAAAAGCTCTCGCCTCAATAAAAGAAAAAGATGTGAAGAAGTTCGTCTGGCAAAATATCATCACTCGGTTCGACATACCCAAGGCTCTAATATCTGACAACGGCACTCAGTTCGATGGCAAAATTTTTAGAGGCTTTTGTGAGGAGTACAAAATAGAATTCTACAACTCTACGCCAGCATACCCCCAAGCAAACGGCCAGGCGGAAGCATCAAATAAAGTTGTCTTGGATGGATTGTAGAAAAGGTTAGAGAAAGCAAAAGGCAAGTGGGTTAAGGAGCTTTCTCATGTTTTATGGGCTTACCGTACCACTCCTCGGCGGTCAACTAGAGAAACGCCATTCTCCTTAGCCTACGGCATGGAGGCAGTAATCCCACTAGAAGTCGGCCTCCCTACAATTAGAAGTAAAAATTTTGACCCAGACTTAAATAGAGAAGGCATAGCCTTGAAACTCGACATTGCGAAAGAAAGAAGAGAAAGAGCACTAGTTCACATTGCCTCATACTAGCAAGAGTTATCCAAAAAATATAACAAGACTGTACATCCAAGGCAATTCAAGATTGGAGATTGGGTGCTGCGCAAAGTAATGAGAAATACCCAGGTACCCGGAGATGGCAAGTTAGGGCCTAATTGGGAAGGACCTTACAAAGTGGTTGGATTAGCAGGAAAAGGGGCATACCACTTGGAGGATGGAGACGACAAGGCCATTCCCAGGCCATGGAACACTATCAATCTCAAACTATTTTATTTTTATCTTTTCTTTAAAGTACTTGTAATTTTTCCTTTTCAATAAAACAAGTAGTTTCCTTTTCAGCATAATTGTTTTCTTCTGAAAAAGTTATTTTAGTAAGCCAGGGGCATTGAAAGCAGAGTTGGACAGAATAACCAACTTTGAGCTCTCTTCAAGCCAAGATCAGGATCTAGGCTGAAGAGGTTGGCTGGAAAAACTAACACTTACTTCTCCTAAGCCGAGATAAGGATCTAGGCTGCAGGAAGTTTGGCAGGAATAACCAAACACTTCACTCTAGGTTGGCAGGAATAACCAACTTTGAGCTCTTTTCAAGCCAAGATCAGGATCTATGCTGAAGAGGTTGGCTGGAAAAACCAACACTTACTTCCCCTAAGTCGAGATAAGGATCTAGGCTGCAGGAAGTTGGTAGGTATGACCAACACTTCACTCTAGGTTGGCAGGAATAACCAAACTTTGAGCTTTCTTCAAGCCAAGATCAAGATCTAGGCTGAAGAGGTTGGCTGGAAAAACCAACACTTACTTCTCCTACGCCAAGATAAGGATCTAGGCTGCAGGAAGTTGGCAGGTATAACCAACACATATTTCTCTTCAACCGAAATAAGGATCTAGGTTGAAGAGTGGTTGGCTGGAATAACCAACTTTTAGTGCTTCTCAGCCGAGATAAGAATCTAGGCTGAAGAGTAGCTGGCTGGAATAACCAACTCTAAGTACTCTTTAGCCGAGATTAGGATCTAGGCTGGAGAGGTTTGCAGGTATAACCAAACAGATTACAAGGTCAAGACCGAGATAGGTATCTCGGCCAGAAAATGTTATACGTCATGCATTTATGGTAAGAAAATAAGCGCAATCATAGAGTTAATCGAACAAATAGTTAAACAAAAGAAGATTTCATCAAAAAATCAAATCAAAAGTACAAAAGATGGGGCCTCAGCCCGGTTACACATTCTTTCCAAAGAAGTAAAAGGAATAAAATATGGGATCAAGCAAAAAGGTCGTCAAGATCCGCATCTAGATCAACTCGAAGCCCGGTTTCAGCGGGTAGCTCAGCCACATTTTCAACCAAGTCTTCCACCAGTGGCTCCACCCGAGCCGACTAAACAGCGGGATCATTGGTGACGACCAGGGCATTGTTGGGCTCTGATGCCTCTTCTTCATCCTCACCTTGAAAAAACTTTTTCTGAATGACATTTGCATACTCTACCATATAGCTCGGTATAAAATGTGGAGGAGGGTTTAGGAAGACCTCGATCTCTTGGCTATGACCGAGTTGCGCCACGGTTTCCTTCCACCCACATTCGGAAAATATATCCTTAGCAGCTTCGCACTGCAGGATATAGGTGGCTTCACCTTCTTTGTAACCGCGGTCTTCCGCATCTTCTACCTTTTTCTCCAGCTTGGTTATCTCGGCGTTCTTCTTCTTCTCGACTTTAGCATGCTCACGCAGATAACAGTCTTTTAACTCGGTCAAGGCCTTTTGTTTGTCCACTTCCGCCGAATTTACTAGTCCGGTGAGTCGGGCAACTTCTGATTGAAGCTCGGCCATTTTTTGTTTCACTTCATTTAGCTCGGCCGTCTTTCTATCGATCTTAGCCACGGCAAGCCTTGTCATCTTGCGTAGCTCTAGCACACGCTTATGTGCAATATGGTTTTTCTACATGCCCTGCATGAGGGCGGTAAGCAACTTTGAGTGAAAACCGAGCTAACAGATAGATAAAGGGAGAAAACAAAGGAAAAAGTACTCACCAGCACCATCGATTTGGTGGCTGAGCGGATGGCTTTAAGCTCGGTGAGATGGTCATGATGTTCCATGTCAGGAGGCAAACACACGCTCTTATCCAGGTTGAAAGCGAGCGTGTGGTCTTTGTCTGCCACCACTGAATCTGTGTCTCTTATTGCTTGGTTCTGGTATGATAACTTCGGGGCCCACTGCGAAGAGCTAGTCCGGTCAGAATGCTCAGGCTTTGGGCTTGGCAAAGTGATTTGTGGAAGCACAGTTTCATCCTCGTCAACAAGGCGTGGCTCGGTTGTGGAAGTCTGAGCACGCTTGCTTGGCCGAGATGATGATGGCTGAGCAGTTGGAAGAGCTACCACAGCCTCTTGTGTTTGGCCGGCTTGTGGTACCTCGGTTTGATTTGTCTCGGTAATGAGGGCCCTTACTGCTATCTTCTTGGCCATTTCTTGTTCTGCAATTACTGGGATCAGGTTGATTTGAGGAAGTGTTGGATCTGGTTCTGGAGAGGGTTCCAGAAGGAAATCAGTCACTCTGGTTTTCCTTCTACTACTGTATCTGTATGTCGACTCAAAATTGAGTAGCTCGGCCCAACCTCGGTTGTGATATCTTAGTGCGGCGCAGAGTGCGTCAAGATTAGGGTAACTGTACTGCGACTTTAGATGGTTCAAGTCTGCATAAGGAAAAAAGGACAACGGTTAGTACGGTTCAAAATGAGACCTATGGAGTAAAGAAAGCACAAAACTGAGCCGAGGTATTTATACCGGCTACTCCTTTATTTCAGTTAATCCGGTCTCCTGGTATTGGGACTTCTTGGTCTTCGAAGTTGCCCGAGACCCAGAAAAAATCATCATCATTTACATCTTTGTCCAGGGTATTTTTGATTATTTTCTCTCGGCGACGTCTTATTCTTAAATAGTATACCCAGCCATCTTTATTCTGGCCGATGGAGTACTAGTGAAAAGTTCGGCTAAACCGAGGTTGAGGCCAAGCCGGCAGTTTAGCTCGGCGATGCCATTTATTATTCTGTATGAATTTATGGAAAGCTGGGTAGGGCAAAGTCTTGTTTGTCTGAGGAAGTCACAAAGAAGAGGCAGTACAGGGAATCGGAGTCTGGTTTCTACAATAAAAAGAAGGGTGAAGGGAACGAAGCCCGATTTACCCCAGGAAGTGATGTCTAGTTCGGTTAAACTAAGGTGAACATCATCGGGGATGCTGTAGTCCCTTCGGAACTCGGCCATAACCCCTGGAGAGTTTACCAAGAATCTATACTTCCACATGTGGACTTAAATTACGTATAATTTAGCTCGGTGTTGAGATGACCCTCAGTATCTCGGCTGAGCGTGCAATGGTGTGCCTGGCCAACCTAGTCAGTCTTCAAAGTGAAAAGGAAAAATGTTAAGCACAGATCGATGGACCGTGCTAAAAGAAACAAAGGCAAAATAAATGGAGTCCTAGCTCGGCTACGTGCTATGCCGTTTGTTCTTAGCTCGGTTGAGACGAAGGACTTCAGCTCGGTTAAGTGGAACAAGAGGTTCCTAGCCCGGTTAAAGCTTAGGGTGTGGTATTCTTGGTTCAGTTTTGACTAAGTTAGAGAGCTGGATTGGTCCCAAGTGATGGCCCGGTCATTGGTTAAGGCTTTCTAGTTCGGTAGTACGCACACCTAATACAGTTCCTTAGTTCGGCTAAGTGAAACAGAAGGTAAGACCTATTGGAACTTAATCTAGTTCAGTTGGGTGCACACCTTAAGTACAAACAGGTTCCTAGCTCGGTGGGAATTTTATTTTGGATCAAACGCTTCGTTCTTCAAATTGTTCGTGAATACAGTGGTTTTATTACATAGTGTTTTCCCAGAAAAATGGAAGCAAAAATAGTATATGCGTTTTGAGAAACGTACAAGTACTATGCTACATACTTCAAAAACTATACAAACAAAAAGGAAGTGGGGTTGAGTTACTTATAGTTTGAAGACGAGAGGATGAAGATCAAGGTCGCAAAAAAGAGCTTCGCAGGCACTGAGTTTGGAAAAATGGAGGCTCAGAGAGAGAGAGAGAGAAGATGATGAATAGTAATGGTGGGTTCAAAACGTATGGTTTTTGTGTAAAGAGAGTGAAAAAGGCGGGACTGTTCAAAATTCGTAAGATACGAAGTCGGCGTTGACAGTTGTACTTAACCAGTAGGGGCCTGCCACGTGTCTATGGAATAGCAAGCGATTCAGATGACAGTGTGACTGAAGAGATGTTTTTTGACCGAACCAATCGGTAGCCCGGCAGCATTTAGCTTGGTTGAAAGGCTAAAGTTTTTAGCTCGGCTGGTAACAGGTAATCCCAATCATGCTATGCAGATGGAATTAAGGGGCAATTGAGAGGGAGTTTTTATGTGCACTAGGGCCGAGCTAGGCCAAGGCGTGGTAATGGGCCGTTCTGTGGGCCGCGGTAAAAAGGGCAGAGTGAAAGGACATTGTAATTAGCTGGTCCAAGAAGGATTGTAGTCACTACGGTTGGAGCAGTGATAATTAGCTCGGTCTTGGAATTCCGAGCCGAGGTATCATGGCTTCTTATGGTGGACCTCGCTCTGGTCAGCGCGGTCAAAGCATGCTGTAAGTTAGCTCGGTCTCAACAGACAAAACCGAGGTACAAGTGAAAGGGGAGCCAAGCTCTGTGTTGCATATGAAGGCGTTGGATTAAGTATGACAAAGGGTCAGTGTTAGCTCGGTCGTATTGTCATCCAACCGAGGTAAAACCATCTCACTTGGTTTAAGTAGTGAGGGGGGTGTTGAAGGATAAGCATTATCTTTCAGGAGTGTGATTCCTAGGAGGACTCTATATGGAGAAATAAGAGTCCTACTAGGATTATGCCATGTGGAACCCATAAAAGCTCACAACATAACCTTTGTAGAGGTAACACAACTTTGATTCTTGAAATACACAGAGCTTTTTGTCTATTTGTCTATTTTGCTGACTTAGGCATCGGAGAGGTATCCGGCACACACCCGCCGGCTAGCTCACGTTTGTGTTTTCAGGGGGCAAAGCGACGACGTACAGAGGAGTGCAGACTTGATCAACAGGATTATACGAGAACATTATTTCGTGCTTGTACACATAGTATAAGAAAATCTTTGAATCGTGCATTTTTTGATCTTATCACATCATTATCAACATTTTGTTATCATACATTGTTCAGTGATCTTTTTACAGTGAATGTTGTTATTAGAAGCAATCATAATTTGTATTAGTTGATTAGTTTTCGCAATTTTTTAACAGGGTGATGATATTTCATAGATCCTTGAAGGTGCATTTGATTTCTTTTGTATGTTGTAGGTCTGTTTTAGAATCATATGTTGCAAAAATGAGATAAATTTATATAAAACTAACAAATGAAAAGAGTGGGTTTGAGATGTGGAGTATAAAGTTTTTTTTTTTTAACCATGGACCACAGAATAATACAGAAGAACATCTTTTGAATATAAGATCCAAACAAGGCATATATAGTCGGTGATACTCCACTAATTATTTTTTTAGGGTATCACTTATTTATAATTTCTGCTTTATTTAATATTTTTATTGTAGAAAATTTGATATAGATGCATTTGTGGCTATGAATCAAGAATTTGTAATTCTAGTTAAATTTTCCATAGAAAAGAAGTAGAGGATAGTACTACATGGTTTGGGTATTTGTGTAAGGAAGTAGGAAGTAGGAAGTAGCTTTTTAAGTTGACATTTGTATTCGGAAAAGCTATGTATGAAGAATTTGTAGAATCTCTATATTGATGCTTAATCTGATGTTTCTTTTGCTTTGATGATATGGTCTAATCTAATCCTGATTTGTTTGATTGATTATATTTGTGTTATTTGGAAATGTAGATGCCAATTTAGTTGATTGCATTGTTAAATTTATTTTGATTCGCTTGTTTTATTAGAGTCGAAAATTCTAGCATCATATTTCTTATTTTTAGTATATCCTATTTTTTAAGCTTTTACCTTTTTCTCTTTTTTTTTCCCCTCTTTCTTCTTTAGTTCTTTTGCACCATGGATAGAAGTTGCATGCAACTTCATAATAGATGGTCACCTTAGTACATTGATGGGGTGAGGGAATTTATCTTGTTTGCTCATGATCATATAAAACCAAGGGCAGATAAGATTTGGTGTCCATGTTATAGATGCAACAACCATATTCAAAAAACCATAGAGGAAGTTGAAATTCATTTGTACGCATATGGGGTGGTCACAAGTTACACTAGGTGGGTGTATCATAGGGAAGGTTTTGAGTTGAATGACAATGATGACTCACAAAATGAAAATGACGAATATCTCGACAATGTGACAGAAAAGTCAAATAACCCCAATACTGAGGTGCGAGAAGTTATTCATGACATACGAAATGGAACAACCATATTTGGTTATGTGGGAGAAGCATCTAGTAGTTGTATTTACTTAGTAGTTGTGGTGGAGAAACAAATAAATTTGCAAGATTAATGAGGGATGTAGAGCAAGATTTGTATCCGAATTGCCAACGATTCTCCAAACTATCATTCATGGTCAAGTTGCTACATCTAAAGATATTTAATAGATGGAGCAACAAATCACTCATGATGTTGCTGGAATTGTTGAAGGAGGCACTTCCTATTGGTGAAACACTTCCATGCTCTTACAATGAGGCTAAACAAATAATGCAAGATTTGTGCCTCAAGTATATCAAAAAATACATGCATGCAAGAACGATTACGTACTTTTTTGGAAGGTGTATGAAAATAAAGATGAGTGTCCTACTTGCAAAGCACCAAAGGTTCTACGATACTTTCCTTTAAAACCAAGGCTACAAAGGCTATTCATATCAAGGAAGACGGCTACTGATATGAAGTGGCACAAGGATAAACGCCTTGGTAGATATAACTTCAATTACAATCTATTCATTGAATAGTTGAATACTACAAACAATGCTTATGACACTAACCTTATAAATTGGAAATGATACTTTTGAAATCTCTGTTAGTTTATGATATACAATCAAGATATCAACACTTAAATACATCAACAGTTTCCATACAAAAACAAAAACCATTGTCAAAAACCATAACTCTAAATACAAAAACCATAACTCTAAGTGTGTGTCTATCCTTCCTTAGCTTAAATACAAACACAACACATCCCACAGTATTGTTTCATTATAAAAACATAAATAATAATAGGTAACCCTATAGTCTACTTTGGCCCAGTTGCCAATTCTTTGGCCTGTCTCCTTGCTTTGATTGTCTCTAGTACAGAAGTTATTGAAACAGCATGCCCTTTGACATTATCATTCACTCCAGTTCTTTCAACATTGACTGCAGATGCATTAATTGGTCCTCTACCCCTCCCACCAACTGTGATTTTAGGTCCTTTGCCAAGACCACTTGATGCCTTTCCACCATGGGTTGGTAGTTTTGTGGGCTGCAACAACATGGGGTATTAACAAACTCAAAAGTTACAAAATAAAAAAGTTAGTTATATAAACAAGTGAGTTACTTGAGTGGATGACCTAGTACTTCTCTTCTTCAGTCCAATAGAAGCAGCAGTCATTGGTGACTGAGATGCTGCTTAGCCTCATTTTCTAGTTTGGCTCTTATTGGACATCTGAGGCAAAAAAATTCCAATAAGAAACAAATTGGGCAAACTAATGTTAGTTTCCTAATTGAAGTTACAAGTCAACATTAAAAGTTAACTATTAAAAGTTGATTACCTCATTTGATGGGATGTTTGTTGTTGGAGTAGGAGTAGGAGTAGGAGTTGATGCAGGTTAAGATGATTGCCCACTAGTAGATCTCTGCTGCAACAAACAAGTTAAGTATACAACAAACAAATAACAACATGTGTACAATAAATGAATGCATAAATATACACTAACCTTCACCATTTTGGACTTAGGATGAAGTCTGTTCTTGCATGACCTCTGATTGTGCCCCTTCTGCAAACACTTAACACATGTCACACTGGTGTTCTTCCTTGATGCCTTGTGTAGATTTCTTGGCTCATCTGCTTGTCTGTTTCTTAACTTCTTTAGTCTGCCTGCTAATTTCTTTGCTTCTGGTGGATTTAATTTCTGGCCACCTTCCTCATACTCATGCATGTCTGGAACTGGGTGTATCACGAATGCATAAGTATCCGAGTATCTAGACTTGCTATAATACTCATGCACATAGGCTTGTGGCTGCTCATGATTGATTTGAATGGCACTGATGGCATGACTACAAGGCAAACCAGACAAATATCATCTCTTGCAACTGCATGTCCTAGTACTTAGGTCCACTATGTACCTCCTCTGAAAATGATCAACCTCAAATTCAATTGTCCACACCAGGTTGCAAAGCAATTCCTTGATTCCACCTTCAACTTCTCAAGTTTGTCATGAATATTGGGACAAATCTGATCACTGTATTTTGCTATTTCAGCCTTTTTAACTTGAATCCTCTGCATCAATTTCTTTCCGATCCATTCAAACATGGAGATTATTAGTAGCTTTCTTACTTTTAGAATGTAAGAATTGAATGACTCACTCAAATTGTTCACAAGGATGTCACACTTGCTCATTGGAGAAAATGTGACCTTGCCCACAAAGTAGGGTCAGTCTCCTTTAACTACTCTACAACTGTCTTCCTATTTCCAGTCTTAGGATTAGCTTCTTCAATCTTCTTCATCCGATAATTGAATTCATGTACATTTCCAGTTGATGCAGCTTTGCAGAACAGGTTTTTCAACACACAACCACTGTATTTTGTCTTGAAGTTACTATACATATGTCTTAGGCAGTATCTGTGTTCTGCAATAAGGTATAACTCTGCAAATGTTTCAACCAACCCCTTCTGTCTATCTGATACATATGTCCACTCCATCTCCTCAACACTCCCAATATCACTCATAAATTCCTCAAGAAACCAAGACCAAGAGGCTTTACATTCTATCTTAACCAAAGCCACTACAATAGGATACATGTTGTCATTTCCATTTCTCCCAATAGCGCTGTGTAGCTGCCCTCCAAAAACCCCTTTTAAATGACAACCATCTAGTCCTATTATTGGTCTACACCCTGCTAGAAATCCATCTTTCTGTGCACCAAGTTTGAAATACATCCTTTGAAATGTAGGCTCTGTCTTTTTAGGATTAGTTGTTATTAAAATGTGTGAGCTTGGATTTTTCCTAATAACTATAGCTGCATAATCCCTAATCCTATGATATTGCTCTGCCAAATCCCCTGCAATTATCTCCCTTGCCTTTCTCTTTGCCCTATATATTTGAAACCTATTTGCATCCACCATTATCTATCTTCTAACTTTTTTCTTAAAAGAGGCTATGTTAATGGAGGGGTCATGTCTCACATCATCTACAAAATTCTTTCTCAAATACTTAGAGTTGGCTTGTTTGTTGTTGTAATGCCTCCCACATGTGTGTTTTCCCTCTAGAGTTTTGATTTGAAAGGTTATGGTTCCCCCTAATGGAGATGCATGTATCCTCCAAGTACAGGTATGCCTACAAATAGCAGTGATCCTAGCACTCTCATTTCTGATGTACCTTATATCATAACCATTCACCACATTAAACTCCCTCAAATACTCTCTAAAAACTTAGGGATTGGGAAATTTCATTCCAACTACAAGTTTGGGATCCTTCATCATCCTTTCTTTGTATTCAGGGTATCTAGCATCATCTGCCTCATCTGATGACCCTTTCAGACTAATCAATTCATCATCATCATCAAGATTTGAATAATAACCAACATCGTTTGGTAGATTGACTTTAGGTGGTGCTCCTTCAATTCTTCTGTGTGAGGTTTCATAAAAAATGCCATCATTTGAACGCTCTAGGTCTTCATACAACCAACTTTGGTCATCACTTTCCTCTGCATTATCCTCAAAAGTTTCAGTATCACTATATTCTTTACTAACTATATAGTCCAAGTCCTCATAATCATCACTATATGTTCTCTCTTCATCAGTCAAAAATTCAGTCTCACTCTGTGCACTATCACTCTCATCAGCCTCATTACCTTTTACAAACTCAATGTCAGTAATATGCTGCAACCCTTCCTCATGTTATGTGTCATTACCCTCATGTTCCCTTCCTATTTGACTCTCCCTAGCCTGACTCTAACTTGATTTCTCACTACCCTCACATTCCTTACCCACATCCTCACCCTCAGCTACCACTACACTATTCTCTGAGTCATTCCCAATGTCATCAACTATGATGTCAATATTAGACAAGTTTATATCAATAATGTTTGTGTCACAACCACCTATGGCATTACCACCTTGTTTTGCACCATTGGGGTTTGACAACAACTCACCATTAGATGACAAAACCATAATAGGATTTACACCCTTCTCTACATAAACTACTACATAATCCAAACCCTTATAAGCCTCAAGCATTTTCATCACATCAGCATCACTGTAAATTATTTTCAACCCAACATCTAAACTATAACCATGCCATGTAGAGTACATATCTATGTTTGCTCCTTTTCCACCAACTAGGTCATAATAAAGGTCTCTTAACTCAAACATGGACATTTTGTGTAGGTCACAGTTAATTATTTTATTTACCCTACCACCTTCATAAACAACATGTGGATGAAAGACAAAATGGCCCCCATGGTGCATTTAAACTTATGAAATTGTCTGATATTTTCAGCATTCACTCCTAAAGTAGAAAAGACTTTCATCAATACATTTTAGGACCACAATTGTGATAACCCTGCTCTATGTTATGTTAATTGATCTTAATTATACTTATAATTATGAGCTTGACATGATTTTGAGTGCTAATTATATGATTATATGTGTTTCCCAGTTTATATCTGTTCAATGCAGGAAAATCTATTTGATTCTCTGCTATAAAAATTCAATCAAAAGCCATAGAGGTGACAGAAACTAAAATTGAATGTATTTTTGTGATTAGCATGATTTTTAGAGCCTACGGTGAGATTTAATTAAAAATTGATTCGGATCAAAATAATTAGATTCAATATGATTGAATTAAAGCACAATTACTTAGCCTTAATCAATTTGATTAGGCAAGCCCATAAATAGGCCTATATACACTTAAGTTTATTCTTTGAGCTCATTTTCTTCCAACTTGGCTCATATTTCACTCTAAAGAGAGAGAGAGTAAGCCGATTGTAGAGAGAGAGAGAGAGACAACACAGCTTGAAGGGTTTAGCTCAAGCATGGAGAATTAGGAGAATTAACTCAAGGCTTAACTATGTTTGGGAGAATTGGAGCCTTTAGGTGAGTAATCAACCCTTAGCTCATGAGTTTAAACTTGTAATTATGTGAATTCCAAGAGAGTTGATGATCAAGAACAAAATTTGAGTAGTGTTTGATGAAATTGAAGTTAATATCTCCATCCATGCATGTAAGGAATTACCATGAATGTGCATAATCATGAAGAATTGAGCACCTAAATTCACAAACATGCATAATCTTAATAAGCTTCATGATTTTGAGCATCATTTATGCCATTTGAAGTAGGATTGGAGTTAATAATTAACATGCATGAATGATTCATGAAGATATGAAGTTTGTATGAAGTTTGAATGCATAAACTTTGACCATATCAAGAAGAATGTGGAATGATTTGAGAATTAGATCATGATTTTGGACAATTAGTTTCAAATTACCTATGTTCCCATGTCATGTAATGGTTTTCCATGTTTTTGTACAAAAAATATGAGTTTTGAGCCTTTGGAATCAAGTTTTGAACTTCAAACACAGTTCTAGAAATCCCAGAATTTGACATGTCTGCTCGAGCGAGGAAAGCGTCGCTCGAGCGTAAAATGTTACCTCCTAGAAGTTTTGCAGACGTTGGTGTTCGCTTGAGCGAGAAGAATTACACGCTCAAGCGCCCACTCACATGTTTTGACTCTTGGCTCGAGCGACCAAAGTCACGTTCCAGTGCAAAAATGAGGCAACTAGTACTTTTGCAGACTAAAGGGGTCCGCTCGAGTGAGAAAAGTTGCACTCGAGCGGAGAGCCCTGTTTCAGAAATTTTGAAAAGCTGTTTTGTATTTCGTTTTCCGTTCTCTTTCATTTCTAAGCACTCTTAGGCATGCATTAAACATCCTAAATGAATTAAAGGACATGAAAGAAGCCTAAGAACAGTAAGCAAATTAAAGAACAGATTGAATGGTATTATGACCCACTGTGTTATGAATTATGTAGGGTCAAGTGCAAGGACGAATCAAGCACCTGAACACTGTGAGTAATATCTTAGCGAGGATATTTTTGTATATGCATTATTTTCTAAACGATGCGTATGTGGTAAGGTTCTAAACCTTTGAAGTGATATTATGAATGAGTATTCTAATCACTCAATTCGGAATAAAGTATGTGAAGTGATCAATGTATGGGTATGAAATGGGCGTAAGGCCATTCAGTATATTCAGTAGGGACGTGGATTGGTGTAGACATGCCCGAGGACTCCCGAGCTCCGTGCACGAAGGCGCGAAATTCGTTTGCTCTCTAGCTACTACAAGTTCGGACTCATGTCACGGTTCTAAATCTAATCTCACAATGTGCAATGTAAGATCGATAAATCACTAAAGAGTCCAAATCCGGCAAATCATTTTGGAAAATTGATTTTTAATAAAGAAGTACCAAACATAGACTGCTTTGCCAGATACAGAGTCGCCACCTAAATATTTTATTTTGGGGAAATTTAGGAAACCCTGACTCGTGCCTAAGGCCACGTATCCGTCATCACCAAAGTTGCCTTGGCTCGGGAACTTGGGTACGAGAAGGGAAGGTCATGCAATGAGCACCCTCGCTCGCCCGATCAAAGATTGGCCTGTACTAAGCATGATATTTTGTTTTTGAAAACGCATGTGCTCTTATTCCGGTTAATTAGCTAGAATTACTATGTGATGCGCACAGCATACAAGTATAGACTAGATCGTCTAATTTGGAACAAAACATTGCATGTTCGTTTGTGAAAATGATTTGAAGTTTGCTACTCGCAAGTAGGCTAAATCCGGGATTCGATGAATTGTTCCAATTCAAGCAATCCAACCTTCATTCACAGGTATTCAGGCAGTTATATCACATAAGCAGTTAGCCTCATGGCAAACATGCTTTCATGTCAACATTAATACACATGCAGTATGCTAAAGCGTAAACACTCACAGTGTACTCCGAGCCAAAACAGAAACTAGTTAGTAGTCATGCATGATTCTAGTTCATGTTAAGATGGCTAATGCAACACATGTAAAAATGCGGCTAAAATAGGCTCGGCTATTCTAGAATGGCATGTGAAATGCAACTTGGTACATGTATTCAATTTGGAATTAAAATACAATGCAGTTAGTATGATGCGCCGAGCTCGGTGCATGCAATACGGATGAATGGATGCACACATGCAAGCATAAGGTTTGCTAAATGAAATATGCCCTAAAACTAACCATCGTAAGCGGTTAAGTAAAAGGGAGAAAGAAATGGGGATTGGAAGACATGCATCACACACACGTACGCTTATTACAACATTGCACCCTCTCGACGGAGGGACCAAATAAGAAGCTAACTAGCTAATCTATGCTAATTAAACTAATTATTACAAAACAAACTAATTAACTAATCCTAGTTAACTAATTATTACAAAACAAATTGAAATAGCTAAACGCATTAACTATTAAAGTATAAAACGAATGCCTAATCTAGCTAAGTAAAGAAGCTAAATAAAGCAGTAAAATAGGAGGTTCTCAGAGGGAGAAGACTGGATGCATGCTCAGTCGCCTCGTTCGAAAATCCGTCGTGAAACCCCAACTTGCCTTTATTTGCAATTGTCCTCAGAACCTTGCACCAAGGTCCAGAAAGCTTCCAACTCACCTTGGAGACCTATAGGAGGGTGGCCGACCAGTTGTTGGTGTCTGCAGCCACCTGCCGACCACTTTTTGTGCTGAAAACCAGAAAAAGTGGTCGGCCAGCTAGTTTTTCTGGCTGGCCGACCAGTGGTTGCTACATTCCTCCAGTTTGCTTCAACAGAGAGCAAGAAAGGGCATGGCAATGTATTTGCAAGATATGTGTGCACAACCACCCTTCCTATCCTTTCATGAGCTCAAGGGAGTGTAGTTCTCGACCCTCGGGCCACCAATTGCGCATTTTAATGCGTGATGGCGAAGAAGTCAAATTGCACAATTCAATAGGAAAATGAATGCACAAGTAAATAGATAAGGCCTAGAACTCTATCATGTATGATCAAGAGTGTCGGCGACCGAGAATTGAGGCACGTTTCATCACTTCAAGTATGAAATGTCCCTCATTTCTCGTGCTCGGATTAACACTTAATCCAAACAACAATGCAACAACATGGCATACACAACGCGAACAACAACATGGCATACTCAATGCAATATGACATGATCAACTTAACAAAGCTAATGACATGCGAACAATGCTAATGCATGCATGCACAATGCAATGCTACAAGGGCAACTTAGCAATGTTAGGAACATGCATACTTAATGCAAAGAAACAACTTGGCATACACAATGCAAATAATCATATGGCATGCGCAATGCGATGTAAGATGACATACTTAATGCAATGAACAATAAGCATACAAACAACATGTAAATAAACATGCTAAATGGACTTAAACCAAAAGGGGGGTAGACCTCAGTCATGCCCAAATCAGTGGCCAATGGTGATAAAATTAAGGCACATGAAGCATATACAAGCATGCACAAGCGATGGCCCATCAAAAAGGCCTAAGAGCACAACTCTCAAGAGTGCTCAAGGAGTGACAAATGTAGAAGTGTAACAACACTAAGTGCACTGAAATAAGGTAAGAAATGATGCCAAATCATTCAAACAACACAAGCAAAGCATGCAATGGTCCTTAAAGCATTAAAGCTAACGAAGAGGACCACAAAGGGGGAATGCAATACATGGCACAAATGCATGAACCAAACATGGACAGAGCTAAAATAGGTCAAAACAAAGACCTAAACATGTTGAGGTAGGGGCTCAAAGGCCTAGGCATGCAAGCATACAAGCTAAGCCATAAGCAAGGCAACAATTCACAACACTTAAAGGCATTCGAAGCATGAAAGAAGCGGGAATATGGCAATGCTAAGTATTCTGAAATAACATGTTAAATGATGCCAAATCATCTAAATAGCTCAGAGATAGCATGCATGAGTCAACAAAACACAAAGCTAGCAAGGCCAATTGCACTACAGCTATACAAAGCAAGAAGCATATGGCAAAGGCAACCCACAACAGTCCTAGAACATGTCAAAATGATACTAAAACATGCATGGAAGAAAGCCAAAACAAGCTAGCATGAGGGGCATAAGGCATGATGCATATAAGGCAAATAAGGTGGATTACACTACACCTATTAAGACCAAGCATGGGATGACTTAATCAATAAAAATCAAAGTTATATCATGGCAAAATAACCCCAAAAACACATTGAAATGATGGCTCGCAAGCTAAGGCATGAAGGCATATGCAATGATTCATGTTAAGGCATAAATGGGCAAACCCTCCAACGCATTGAATGAGCGATATATGTAAGTGCATGAGTATGAAACATGGACTGAAATCACATAATAAATGATGCCAAATCATTCAAATAGTCCAAGTAAAGCATGCTAGTGAATTTGGTGCACAAAGCTAACAAGCTAGAATGCACTATAGCTATACAAAGCATGGCATGCATGACCAAAACAACATAAATCGGAGCTAGAGCATGCTATAACATGGACAAAAGCTTCTTAGAGTTAAGCCAAAAGCATGCTAGAATGACATGTCAAAGCATGAGACACATTAGGCTAATTCATGGAATTGCACTACAAGTGCATGGAGCACGCAAGTGCCAACCAAACCAAACCTTAACAGAGGTATGACATGGTAGGACATCATCAAAAACATGCCGAAATGGACTCAACATAAGCTAGAAAGACATGCTACTTCATGAAGCATACAAGACTAGTTTATGAAATTTACACTACAAGTGTATAAGGCATGCAAGAGCCAATGAAACCAACCCAAAACAGATCTAAGGCATGTTAAAATAACACCAAAAACCTATTGAGATTGCCCCAAAACCAGCTAGAAAGACAAGCTCAAACATGAGGCCCACAAAACTAGTTTGCAAGATTTACACTACAAGTATATAAGGCATGCATGGAATGACCAAACCAAGTCAAAAAAGATCTGAGCCATGCCAAAATAACCCCAAATACATGCTAAGAACAAGCCAACACAAGCTTAATAAACATGCTCAAACATGAGGTATATGAAACAAGTATTCAAAATACAAGGAGAGGGGATGACCCTCTCCTTTTTGGGACCTCAAAACCTCCTCTCCACCACTGAAAATTCTCTGGATTTCAGTGGTAGAAAGGTTATGCAAAGGTGATCCCAAAGCTTAAAAAGAAGGCACAAAAGCAAGGCCAAACAAGGCCTAAGAGGGGGTAAACAACCCCAAACACAAAAGTGACCTTAAACAAAGATCTTAAGCACCAAAATTCAGAACTTTTTGTAGTTAAGAGTTAAGCTTAAAACAGCATGCAAGTAAGGCTAAAAGCTTAAGCAAAAATAGGGAATTTAAGGGTTAGAAACTCACCCTTGAAGACCACCTTTAAAGTTGCAACTCCAGCAAGTTCTTTGAGCTCAAACCAGTCCAAGAACTTCAAAAACAACTCCTAAGCACCTCAACAACTAAGGGATGGTGTTTGAGTGTATGTTTGTGTGTTAAAGTAAGACAAAACTACACTTTAAGGCACAAAATAAGAATAAACAAGGAGATATAGATACAAGAGTGTATGTATATCTCAAACCTCCAATTTCTGAACCTAGAGGAGGGAGGAGGAGCCTCCCTCTTATAGAGAACAAAAGCTAAAGCTTCTCAAGGAAGCTAAGCTTCAAGGCCATCCCTCCATACACGTGTATGGAGGATGGTTCTGGTGCCTTCCAACTGTGCCAGCTAGAAGAAAATATGTCCAAAAAGGTGACAAAAAACAATGGTCGACCAGCTACTAAAAGTAGTCGGCCGACCACTTTAAGTGGTCTCCCACAACAAAAACTGGTCGGCCATGGGTAGGAGAAGTCTACACACTGAAAACAAGCAAGTGGTGTGGTGGTCGACCAGAAAAAGTGGCCCAAAGACCAAGAAAGCCAGTTATCCGACCAGAAAACTGGCTGGCAGGAGGAAAAGTGGTCTCCAAGAGGAAAAACTAGTCTCCCACCCTTGTACCACCTTCCAAACAAGGAAAACAAGGTTTGTACCAAAAACAAACCAAAACGGATGCAAGACGAGAGATCGGGAAGCAAAGCACGCGGCCGAAAGCCTCGAAAACTAGTCTACTGGCATCAAAAGTGGTATACGACCACAAAAGTGGTCTCCCGGACCACAGTGTTCCTCTAGACAGAGGAAACAAGGCATGGCGAGCGGCCGAAGATGAGCGGAGAACGTTAAACAGAGACCTCTCTAAACGGGAGAACGTTAAACGGTCTCGAGACAAGGCGAGCGGCCGAAAGCTCCAAAAATCGAAAACTAGTCTCCAAACGGGAAAAGTGGCCTACGACCACGAAAAGTGGCCTACGACCACAAGAAGGGTTTACAAGACCTCTCATTTCCTCAGGCAAGGAAAACAAGGCTTGGTCCGCAAACTGAGCCAAAGCACAAAGAGTTCAGAGGCCCAGAGGCAAGGCACTCGGCCAAAACTCTGAAAACTCAAAACGAGCACAACATGCACTATCACCGAGCGCTCAATCGATGACGTCTGAGTCTTAAGGTCGGTCAAAAATGGGGTGTCTACAATTGGGCCTAAGGTCGTTTTATATAATTGTTAAATGGGTCGAAGGCCGTTCAAAACAAGGAAAAGATATGGACCTAAGGTTGTTTTGGATACAAGAGTGGACACGATCGTAGATTCAAATGTGTGCACACAATAAATGTGTATATGAATTGGACCTAAGGTCGTTATAAGTGTAGTTTAATTGAGTAGCAAGTGAAATTTAATGAAATGGTAAGTCAAGCCTAATAGTGGAGTCTCATTGACTAGTAAGTCAACTCTAATAAAATAGTAAATGGAGTTTCATATTTAAGAAAGTGAAGCCTAATGAAATTATAAGTAAAGTCTCGTTAAGCAATAAGTGTAGTTTAATTGAGTAGCAAGTGAAATTTAATGAAATGGTAAGTCAAGCCTAATAGTGGAGTCTCATTGACTAGTAAGTCAACTCTAATAAAATAGTAAATGGAGTTTCATATTTAAGAAAGTGAAGCCTAATGAAATTATAAGTAAAGTCTCGTTAAGCAATAAGTGTAGTTTAATTGAGTAGCAAGTGAAATTTAATGAAATGGTAAGTCAAGCCTAATAGTGGAGTCTCATTGACTAGTAAGTCAACTCTAATAAAATAGTAAATGGAGTTTCATATTTAAGAAAGTGAAGCCTAATGAAATTATAAGTAAAGTCTCGTTAAGCAATAAGTGTAGTTTAATTGAGTAGCAAGTGAAATTTAATGAAATGGTAAGTCAAGCCTAATAGTGGAGTCTCATTGACTAGTAAGTCAACTCTAATAAAATAGTAAATGGAGTTTCATATTTAAGAAAGTGAAGCCTAATGAAATTATAAGTAAAGTCTCGTTAAGCAATAAGTGTAGTTTAATTGAGTAGCAAGTGAAATTTAATGAAATGGTAAGTCAAGCCTAATAGTGGAGTCTCATTGACTAGTAAGTCAACTCTAATAAAATAGTAAATGGAGTTTCATATTTAAGAAAGTGAAGCCTAATGAAATTATAAGTAAAGTCTCGTTAAGCAATAAGTGTAGTTTAATTGAGTAGCAAGTGAAATTTAATGAAATGGTAAGTCAAGCCTAATAGTGGAGTCTCATTGACTAGTAAGTCAACTCTAATAAAATAGTAAATGGAGTTTCATATTTAAGAAAGTGAAGCCTAATGAAATTATAAGTAAAGTCTCGTTAAGCAATAAGTGTAGTTTAATTGAGTAGCAAGTGAAATTTAATGAAATGGTAAGTCAAGCCTAATAGTGGAGTCTCATTGACTAGTAAGTCAACTCTAATAAAATAGTAAATGGAGTTTCATATTTAAGAAAGTGAAGCCTAATGAAATTATAAGTAAAGTCTCGTTAAGCAATAAGTGTAGTTTAATTGAGTAGCAAGTGAAATTTAATGAAATGGTAAGTCAAGCCTAATAGTGGAGTCTCATTGACTAGTAAGTCAACTCTAATAAAATAGTAAATGGAGTTTCATATTTAAGAAAGTGAAGCCTAATGAAATTATAAGTAAAGTCTCGTTAAGCAATAAGTGTAGTTTAATTGAGTAGCAAGTGAAATTTAATGAAATGGTAAGTCAAGCCTAATAGTGGAGTCTCATTGACTAGTAAGTCAACTCTAATAAAATAGTAAATGGAGTTTCATATTTAAGAAAGTGAAGCCTAATGAAATTATAAGTAAAGTCTCGTTAAGCAATAAGTGTAGTTTAATTGAGTAGCAAGTGAAATTTAATGAAATGGTAAGTCAAGCCTAATAGTGGAGTCTCATTGACTAGTAAGTCAACTCTAATAAAATAGTAAATGGAGTTTCATATTTAAGAAAGTGAAGCCTAATGAAATTATAAGTAAAGTCTCGTTAAGCAATAAGTGTAGTTTAATTGAGTAGCAAGTGAAATTTAATGAAATGGTAAGTCAAGCCTAATAGTGGAGTCTCATTGACTAGTAAGTCAACTCTAATAAAATAGTAAATGGAGTTTCATATTTAAGAAAGTGAAGCCTAATGAAATTATAAGTAAAGTCTCGTTAAGCAATAAGTGTAGTTTAATTGAGTAGCAAGTGAAATTTAATGAAATGGTAAGTCAAGCCTAATAGTGGAGTCTCATTGACTAGTAAGTCAACTCTAATAAAATAGTAAATGGAGTTTCATATTTAAGAAAGTGAAGCCTAATGAAATTATAAGTAAAGTCTCGTTAAGCAATAAGTGTAGTTTAATTGAGTAGCAAGTGAAATTTAATGAAATGGTAAGTCAAGCCTAATAGTGGAGTCTCATTGACTAGTAAGTCAACTCTAATAAAATAGTAAATGGAGTTTCATATTTAAGAAAGTGAAGCCTAATGAAATTATAAGTAAAGTCTCGTTAAGCAATAAGTGTAGTTTAATTGAGTAGCAAGTGAAATTTAATGAAATGGTAAGTCAAGCCTAATAGTGGAGTCTCATTGACTAGTAAGTCAACTCTAATAAAATAGTAAATGGAGTTTCATATTTAAGAAAGTGAAGCCTAATGAAATTATAAGTAAAGTCTCGTTAAGCAATAAGTGTAGTTTAATTGAGTAGCAAGTGAAATTTAATGAAATGGTAAGTCAAGCCTAATAGTGGAGTCTCATTGACTAGTAAGTCAACTCTAATAAAATAGTAAATGGAGTTTCATATTTAAGAAAGTGAAGCCTAATGAAATTATAAGTAAAGTCTCGTTAAGCAATAAGTGTAGTTTAATTGAGTAGCAAGTGAAATTTAATGAAATGGTAAGTCAAGCCTAATAGTGGAGTCTCATTGACTAGTAAGTCAACTCTAATAAAATAGTAAATGGAGTTTCATATTTAAGAAAGTGAAGCCTAATGAAATTATAAGTAAAGTCTCGTTAAGCAATAAGTGTAGTTTAATTGAGTAGCAAGTGAAATTTAATGAAATGGTAAGTCAAGCCTAATAGTGGAGTCTCATTGACTAGTAAGTCAACTCTAATAAAATAGTAAATGGAGTTTCATATTTAAGAAAGTGAAGCCTAATGAAATTATAAGTAAAGTCTCGTTAAGCAATAAGTGTAGTTTAATTGAGTAGCAAGTGAAATTTAATGAAATGGTAAGTCAAGCCTAATAGTGGAGTCTCATTGACTAGTAAGTCAACTCTAATAAAATAGTAAATGGAGTTTCATATTTAAGAAAGTGAAGCCTAATGAAATTATAAGTAGAGTCTTATTGAGTGGTACGTGAAATCTACTTATAATAAAGTAGTAAGTGAAATTTTTTTGAGTAAATCAAGTTTAATGTAGTAGTAAGAAGAGTTTGATTGAGTACTAAATGGAAATTTATTAAGTAATAACTAAAGTCTAATGGAGTTGTAAGTAGAAATTCATTAAATAGTAAGTCGAGTTTAATTAAGTAGTAAGTAAAGTCAAATGAAGTAGTAATGAAAGCTAATTTAATAGTAAGTAAAATCTTATGCAATAGTAAGTAGAAACTCATTAAATAGTAAGTAGGGTTTAAATGAGTAGTAAGTGAAATCTAATCAAATTATAAGTGGAATCTCATTGAATAATAACTCGAGTCTATTTATCATGATATAGTAAGTAATAAGTCAAGTCTATTGAAATAGTAAATGAATTTTATTCGAGTAGTAACTAAAGTAAATAAAGTAGTAAGTGAAAACTCATTGAGTAATAAGTGAATTCTAATGAAATAGTAAGTAAAAGCTAATTAAATAGTAAGTGGAAGATTATTGAGTAGTAAGTGAAATTGAATTGAGTAGTAACTAAAATCTAATAAAGTAGTAAGTGAAAGCTCAATGAATAGTAAGTGAAATGTAACGAAGTAATTTCCAATTTCTTGTGGCGTCCTGATTTTAACCTATTTTATAATTATTAATCCTATATTAATTTCCAATTTTAATACGAAGTACGAGTTAAAGAACTCTTCACGAAAACGGCATCCAATCAGTGAAAATCACTGTCTCTAAACAGGTTTTGCTTTTTACAAAAGATTTAGGTTTGATTCTTGGTTAAAAGAGAGATTTCTAAAGAGAGAAAGTTAGGGGTTTTCAAAGCTAGGGAGAGGAAGAGGAAAAGAAAAGTAAGAAAAAAGAGCAAAAGTAACTTTTTAAGTTTGCTAATTTGCGCAGACTGCTCGAGCGATCTTTCCACCACTTGAGCGGTGAACTCAAATTTCAGCATTTCGATCTATAGAGCAAAGTATATGTTGCTCCATTTTAACTGCTCAAACGATAAAACCAACTGCTCGAGCAGTCACCCTAGAAACAGATTGTCACAAAGACTTAGTTCTTAAGGCATTCCCTACAAAACCATTTAATTTGTATTTCGTTTACTTAAGTTTGCAATGTAAATAAGGAAATACCCCCATTTGAATTCAAAGAAAAATACAAAAAAAAATCAAAATCTAATTAAATCAAAAAGTGGTTCCCCCAGTTGTAGTACAAAAATAATTTTCCAACTAAAATTTCTAAATTTGATGTTGAAGTAAAGGGGTTAATACTTTATAGAAAAATCTCTTAAAATCAAATTAGACTATTTAATATATAAGGAACAATTATCGTGAAAAATTATTTTCGAAATTGTAAGTTTTGAAAAATCCACTTTCAACACTTAGAAAATTTTCAGGCTTAACTCAATTGTGAAAGAAAAACCTTTATAATGCAATTATCTCTATACGAAAAAGAAATGAGGGTCGAGTCTCAACCAATGTCGGTGCAGACCTTTTCGATCATAATCAAAATAATAATCATAATAAATCATAATCAATATCACGATGAATCATACCAAGGGTACTAACCAAATATCATTTGAGGCATATAACTAAAGAACTCTTCGATCATAATCAAAATTAAAATTACAAGAGCTTATAATTAGGGTTTGGTTTCTCCCGAATTGTCATTTCAACTTGAGAAAGCGTTTGGACCTGGTAGGTCCATTTTGGAATTGATTTTGATAATTTGAATCGTTCATTTTTTTTTGGATTCATTTAGTAGAATATTCATGCAAAAAATTAAGGTAATTGGACATCGGTAGCTATATATTTGAATCATATTTGTTTTAAAAGATGGACGACAAATATAATTTTAAGAATAACCACCTATGTTCGATTTTTTTGATTTTTTTGCATGAATATTTTACTCGACGAGTTCTAAAAAATAAACGGTTCAAATCATCAAAACGGAACTTATGGTTGAGATCCAAATATGAGAGAAGCCTAACCCTTATAACTAAAAATAATTAACACAACAATGTGTCATAATCAAGTCATAATCAATAACACAATAAGTTATAATAAATATTACAAAGGCCATAATTGAACATATGATACACATCCAAAAACAGAATGTATATTATCGAATTTTCATGTAAACACAAATAAATACTAATATATTATATATATTTTAATATTAAATAATTAATATTATTTTTTTATTCATATAACTAACAAAATATTATTGAAAGATTAGCTAAATTTTATTTAAATTAAAATTTAAAGAAAATTTAATATAATTATGTCAAATTTAATGGGATTTAATATAATTTTAAATCTTAAAAAAGATTAATCCAATTTTTTTTATAAATAATTTAATGTAAAATATTACTTCCGTCCAACATCTGTTAGTTCAAAAAAAAATCACATCATATCACCGGTTTTACTGGTGACTTTCGGTTTGGATTAGAATACCACTTTGTGGTATCGTAGACAAAAACTGCTTTTGCATATAGTAGTCAGACCACTAGCTACATAAATAAGGTCTCAAATTCAGAATCAATTGTGTTATGGTTTGAATTGAATAACACTTCACAACTACATGTTTGAAGCATTGATCAAGATGATTATCACGCTCAATGTACATGCATGAACCATCTTAAGCAGTACGAGTATTTCGCTTTAAGCTAGGGTAGCAACACGACTCGTTCCTCGTAGTATGGCTCATCTCATACATTGAATATGAAATAATAGAAAACCATTGCATGGAAAGCATTCAACAATCACAGAAAGTAAAATACTTGAAGAAAATAATGGAAACTATTTGAAGACTTCTTGACCACCATACAACTTGTTCAAACCATTACATAATCAAAAACCAAAGAGAAAACCCCTATTTATTTGGCTAGGGCTTCATCAAAACCCTAGAAAAAGAGAAGAACTAGCCACTCATGGAAGAGTAGGTAGAGATAAAGGAGAAGTAAACCACCATGGAAAACATGCATGGACCTTGAAAAGCCTTATCTCCGAACCCTAGCCTCTCTTGCACTTTAGAAATTTTGCAGAACCCTATTCTAGCCTTTTTTTTCTTCCTTTTATAGTTCCAGCTTTTCAAAACATCGTGCACAAACTTCAAGGTATGACCATACGTGTGGAGAATCCCACCGCATATGTGGTGAGGGTTCTGCACATGCGGGAAAAACCCTTCGCACGTGCAATTTTTGCATTCTCTATTTGGCTTCATTGGATGGGCCACACGTACAAGAATGGTTCTCCTCATGTGCGGAAAGTACTTTTCTGCATAAAAATGTTGTGTTTTTGCTCATTTTGTGCTTCCACCGCATCCAACCTAATTGATAATAAACAACCACAAAATGTACAAATTTACTGGAGAATAAGATTAAGAAATCCTAATTATTGACCTTAATGATATACAATTCGGCCTCAATCAGCTTGCTAACACTATTTACTTACACAATCAATTAATTTATTTGATGGATCGCAATAGTGGCACTAACAACTTAAGCCCCTTCTTCAAAATCAATAATCTATACACTGCACTGTACCTATCTCTCTCTAATTTGTTTGTCATGGGTCACTTATTTTTTTTACTTTTATTTTTATTTTATTTATTTTTTTTTTTTTTGTAGTGATAGAGTTGGGAAATTTATTTTTTTTTTGGGTTCCTCTGATGAAATGTTGTTAGAGAGTACTAACCAAAGTTGGTAGTGATGATAATGGAGAGATGGGTGGTAAAAAGAGAGAGATGCGTTGTGAAGCGAGGGTGAGATAGAAAAGAAACTCTGTGCCTAATCCATCTTAAGGAGATGACAGACAAGGGCATTAAAATCATTTTATTGTTCTCATTGCACACACTTCATGTTCCAATTATACCCCCACTTGTATCCTTGTACACACACCACTTAAACCCTCCTTTCACACACCTATACCCATTTTCTGTTCGAACTCTTTGAAAAATCTAAAAAATCCCGTGATATTTATTTGTGATTATGTATCAATTTTAACCAGTAAATAACAATCACAATCAAATAATCAAAGACGAATCGACACAACAATTTAACGTAGAAAAACCACAATTGGAGCGCCTCCAATTGTGATAAAAAAAAATCACGGGTCAAAGCCACAAAACAATCTACTAAGAAGACAAAAAGGAATTACACAAGTGTACTCTCAATTATCTAGTGAATCCACGCCCAAATTGAACCGACACTAATGTGCGTCTTCCACTACTGTCTTCACCTCGGAATTGTCTCGTCTAATGTTAAATCCATAACGCCGATATTGAATCCACGACGATGAGCCACTCTGGAATCCACCAAAGCTTCAAGCCCAAATTCTACGGAATCCACCGAAGAACAACTCTCTCTTTTATGAATAAAACAAAATAAACAAATCCTTTGATATAAGCCCCTCAATTCATGATATAAACTCTTACAGATATCAAAGGAGACAAGAAAAAAAGCTCTAGATGAAAACCGTAATACCCAAGAAGAAGATCAGGAAATCGTACCCTAGAAACTAAACTAATTACAGATTTATATCAAACAGAATCGCGATCTCCGCTCGAGTGCGGGAATGGACGCTCAAGCAGTCTCACTAAAACGGGTGTTTTGAAACAATGATCTATGCTCAAGCACAAGAAAGGCCGCTCGAGTGTAAAAATACAACTCCTAGTACTTTTGCAGGTGAGTGAAACTTTTGAAAGGATTGCATCTTCACTCAAGCACACAATCGACCGCTCGAGCAGTCAAAAAACTTTGACTGCAATTTTGTTTTTTGCTTCAGGGGCACTGCCCTTCGACGCCGCCTGGGCATTGCCCTGGACATAGTTAGCGAAGTGGCAAACATGATAGGATTAAGATCACAAACTCCTCTGCATAGGCACAATTCGGGTTGGATTCGCATCAAAATACTGTAGACACTTCATTTTTTACCGCCCTTAAGACTTGGGCGCCACTGATTGATCACTCGATAATGAAAGTTGTGCTATGCAAATGTTTGATTTCTTCAGTAATGAGAGCTCTAAATCCCAACCTTACACCCCATTTTGGACCAAAATTGTTTTTGACCAAAACTATTTTAGACCTTAAAACCCTCTCTTTCAAAATATTTTTGCCAAAAGTTTCTATGATGTTCCGAGGCTCGCATTTCGTTAAAATTGCACTTTTCGGTAAACTGAGAAAGGACAAAGTGGAGATAAATGGAAGAGAGGTGAATTTTTTAAAAATATTTAAAAACATCTTATTTAGAGGTTTGGAGTTGAAGAAAATTAGAGGAGAGGGAAGAAAACTAGTTGGGGGAAGAATTAGGCATCAATTCGTTGGGACAAAACTGAGCAGCCTTCACTAAAATAGGCATATCTCTTTGCACACTTAGAATTTAGCTGTGAGGCTACCACCATTGGAAACTAGACTTCCAGGGATTCAATTTAGACTCAAGAATGACCTGAAAAGGAGTCTAGATGAAAGAGATATGCTCGTTTGAAATCGGGCCTGAAAATAGATTTTTGTGGCCTGCCAGGTAGTAGTGAAATTTTTGGCCTTTTTTTAAGTAGATTGACCACCTTTTGGGAGGTTCCATCCACTAATGTGTTTTTCCATCCATCATTAGTGGCCTGCCAGCCACAAGTGTCAAAAAACAGATTTTTTTTTGCAGATATTTTCCTCCAGCTGTTTCCACAATGCTCCACCTATCTCTATATAGATATTTCGACCTGAAGCTCATACATTCCTATATATAGAGGACCTTCTCTCATATTTCAAGGTTAGAAAAATTTTGGGAAGAAAAATATCCTGTCTCTCTCTACAATTATCTCTCTCTCTCTTGCAAGTTTGTGCATAACAACTTACATGCAATACACTTTGGCCTATACCTCCTTGATCAAAGTTGATCATCTTTGAGCTGAGGTTCTTTGAGGTCTTCTTAGAGCTCTTGAAGTTGGTTTTGGCTTGAATTGTTGCCTAGAATTGATTTTTGCTTCAAGAGGTATAATACTTACCTTTTTAATTTGTTTTGCATACTTGTTTTTCTATCTTTTTCCCACTGATTTTGGGCTGTTTTGGGCTATAAAAAAACTCTATTTTTGTGGGCTAAAATAGTTGGTTTAGGCCATTTAAGGTTAGGGGTGGTTCACCATTTTTTATTCCTTGCTTGTAAGGCTTTTCCACCTTTGTTTCCCACCTTTAAACCATCTTTTTTTGGGCTTTTGAACACTAAATTTCAGTACTAAAAATCATATTTTGAAGTCTAAATTTGAAGGGGTTAGCCTCCTTTTCTTGTGTCTTGTTTGCTAGCCTAGTTAGCTCTATATGTTAGCTTAATTTTCTAGCCTTTTGTAGCTTAATTCTAGCATTTTTTAGGCTCTATTTTAGCCTGTTTTAACTCTATTTTGGGCTGGTTGTTGCATTTGAGTCTTTTTCGCATGTTTTTAGTGTAAGTGTTCTCACAAGCTTGGTGTTTTAGGCCTTTAGACACCACTTGTTTGAGTTGATAGCATGTTTTAGTGCTTTTCTTACTTAATTTTAGCATGCATAATCTCTACAACCTCCCTCATTTCTTTACTTTTTATTTGCTTTGAGGGTTGTTTCAAACTTAGGATAGTTTAAGCTTGAGATTGAGGTTCATTTCTTAATGGTTTAATCCTTTTTGGGGGTTCATTACCAACGGCATGACATCTCTCTCTTGCCTTAAACTACCCCTTGTTTGAAACTTCCTTCTCTTTAGAAGACTTCTCACCAATGGACTTAATTGGTTAAAGAATGGGTTAGTAAGTTAAAATGGGTAAACAAGTTGAAACTAAAATTGTGTAAGATAAGAAATTGATTGTGTTTTGGTGTGTTCAATCGGACGTTAATTGAACACAAGGAAAATTGGGGCATTTCATACTCAGAGTGATGAAATGTGCCAAGTTTCCTAGGTCTCCATTGCTCTTGATCATGCATGATAGGGTGATGGTCTTTTTGGTCTTATTTGTACATTTATTAACTTGTACATCTTGGTTCCTTAGTCATTATGCAATGAAATTGCTTGATTGATGGTTTGAGGACTAAGTGTATCACTCATTTGAGATGTTTTGATCATAAGAAGGGATACACAGTACAAAGAATCTGTGAGAATACCCTCTCTTTGCCCTATTTGCTCTCTGTTGTAGCAAAAAAAATATGGTGCGTCATTAGTGGCTGGCTGACCACTGTTACTGGCCTGTCAGCCACCAGTGTTGGACGGAAACCCCTCAATGGTGGCCGGCCGGCCACCACTTCTTGCTTGCCAGCCACTAGTGATTTTTGAGCAGTGTGCTTGTGAAGCATAACAGAGTTGATCTGAAGAAGGAAAAGTGTAAGTGTTGTGTAACAGAGGCATACATCAGCAAAACAGTGGATGTTCTTTGGGCAAAAATCAAGCATGCATGGGCCTCCTTTGCTTCCCAGACTAGTTAATTACTTTAATTAGCATTTAGCCATTTATTTATTGTACTTAATTAGTTATAGCTAATTAGTTTGTTTTATGCTTATTTAATTAGTTTTGATTAATTAAATTAGTTTGTGTTGTAATATTTAATTAGCTTAGCCTAGTTAAATTCTTAATTAATTAGCTTAGAACAGTTAGTTAATTTATTTATTTATTCGGTTTTGCAATAATTAGTTAAGTAGCATAGCTTAGCCAGTTTATTCATTCGGACTCTCCTTCGTAAGAGCGCAATGTTGTAATAATGTGTATGTCTTCCAACCCCACGCCTTTCTTCCTTTTATTTACCAACTTGTGATGCTTACTTTAGGGGCATCACGTTTTGTTTAGCATTCTCCATGTTTGCATCCATTTTGTATTGCATGCACCGAGGCTCGGTTCATCATTCTAACCGCATTATTAGTTCAATACTTCTTTGAATACGTGCTTAGACCACGTGCTATTTAAATTGATCCATATGTCATATTAGTAGCCGATCCTATTAGTCACATATTGTATGTGTTGCATTAGTAATCTCATATAGTTAGGAACATGCATTTTTCTAACTAGTTTCTTTTCTTGGCTTGGAGTACTAGGTGAGTTTTTAGTGCTTTAGTATACTTGCATGAGTGTGAGTGATTGCCATGTCTAGCATTCTTGCCATGAGGCTAAGTGCTTACTTGATAAATTGCATGAGTGCCGGTGAATGAAGGCTTGTTGCTTGAATTGGAAAGATTCAATGAATGTACGTTTTAAACCCACTTTGTCAAGTGCCAAATTCGCAAACTTTAAACCCACTTGAAGTGGAAAATTCAAACCCTTTTCAAACACAAACATGAAATTGAATTGTTCCAATTTGAGCAAACTAGTCTATACTTGTATGTGTGTGCATCACATAGTAATGTGTAACAAGCCCGCGGGGGACCTCGCTACAGCTCGGACTCGACTTTGTCACGGTTCCTAATCTGAAACTAAAGAGTCCAAATCTGGCAAATTGTTTTGAGAAACTGATTTTTGAAAAAGAAGTGCCAAACATGGACTGCTTTGCCAGATACAGAGTCGCCACCTAAATATTTTATTTTGGGAAATTTAGGAAACCCTGACTCGGTGCCAAAAGGCCACGTGTCCGTCATCACCAAAGTTGCCTCGGCTCGGGAACTTGGGTATAATTGGGGAAGGTCACTTCGTGAGCACCCCCGCTCGCCCGGTCATAGACCGGCCTCTACTAACCATGATATCAATTTTTGAGGACATTGTGAGTTCTTATTCCGGTTATTAGCCTAGGTTACTATGTGATGCGCACAGCATACAAGTATAGATCGGGTCACCTGAATTGGAACGAAAACATTTCATGTTTGTTTTTGAAAGAAGGTTTGCTACCCGCAGGTAGGCTTTAAAACATTTGATGATTTATTCCAATTTAAGTAACCCAACCTTCACCCACAGGCATTCAGGCAGTTATATCAGATAAGCATATAGCCTCATGGTAAGCATGCTATTCATGGCAGTCACTCACACGCATGCAAGGATGCTAAAGCATAAAGCTTACCGAGTACTCCAAGCCAAAATAGAAACTCATTAGAAATCATGCATGATCCTAACTATACAGAAATGCCTAATGTAACACATGCAAAATGCAATTATAGCAGGCTCGGCTATTCTAAGATGGCACATGAAATGCTACAACTATCATGTATTCAATTTTGAAATTGAAAATACAATGCAGTTAGTACGATGCGCCGAGCCCGATGCATGCGATACAGATGAATGACATGGGTCAAAAATAGCATGCAAAACTATGACATACAAGAGGGTCAATGAAGCAAGTGTATTATGGGACGTGGTAGCTCCCCAATGAGGACACACACACGCACACTTATTACAGTTGTGCCCTCGCAGAGAGGGTCCGAATAAATATACAGTCCAAATATTACAGTCCCGAATAAAATAATATTACAGTCCAAAATATTACAAAATCCTAATTAATTAAAGAATTAACTAAGAAAGCAAATAAAGCTGGCGTGCAAGCCAGGGACTGCCTCGCTTCTGATGGATGATGCATGTCCAGGTTGTTTTGCGCGGAAATCCACCGGAATGCCCCGATTAGCCTCTGTTTACACCTGTTCTCGAAATGCGCGCCAAGCCCTGAAAAATTGCTGATTCTTCGTTTTGCTGCAACAGAGAGCAGGAAAGGGGCATAGCAATGTATTTGCACATATATATGCATGTCTCGATCCTCGTGCCACCAATCACGCATACCGAGGCATGATGGCCGAGGGATCGAAATGCACAACTCAATATAGAATGAATGCACATGAAACTACAGCTAAAGCCTAACTCCATCATGGATAATCCGGAGTGTCGGTGACTGGGGAATTGAGACACATTCCGTCACTCGGAGTACGAAATGTACCCCGTTTCCCGTGCCCGGGCTAACTCCTATTCCGGACACGATGCAATATGCATGATATGCATGAAATGCAACTAAGATGCAATCCTAACATACACAAAATGCTATGGAATGATATGCCTCGAAATGCGTGCACACGGGCACGCAAACCGAGAAAATGACAGAATGCAATCTAAGATACGACCTAGTATGCACAGTGCTATGAAAATGAGGTGCCTCGAAATGCGTGCACACGGGCACGCAAACCGAGGCGGTGATAAATGCAATGAAAATGAAGTGCCTTGAAGTGCGTGCACACGGGCACGCAAACCGAGGCGATGATAAATGCAATGAAAATGAAGTGCCTCGAAGTGCGTGCACACGGGCACGCAAACCGAGGCGATGATAAAATGCAATGGAATGAAGTGCCTTGAAGTGCGTGCACACGGGTACGCAAACCGAGGCGATGATAAAATGCAATGAAATGACATGGAAATGATAAATGGGCTTATACCAACATGAGTGAGCCTCAGCCACACTCACATCGGATGCCGGCAGATAAAAAAGGAGTGCCTCGAAATGCGTGCACACGGGCACGCAAACCGAGGCGGTGATAAAATGCGATGCAAATGACATGGGAATGTGATATGGACTTATACTAACATGAGTGAGCCTCAGCCACACTCACATGAGATGCCGTCGGATAAAAATGAGGTGCCTCGAAATGCGTGCACACGGGCACGCAAACCGAGGCAATGGCAAAATGACATGAAACATGGCAAAAATGATATGCAAGCATGCTAATGGAATTTCAGCAACAAAATATGAGGGAAAACAGTCCCGAAATGAAGCAAAATGACATGAAATGCAAGGAAATGTCCCGAAATGCGAATCTAGGCACCCGAAATGGCCTATAGCTATGCCAAACATGCACAATATGGACATGCAATGCAAAGACAGAAGCTAGACAGTCCCAAAATAAGCACTTTTCCAGTTTATAGCATGGCCAAACAGTAAGTATAGATATGGCAAAAATGGCATGCAAGAATACGGTATTTTCGAGGGGTAATGAAGCAAGTGATATAAACAAAACCCAAACCGAAAAATTTCCTTCTACAACATTGAAGAGAGGCCAAAAATATGAATATTTTCAGAACTGTAAAATGGCCAAAACAGTATACAAACATGGTAGAAATGTGATGCAAAATAAGGCTCAAAAGTGACTATAACATGAGGTATGCAAAATAATCACCAAACAGCCAAAGACTCTTGATAAAACATAAATTATAGATCAAAATAAGACTATCTCTAGGCCTGTAAAATGGCTGAAAACAAAAGCATGGTAGGCTAACTAAACATGCAAGAAAACGAACCAAAAGTGAGATAAAACATGAAGTGACCTATGGAAGCCCCAAAACATGAAAGGACCTAAATGAAACATGAAGTATAGGACAAAATAAGGCCACTTTCAGTTCGGATCAAGGTCCACAAACAGAAGCAAAGGGGGCTACCAATTTATGCAAAAATGGGGGCAAATAAGGGATTGAACTACAAGTGACACATGGAGACACCAAACAAGGTTGAGCCCTTCCTCAATGTTGAAGAGGGGCTCAAAATAAGCCTTATATCAGTTTACAACATGCTTGAAAATAAATTGCTCATGGGTCAAAAATAGCATGCAAAACTATGACATACAAGATGCTCAATGAAGCAAGTGTATTATGGAGGGCTCAAACAGGATTGAGCCCTTGATAAAAAGTGAAGATGAGCTCAAAAGATGGCCCTTTTCAGTTAGGGCCGGAGCTTGAAACCCAAAAGAAGTGGGGCTTAGAAATAGATTAAGAAAAAGGTTCAAAAGGGTAAAAGTGTTACTTACCCTTGAAGATTCAAACTTTTGTTGCTTCTTGGATGGATTTGCAGCTTCTTTAGCCTTCAAGAATCCTTCCTTGTTGCTGGAAATGAGATGGTGGTGGTAGAGCTTGGTGGTGTAGAAGGAATGAAGGTTAGGGAGTTAGGGTTTTTTGAAGGATTGAGAAGGAAGAAGATGGAGTTAGCTATGGATATTCTAAGGAGAGTTTTTCTAACCCTTACAAAGAAGGCCGCCAGCTGGTTATAAGGGTGCAAAAGGGGGTGTAAAGGTGGGGGAGAAGGAGAGCAAAACTCCCCCACAAAATATCCCCCGGATACAGAAAATATCTGGGGGATATTGCCCCACAGCTGTAAAGTGCACAGTGCAAGGAACACGGCCGGCCTGTCACTTTTGTTGAAGGTGGCCGGCCGGCCACACCCCCTAGCCGGCCGGCTAGGGGTCAAAAGGGTCAATGAGATTTTCTGGCCGGCCAGATACTGGAGAGGTACCCCTATGTGTGTACAACACAACCATGTGGTCAAAAGTCCGAGAAAGTGGGTCCAAGGGGTTCAACATTAGCTCGGAAAGAGGGGGTCAAAAGGGTCAAGTTGAATTATTGGCCGGCCATGAACTTTTAGGGGCCTCTCAGATGTGTAGATCACAGATATGTGGTTGAAAGTTGAAGAAGGAAGGTCCAAGAGATTCAACATTAGCCCGGAAGAAAGGGGTCAAAAGGGTCAGGTGACCTTAATGGCCGGCCACCAACTTTTAGGGGCCTCTCAGGTGTGTACATCACAGATATGTGGTTCAAAGTTCAAGAAAAAGGGTCCAAGGGGTTCAACATTAGCCCGGAAGTTGGAAAAACGGCGCCGGGCACGGCTCCGGAGAGAAGATAACTGGTTGCTGCAAACAATTGCTGGCCTCCCACCCTTCAGTGACCTCTCCAGTGATAAACAGAGGTACCTGCCAAAAAATGAACGAACTGTGCAAAACGATGCTCGGGGACCAAAACACGCAGTCGGGTCCCGAAAATGGGCTGTTAAGCACTCGAAAGTGGTATTCGACTCGAGTGGGTTTCTCAGCCCCAGTGTCCCTCAAAAGGGAGAAAATAGGTAAGTATGCCAAAAAATCAGAGCAATAGGAGTGGTTAAGTGTCCCGAACCGAGGCATATACGGCTGACGGCTCCGAAAATCGAAAACCGAAAACTCGGACTCCGAAATGGGCAAGACGGCCTAACGACCACCAAATGTAAGCCTACGGACATTGAGAGACGGTCTACGGGACTCTCCCTCCCTCAGGAAAAGAAACAGAGAAAAATCGAGTCTGGTTCGCAAACCGAGACAAGGCACAGAAGAGGGTTTCGGAAGCCCGGAGGCAGGGCTCGCAGCCGCGACTCCTGAGACTTCTGAACAAGCACAACATGCAACATACCGAGCGCCTCAATCAGTGACGTCTGAGTCTTAAGGTCGGTCAAAAATGGGGTGTCCTACAGTTGCCCCTCTGACCAGAACTCGGAAGTCATAAGTGCGGGAATGAATGTCAACAGCCCAGAGCACCCATTTTTTGACAAGGCCGAAAACTTAGACAAACATACAAGATAACAGAGATGTGCACCAGGCATGCCGGGCAGGCAGGGGCAAAGTGCAAATGATATGCAAAGAAGATTTGGAAAGATTGAACTTTATAACGCTACGCGAAGCCGGTTTTGAAAGTTGGACTTATACGCTACGCGAAGCCGGTTATCACTCATGATCATGCAAAGAGAGCTGTAATGAAGCAAATATGCGACAATTTTAAGCAAGTGAATACAAACCTAACTACATTTCATACAGAAAGGATGTAAGAAAATTATGCAATTCTCACCGCGTCTCACGCGGAGAAGGCTAAAAGCGACTACTGAGAAAACCCGGAGTCTTACACATAACATCTCTCTGCGCATCACACATAGGAGAGGAAGAAGGTAAACCTCTCAGCGTATCACACGCAAAAGAGGAAAGGTAAACTTCTCAGCGTATCACACGCAAGAGAAGAAAGGCAAATTCCTCAGCGTATCACACGCAAGAGAAAGCCGCTCAGCATATCGCATGCAAGAGAGAACAGGGAGATTTCTCAGCGTATCATACGCAAGAGAAAACTGCTCAGCATATCCCATGCAAGAGAGAAAAGATAAATTTCTCAGCGTATCGCACGCAAGAGAAAACCTCTCAGCATATCACATGCAAGAGAGAAAAGATAAAGTTTCTCAGCGTATCACACGCAAGAGAAAACCTCTCAGCATATCACATGCAAGGGAGGAAAGGGAAAGTTTCTCAGCGTATCACACGCAAGAGAAAACCTCTCAGCATATCACATGCAAGAGAGAAAAGATAAATTTCTCAGCGTATCACACGCAAGAGAAAACCTCTCAACATATCACATGCAAGAGAGAAAAGATAAGAATGAACATCGGAACTCATCCGAATGTTCGAAACCAAGGATGCCCTAACGCATCGCAAGCAAGAGGAGAAAAGACGACAATTGCAAGTGAAAAGGTACATAACGATGCAGGTGAAGTGTACATAACAATGCAAGTAATGAGCGTAACAATGCTAGATAGATGTACATAACAATGCAAGCAATGAGCATAACAATGCTAGATAAATGTGCATAACAATGCAACGAATGAGCATAACAATGCTAGATAGATGTGCATAACAATGCAACGAATGAGCATAACAATGCTAGATAGATGTACATAACAATGCAATGAATGAGCATAACAATGCTAGATAAATGTGCATAACAATGCAACGAATGAGCATAACAATGCTAGCATGAGAAGTGCATAACAATGCGGGTGGAAGGATGCATAACAATGCAAGTGGAGTGTGCGTGACAACGCATATTTGAAACAAAATGCTGAACAAGGGAATACAAGCCTTAAGTAGACCAATTTCCAAACGCAACCTCCGATTTACCTCTCGGAGGGGTCATGATACATTCCAAAAAGGATACACCTCGTGCATACCAACCGACGATGAGCTACACATCGAAGTCATGTCTGAGTCTTAAGGTCGGTCAAAAATGGGGTGTCTACATGGAGCTGTGGTTCTGATGGACCTAGATGGCCTGGAGTTCTCCCAAACCGCAGTTACTACCTTTCCTTCCTGGCCATGTTCACAACTTTCCCTATTCTCCAACGGGGTGACAGGCTAGGTTGATTCAGTATCCAGAATCGAGGCGCATTCACATGCTATCTCAATCTATGGGGCTGCCATACAGATTTCAAGCCAGGGCATGCCTCTGGGTATTTAAACCAGACTTTAGTCTCGGAAATTCCGAACCTTTGCGTTCTAGGAAATAGCCGTCCGAACTCTAGTTTCCACCGTCGCAGTTGGTCTCCTAGGAACTCATTGCAAACACAGCCAATATGCATCTGGCAGGGGCTGGTTTTCTGAGGGAGCACTTCGATTGTCACTTTGGCTTGAAGCAGACTCGGTCTTGAGCTTGAGGTAGAGGCACACCCATACTTCGGAGCTTTGGCAAGACTTGAAGAGGTACACACAAAATGTAGCCCTGGAACTTTACTGAAGTCGAAACAAACTCAGATACCCGACATTTTCCTCTTTTGCTTTTGCTTTGCAGTCTGGAACCTATATAGCTTCAGATAGATCCTAGTTTTGCTGTTCTGACATGACCTGGGCTGAACCCTGCGGTTTTATAAAAGAACGAATCTTGTTTTGCGCAGACGTGGAGAACGGCACGGCACTCGGAGCGCAAAACGATTTTATTTTTGAATTGATAAATGAGCTTTTGACCGGGTATCGAGCCTACGACTGAATACAGCAAGACAACTCAACAAGGAAATAAAAGGCACACAACCTAGACACATCGAGTAACACTCGAAACGACTCAAAACAAGAATCGAGATAAAACAAAAAGACACGACACTCAGACGTGCACAGGGAGCCTGTTTCACCGGGTAGTGTTTCCCACCCTTTCTCATTCGTGATCCTCACATCACTCGGCCCTCAAGCTCTGTTTTTCTGACCTCTTCTCACTTTTCCTCTCATCGCACATCTCTCTATTCTTCAATCTCTTATTTTTTCATCCCTCCCCTGGGCGGTTGATGGATAAACAGCAAATTGTGGGCTCACACCCAACATAATCAGCTCGCGGCTATTTCCTTCGGTGACATCTGTCGATGCGCCGGATGAGGGAATGGAGCATCTCGATCCATTCCAATTCGTGCTTCGCATTCGGCTTGATACCTCGCTGCTCGGAGGATGAGAGAACTTTCTGCCCTTAGTTGTGCCCTTTTCTGGCAGGTAGAGTACCCTTCTTGGCAAGTATGTTGACAATGGGAAAGACAGGAAGCTTGACTCAACTGTGCCCTTAGTTCATCATTTTGGCCATTTTTTTTTTTTAGTTTTCTCCTAAAAAAAAATTTTGACCAAAATGAGAGTTAGATTAGCATGCTTGTTCAATTTTCTGATTTAAAATCATGCAAGTCAGGCTATGAGCACTGAAAATTTTCCTTTTTTGGGTCCAAGAAATGGTCCAGTTTTTGGAAAAGATGGAACAATTTTTGAGAAAATTAGTCAGCTTCAGTAAAAATTCTCAAAAACTATTTTTACAAACGGCCAATGCTTAACAAGCACGGAACCCACCCTTGAGACGCACAACCTCGGATTTGGAGGAAAATTTCCCCCTTGCTCGAAGAGAGCTACATGGCAACGGAAAGTTGCCCCTTGTTTGCATGGCACCGCAGCGCATTGAATGGCAACGGAAAGTTGCCCCTTGTTTGGATAGCACCGCAGCGCATGGAATGGCAACGGAAAGTTGCCCCTTGTCTGAATGACACCGTGGTGCATTGAATGGCAACGGAAAGTTGCCCCTTGTCTGAATGGCACCGTAGTGTATTGTAGTCAGTCCTCAGAGCGCTGATTGCAACCGAACTCTCGGATACAGAGAAGGCAAAGATTATCAGAACCATTACATGGACATGATCAAGTTTGAAGTGTTTTAGGGCTGGACTTCAGAATGAAGTTGCCTACGTATCCCAAAGATGGGAATCAAGCCTTACGTAGTTCGGGGTTAAGGTACACTCGGGTATTTAACCTCTCCTTTTTAGGCTCTAACTTTTGCCAAGGCGCCCGATGCGGGTTTTCGACCTTGCGAGCTTTGTTCTTCTTTTCTTTTCAATTCTTTTCATTTCTTTTTCTCTTCTTGTTTTTCTTTTTCTTTGCATTTTTCTTCATTTTGTTCTCTTTTTGTATTTTTCTCTTGCTCTAACTTTTGCCTGGGTCGCCCTTCCGGGTTTTCGGCCCAGCGAGCCTCTCAAGGGTAAAAGTGTAGCTTTGTCCATGTCAAATGGTTTTGAGATCCTGAAGTCATCTGAATCCAGGAAAATGGCTGCTGTTTTGCTTTGTAAGCTTCTTCTGATGAGATCTGATCTTTTTGATCTGACTTTGGGTGCCTCTTGTTTGAGGGCTGCTTCAAATCTGGCCACACAGGACTCATGTCATAGTTGACCGTTGAACCTTCTGAACTCAAGTTTCAAGGTTTGGAAGCAAAGGGGTTGAGTCTCGAGGCTGAGAGCGATCCTAAACTGCACAATCTCAAGAGCGATCCCACACAAGTCTTCGCAGGACCGCGCAAAACATTTTGTTTTTGAAAATTTTTAAGAAAACGAAAAATCGCTCGCGCTGAAGATAGTGTAGAACCAATCTGGATCAAGCTAGGGTCCTTCTCAGTACTCACGCTAACAAGCATAATTTTATTCATTAAGGGCTTAGCACGCCTCTCTTTCTCTCAAACGATCAAATTTTGCAAATCCCGAGGAATTCCTTCCTCTTTGTTTTCACTGCGGCGTTCAAAAAGTTTTGGAAAACTTAGGTCAATGCAATGATTTTTGGGGCACAAGAGAGCAGGTGGAATGCACTGCCGTTTCATTCAAACTTTCTGGCACAATTGGCACACGGTAGAGGCAAACACAAGAGCGTGAAAAACCATTGCTATTTCATTCAAATCTGTTGGCACAACTGGCTCCCTGGCAGAAACAGACTCAAAACAAAACGAAAAGACGAACACAAAACAAAATGGTGACGCCCGAGGTAACCCCCCTCCGCCGGAATCACCCGACTCCTATACAACAGGACTGACTTGATACAGCAAGACAGACCCGAAACAAAAAGAGACTGACTTAAAACAAAAAGACAGACTCAAAACAAAACAACAAGACCGACCCAATACCCGAGTCGGAAACCGGCATTCGCAAATGCTCAAAACAGTGCATGCCATCCACCATATCTGGAGTAAACTGAGTGCTGCCCGCAGGTGGTTCATCCCTCCAATCACATCACATTATCCCCTACAAGTTCACTGATCAAGTGCCGATAGACTTTGCAGGACCTGGTGCAGGGATGACCCCGTTGTCGATCAAATCTTGTATTTCGTGGCGGAGACGAAAGCACATGTCAGTGTCATGGCCAGCTCGCTGATAGAAGGCACAGTAGTCGGCTGGGTTGTGCGAGAGAGGGAGGTTCTTTGGTAATGGCTGCGGTTCCAGGGGCTTCAGATGCCCTTTCTTGATCAAAGCCTCTAGAGCCTTTGACAAAGGCATATAAAGTGGGGTGAAAACCTTCTTGGCTTGGGGTAGATGTTTGGCTGCTTGCGAGCTACTTCCGGACGCACCGGCGAATGGGGTAGCTGTTTTTGATATGGTGGCAGTAACCATGCCCACTTCAGAAGATCTTGCAGCTGCATCACCACTGGTGGTTGCATTCGAACTGCGGGAAAACGCCCTCCTGGGCTGCTCCTTCTCCTGGTCAAAAAGGCCCTGCTTCATTGCGTCTTCGATTTGTACCCCCATATCGTGTAAATCTGAGAAAGTGGGAAAGGGGATTACAATCATTCTCTGCATTAGCTTAGGCTGGAGATTGCGCACAATCATCCGGATTTGATCCTTATCAGTAGGCCTTAGAGTCATCATCGAAGCCTTCGCCCTCCACCTGGTCACGAATTTTGAGAAGCTTTCCTTCGGCTCCTGCCTCATTGTCTCAAGATCACGGGTCGTAATCTCGATTTGGGTATTATATGAATATTGCGCGACGAAGGCCTCGGCTATCTCCTCCCAGCTTTGTTTCACTGAATCCTCCAATTTGGCATACCAGGTGACTGCAATACCCGACAGGGTCCTGCCAAAAAGGGAGAGCTTCTGTAATCTTGTCAAGCCCATCGGGCGCAAAACATCTGAAAATAAGCTCAGGTGGACCATCGGATCTCCAGACCCATCAAAACGGTCGATATGAGGCATCCTGAACCTATCCGGCAGAGTTACAGCTGCGTCGGTGTACTCATCCTCAATGCCCGGGATGGATTTTACCCCCTGGGATTTCTTGAACAATTTTTCAAGCTTGCTCAACTTCAACGATGTGGGGTTAACCTCGAACTCGGAGGGAGAGTCCGGTAGATTGATAGGTGTTTTAGACAGCTGGGGTAAGATTGGGGGTGGAGCCGACCCGCTTGGAATGTCCGTATCATCCTGGACGTTTGGCGTCTCCCCAGGTGCTGGAGCTCCTGCTGGGAGAGGAACTTGTTGTGAAGTGGACGCGTCGCTTTGCTGTTGCAGCTTGGTGATGAGCTCGGCCTGTTGAGCCATGATCGCAGCCTGCTGTTTGGAAAATTCCTCTTGACGGGCAGCATCCTGCTGCATGAGTTTCATACTTTCTTGCATCTGGCGCATCATTGCCTCTATCTCTGACGTGTTTTGCTATTCCATCTGACTGGTTGGTAGCTATCCCTGCAGTAGAAACTGAGACCTCAGCCTGATTGTTCACTGGTGGGGTGGATAAGGGCTACTGATCTGGTAACTGCTGAACTGCCCGACTAGCCCTTTTTACCTTGCCTCTGGTAAAGGAACACTGATTGCCCTTGAACTGAATCCCTGACCTAGCAAAGTCTATCAGCACAATTTCGATGAACCTCGGGGAATATCGGAGCCTTCTGAAGCTATGGTTCCCAGACTACCTAGCAAAAGAGAAAACAGACAGCATCTTAGCCTGATTCCATCTGAACAGATACGAGCATGAGTGTGCCCTCTACTGAATTCTGTCCCAAAATTCTGCCCCAAATCTGAGTCTGATACCCACAGGTAAAGCTGACTCCCAAATATTGATAGTAATGCCCGCAGGCCAGATGCCCAGACTTACAAACTGATACATGCATTCCTGTAGAGACGCACTCTAAAGCACATAACAGATAAGTGAGAGCCAAAACACCCTATGTTGGGGTAGGGTTTCCCTATCCTATTTTGTCAGGAACTAGGGTTTCACTACGTACGCAGTGGTTTCAAACAACCTATAAACGAGTAAGCAACCTGTCCTAGTTTGGAATGGTCACTATGGATCCGAATATGCACTAGGTTGAATGGTCAAAAAGGGTGCCCCGGTAAAACCGGGGTTTGTGTTCCCATACTGGCAGAGCCCACAACCGGTCAGCCTTATGGTCATGCCTTGACAAGACAAGCCTCCGGTAAACCGTTCAGGAATAGCAGATGGCAAACACGGTATCCTAGGCGCACCAATGCAAATGCAATGCAAAGAAACACACAAGTGTAGTCAAAAACAGATATCAAGAGTTCGAGTCAAGTTCTCTAAATCCCCAGCAGAGTCGCCAGAAACTGTAACAAGCCCGCGGGGGACCCTCGCTACAGCTCGGACTCGACTTTCGTAGTCACGGTTCTAAAATCTGAACCAAAGAGTCAAAATCCGGCAAATCGTTTTAGGAAGAACATAGAAGTGCAAAAATTACTGCTGTTTCATTCAAATCTGTTGGTACAACTGGCTCCCTGGCAGAAACAGACTCAAAACAAAACGAAAAGACAAACACAAAACAAAATGGTGACGCCCGAGGTAACACCCCCCGGAATCACCCGACTCCTATACAACA
>NW_021025126.1:710445-770373 GCF_004153795.1 Camellia sinensis
TTAAAAGTCACTGAAAAGGGCCTAAAACAAGGCTTGGAGGTGTGCAAATGAAGGCTCCTTTGTAAGGCCAAAAATGCTAGTGAACAAGACAAGGAGGGAGAGGGTCACCCCTCTCTGATTTTCACTCTCAAAAACACATGTTAACTACTGAAAATCCACTACATTTCAGTGGTTAAAAGGCCAAGCAAAGGTCAACACAAAGGCCTTAGGGCATGGCTCAAAACAAGGCCAAATGAAGCATACAAGGGAGTAGATGACCCCCAACAACAAAATGACCTTAAACAAACATGAAAATCACTGAAATATGAACCTTTTTTCAATTGACAACAAAGCTCAAATGTGCATGCAAATAAGGCTGAGAGATGGATCAAAATAAAGCTTAAAAGAGAAAAAAAGTGTGTTAACCTTGAAGCTCAGCAAGACAGCAGCTTTTGGACCCAAAACCCAACTCCTTAACCTCTGAAAATGGCCTCCAAGAATCTCAAAGCAATGGTGGAAGGGTTAGGCTATGAGGTGGTGTGCAAAGGTGCAAGAACAATACACTTTTTGAGCCAAAATAGAGAGATATAGAGGGAAATGTATTGTATGTGTTCAACAAACTTCTGAACCTGTGCCAAGGAAGAGAAGGGCCTCTCTTATAGAGATACAAGGCTAAAGCTTCTTCAAGAAGCTAAAAACCAAGGCTCAATATCCTCCATACACGTGTATAGAGGATACAAATTATGCCTTGTGTAGAGCACATCTGACACACACTCAAAAGGGAGAAAATAAGGAGTATGCCAAAAATTAGAGCAATCGGAGATGGTTAGGCGGTCCCGAACCGAGGCACACGGCCTGACGGCTCCGAAAACCGGGAACCGGACTCCGAAATGGGTAAAATGGCCTATGGCCACCAAATGTAGCCTACGGACATTTGAGAGACGGTCTACGGGACCTCTCCCTCCCCTCAGGAAAAGAAACAGAGAAAACCGAGTCTGGTTCGCAAACCGAGACAAGGCACAGAAGAGGGTTCGGAAGCCCGGAGGCAGGGCTCGCAGCCGCGACTCTGAGACTTCTGAACAAGCACAACATGCAACATCACCGAGCGCTCAATCAGTGACGTCTGAGTCTTAAGGTCGGTCAAAAATGGGGTGTCTACATAATGCTAGCCTAATAAACTGGAACAAGAGCATATAATGTTGATAAAAATCATATCATGATTAGTAGAGTCCGATCTTTGATCAGGCGAGCGGGGGTGCTCGATTCACGACCTTCCCCTCTCATGCCTAAGTTCCCGCGCCGAGGCAACTTTGGTGATGACAGACGCGTAGCCTTTGGCACAAATCATGGGTTTTCTAAATTTCTCCAAAATAAAATATTTAGGTGGCGGCTCTGTACCTGGCAAAGCAGTCCATTTTTGGCAATTTGATTCAAAATTGATTTTCCAAAAGATTTGTCGAATTTGGACTCTTTGGTGTTTATCAATTTCACATTGCACTTGTAAGATTAGATTCAGAACCACGGGAGTCCGAACTGTAGGGCTTTCTTTCAAGCTTTCGAAAGGGGGGCGTGAAAAAGTTGAGCTACAAGTGGCTGACGCCTTGAGCAGGAAATCGATGGGAAGTTTAGCTTGCTTACTGACTAGACAAAAGGAAATCTTGCAAGATTTTGAGAACTCCAAGATTAAGGTAATATTACATGAGCAAAGTGGAATGATAACCGCCATTTTAGCCGAACCGGCAATCATCAATGAGGTCAAATGGAAACAAAAGGAGGATGAAGCCCTCAAAAGGATAGGTAATGAATTTGAAACAAATCCGAAATCGGGATATAGTGTTGTAAATGACATGTTGAAATTCCAGACAGATTGTGTGTCCCGAATATCCCCGAATTGAAGAGGAAAATTCTTGATGAAGCTCACAAATCAATTTTTGCTATGTATCTGGGTAACAACAAGATTATCAGGACTTAAAGAAGAGTTATTGGTGGCCAAATATGAAAGTGAAATTGTAGAGTATGTGTCCAAATGCCTTCATTGTCAACAAGTCAAAGCTGAACATCAGAAATCATGCGGCCTACTTCAACCTCTCCCTATTTCGGAATGAAAATGAGAGCATGTGACCATGGACTTCGTTGTCGGTCTACCTCGGACACCTAGAGGTATGGATTCTGTTTGGGTTATAGATGATAGACTGACTAAATCTATACACTTTCTGCCTGTGAAAAGTACATATGATGCATACCGATTATCCACTATTTATGTTGATGAAATTGTTTGTTTACATGGAGTTCTGCTGTCTATTGTGTCGGATAGAGACCCGAAATTTGTGTCTAGATTCTGGAAAAGTCTACAAGTGGCAATGGGAACGGAGTTGAGGCACTCCATCCATAAACTAATGGGCAATCGAAACAGACTATACAGACTCCAGAAGATATGCTCAGAATGTGTGCTTTGAATTTTCAAGTAAGTTGGGAGACTTGCCTACCGTTGGCGGAATTTACGTATAATAACAGTTTCCACTCCAGCATTGGCATGGCACTATATGAAGCTTTGTATGGCCGAAAATGTAGATCTCTAATGTGCTGGACTGAAGTCGGGGATAAAGTCTTGCTTGGACCTGAACTTGTGCAGACAATTACCGATAAAATCAAAGTTATTCAGCAAAGGCTTAAGACAGCTCAGAACTGACAAAAGCGTTACGCGGATATTCGAAGAAGACCTCTTCAGTATGAGGTTGGCGACCATGTATTTGTTCATGTGATTCCGATGAAGGGCCAGTTGAGATTTGGTAAGAAAGGTAAATTGTCACCCCGTTACATTGGGCCATTTCAAATTCTGGAAAGACTTGGTCCAGTTGCTTATAGGGTTGCTTTGCCACCGCGATTCGAACAAATGCACAATGCGTTCCATGTATCAATGTTGAGAGGTTATCTTCGAGATCCATTTCATGTGATTGACTACCATCGGATAGCTCTTGATGAAAATATAGAGTACGAAGAATGGCCAGAACGAATCATTGACCAGCAAGTGAAATAGTTGAGAAATAAGTCTATTCCAATGGTGAAGGTAGAATGGAAAGAACACTGTGGGAAGAACGCTACATAGGAAAAGGAAGATAAGAGGCGACTACGCTACCCACATTTGTTTTCGGATGGAGGCAAAATAAGTTTGAAGGACCAAACTTCCTAAAGAGGGAAAGATTGTGATGACCCTGCTCTATGTTATGTTAATTGATCTTAATTATGCTTATAATTACGAGCTTAATATGATTTTGAGAGCAAATTATATGATTATATGTGTTTCCCAATTTATATCTATTCACTGTACGAAAATCTGTTTGATTCTCCGCAATAAAAATTCAATTGAAAGCCATAGAGGCGACATAAACTGAAATTGACTGCATTTTTATGATTAGCATGATTTTTAGAGCCTACGGTGAGATTTAATTAAAAATTGATTCGGATCAAAATAATTAGATTCTATATAATTGAATTAAAGCACAATTACTTAGCCTTAATCAATTTGATTAGGCAAGCCTATAAATAGGCCTATATACACTTAAGTTTATTCTTTGAGCTCATTTTCTTCCAACTTGGCTCATATTTCACTCTAGAGAGTGAGAGTGAGAGTGAGCCGATTATAGAGAGAGAGACGACACAATTTGAAAGATTTAGCTCAAGCTTGGAGAATTAAGGAGAATTAACTCAAGGCGTAACTATATTTGGGAGAATTGGAGCTTTTTGGTGAGTAATAAACCCTTAATTCATGAGTTTAAACTTGTAATTATGTGAATTTCAATAGAGTTGATGATCAAGAACAAAATTTGAGTAGTGTTTGATGAAATTGAAGTTAATATCTCCATGCATGTAAGGAATTACCATGAATGTGCATAATCATGAAGAATTGAGCACCAAAACTCACACGCATGCATAATCTTAATAAGCTTCATAATTTTGAGCATCATTTATGCCATTTGAAGTAGGATTGGAGTTAATAATTGACATGCATGAATGACTCATGAAGATATGAAGTTTGTATGAAGTTTGAATGCATAAACTTTGACCATACCAAGAAGAATGTGGAATGATTTGAGAATTAGATCGTGATTTTGGACAATTAGTTTCAAATTACCTATGTTCCCATGTCATGTAATGGTTTTCCATGTTTTTGTACCAAAAATATGAGTTTTGAGCCTTTGGAATCAAGTTTTGAACTTCAAACACAGTTCTGGAAATCCCAAAATTCGACATGTCCGCTCGAGCGAGGACTGCGTCACTCGAGCGTAAAATGTTAGCTCCTAAAAGTTTTGCAGATGTTGGTGTTCGCTCGAGCGAGAAGAATTACCCTCGAGCGCCCACTCACATGTTCTGACTCTTGGCTCGAGCGACCAAAGCCACGCTCGAGCGCAAAAACGAGGCAACCAGTACTTTTGCAAACTAAAGAGGTCCGCTCGAGCGAGAAAAACTACGCTCATGAGGAGAGCCCTATTTCAGAAATTTTGAAAAGTTGTTTTATGTTTCGTTTTCCGTTCTCTTTCATTTCTAAGCACTCTTAGGGATGCATTGAACATCCTAAATGAATTAAAGGACATGAAAGAAACCTAAGAACAATAAGCAAATTAAAGAACGGATTGAATGGTATTATGACTCAATGTGTTATGAATTATGTAGGGTCAAGTGCAAGGATGAATCAAGCACCTGAACACTGTGAGTAATATCTTAGCGAGAATATTTTGTATATGCATTATTTTCTAAACAATGCCTATGTGGTAAGGTTTTAAACCTTTGAAGTGATATTAGGAATGAGTATTCTAATCACTCAATTCGGAATGAAATATGGGAAGTGATCAACATATGGGTATGAAATGGGCGTAAGGTCATTCAGTATATTCAGTAGGGATGTGGATCGGGTCTAAGGCCGTTTTGTATAATTGTTAAATGGGCCGAAGGCCGTTCGGAACAAGGAAAAGATATGGACCTAAAGTCGTTCCGGATACAAGAATGGACACGATCATAGATTCAAATGTGTGCACACAATAAATGTGTATATAAATTGGACCTAAGGTCGTTCTGTAAGTATTAAACCTAAGGTCGTTCTGTGAGTATTGGACCTAAGGTCGTTCAGTGTATGATGGACCCAAAGTCATTCTATACGTAAGTTGGACCGAAGGTCGTTCTGTATGTAAGTTGGACTCAAGGTCGTTTTGCCTATGATGGACCCAAGGTCGCTCTGTATGCTACATGGACCCTAGGTTGTTTTGTTTTTGGGATATGATGGAAAGGACCCAAGGTCGTTTTGTGTTTGGGATATGATGGAAAGGACCCGAGGTTGTTCTTCTTTAACATTGACTACCAAGCGTAATAGTGAACTGTGATTATAAGAATCTTGTTCATGACCTCCTTTGCTTTGGTATTATTCACTGGGCGTTAGCTGATTGTTTATATTTATGTATGTAGGTGAACAGCGGGACGTCCTACCCCAGCCCCAGTGAGCATTGAGAAACCAATTTTTGAGTGGTCAACCAAGATCGTCTCACGCAAGAGGCCTTATTTTTGTTTTACTTGTCTTTTTGATCTTTTGCCTTTGATCCTTTGAGGTCACGTATGACCAATTCTGTACAACCTTGGTTTTGTAAATATTGACTACTGAATGATCCTGGATGTGTGTAATACATACATAATATGAATGTTGTATGGTGTGAGTTATTGTATGAATATGAGAATATTTGGTTAAGCCACGTATGCACAGCTCATTGGACAATCTTTCTAACTTTTGCTTCTGCAATTTGGTCCCCTATTATTAAATGTGATTCGATTTCTGATTAAGGCCGCAGGTAATCACATGATTATTACCCAGTTATAACTCTAATCCATAGGGGTGGGTTTGGGTCATGACAACAACCCTAAACCCTAAACAAAGAAACCAAGACCAAGCATGCAACCAACACAAACTAAAATAATAAATAATCCCTAATCCTCAAACAGATCACACAAAACAGAAACAAAATAGAAAAGCATAAAGTAATACAATACAAATGCCTACAATATATGACAACCATAAAGTAATAGAATTAAAAAACCTATTCTTCAAGCATAAAGTTAAAAGTTTATTGAAGAAGAAAACAAACAAAGTAATACACTGAGGATTAGGGATAAACTTCACATTTTCAGTGCATACCCCATAGAAAACACGATGACAACAAACAAAGAAAGTAATATATTGCCATCATCCACTACAAATAAACAAATAACCATAGGGGACCACAGTATATGAACAACTTCATATATACAAAACCACCATAGCAACAGGATATGAAGAACTACATCGAACACAGTATCCATGACAAAAAGTTAACCACTAATGGTACGAAAAAGGGAGGCACACAAACCCTAATATACAAAACATACGGGACCACATTATACAACAACAAAAAGTACATCAACTAACATTATATATATATATATATATATATATCAGCAAATTAAAGCGAATCAAATACAAAACAAAAAGCAATGTTCGAAAAAATACCTTACAACTTATTTTTCGTGAACTTTTGGGTTTCGTTTGCTTCGTAAATCTCCAAATTAGTGACAATCAAACAATCGAAGCTCTACTTTCTCAAATCTAAGCACTATTTCGTTCTATTAAAACCCTAATTTGTTCAATCGAACAACCCTAATTTGTTGAATTGTACAACCTAGTTCTCTCCACTTTTCTCTTCTCAGATGCATGACTGTTGGAAATGAAAATGGTAAGCAAGGTTAGATATATATATATATATATATATACAAGGGCAAATTGGTCTTTTTACATCTGCCATTAGCGGTGTTAACTGTGTACATTACTCCATCAACCGCAGGGGGTTATGTAGTGATATTCGAATGTCAGGGGAGTAATCCGTACATGGCCAAAACCATAGGGAGTAAAGTGAAGTTTGCCCTAAATCAAATCATAAACTAACACAAGCACATCATTCAAAATCCTAAACTAGATCATCAATATCATTTACTATCTACCAATCAACAATACAATTAAAGTAAAATCATTCAAAATCCTAAGCTTACCAAAAAGTAATTTTTCATTAATTTTTACATTCATCCAAAATGGAATAATAAAATAACAACGGTCTAGGTTTTAAAAAAAAAAAAAAAGTCCAAGTGTGGGCCGCATCCACTCACATTGTGTCTGCGAAATTGCCCGTTTGTATGCAGATCGGTTTAGATTTGGCGGGTTGTGCTGTTCGAATAACCCTATGCCCAGCCCTGCTATATAACATCCCTTTATATAGGCTAACTTGCCACTCATTTCGTCCAATGAACTTAAGTCACTAATTTGGTCCAATAAAAATGAGTCACTTGTATGGTCCAAAACTCATCTCATACATGTATGCCAGAGTAACTTGGCAAGTTGACAAGTTATATTGTAAATTATTATTTTATTACCTTAATTCAATTTCCATATAAACATTGTGTGAGTCCACTTCACATGGGTTAATTTTTAGGGAGGAGTTACGGGCCGGTCCTATGGACCGGTCTTATTATCCAACAGGTCTTACTCGAAAAAATCAAACAATGTTTTCCATTTTTACCCCTAGACTTAACACTACAAATTTATCACTAGTTTAAACAAATTTATTACTAATTTATCAATGGTTTAAATGAATTTATCACTGATTTATCACTAGTTTAAACAAATTTGTCACTGGTTTATCACTGGTTTAAACAAATTTACCACTGATTTATCACTAGTGCAAACAAATTTATCACTGGTTTCAACAGATTTATCACTGGGGTCTTCCCTAATATACAGAGAGAGAGAGAGAAGACCCTGCGGCAAAGAACCTAGATCCTAGATCTAGAAGTGGAGGCGATGACGACTATAGAGGTGGAGGCGGCAGTGGTCGGCAACGACAGTGGAGGTGGAGGTGAAGACGTCGGTGGCGGTGGAGGCAAAGACGTTGGTGGAGGTGGAAGCAATGGTGAAAGTGGAAGAAGATACCTGTTGAGGTCACCAGCAATGACGACAATGGAAGCGGCGGTGGTCGGCAGCGGTGGAGATGTCGATGGTCGTTGGTGAAGAAATGTGCACAGAGAGAGAGAAAGAGAGAGAGAGAGTAATAACATTTTGTAGACACTTAAATTTTCACGTGTCCTGATCACCGTCTGATTAATCAAGGAAAATAAATTTTCTTGATTGGTCAAAATTAACATAGTCAAATTTTCAAATGGATATGGGTCCTATTAAAATTATGGATCTTAACCCATTTTAAATTGTGGGTCACACCAAAAGAAAAGTGAACCTATTTTGACAATTGGGTCAATCCAAATGAGTGGGGCCCATAAAAATATTTTATCAAAATTTAGTGGAATAATTTAAATTTAAATTTGAATTTGAATGAAAATCATGTCTATAAAATAAGAAATAAATTGCTTGTTTCTTAGAAATTAGAGTGAATTTTGGTGTTTCCAAAATTAACCCTCCTCTCCGAAGTCAATAAATAGAGGCTCTTATTAGGGAGAAATTGACATTCTTTGGCTAATGGTCTTGCAAGCTCCTAAGCAATCTCAAGACTCTTCCAAATTCTTTTTTTAAAATTCTCTCTAAAATTCCTCAAACTTAAAAGAAAGGATTATCAAGAACTCCAAACTTGTGCCAATCCTTTCAAGTTACAAATACAAATTTGGTCTCTCTTTTCAAAGAGATCATTTCAAGACTCATTTGAGATCAAGCCATTCAAGCCCTGGATCAAGCCTTTCTTCTCAAAGTTTCTTCATTTGAAGACTTGAAGAAATTCATCAACTTGTTCGATTCAACAACAAGCTTCTACAGCCGCTGGATTATAACCCATTTCAGAGATCGAATTAGAGGATTTGTTTTTTTGTAATAGAGCAAACCAAAGAGAATTGTACCCATTTATTATAATAAAATAAAATTACTTATTTGCGCATTTAATTCGCGTCTTAATTGCAGGATACGAAATATGTGTTTACAAATATGGGACCTCTCTGCCTCTCATCTCTTTCTTCTATAGCATCTTTCCAGAGCCTTGTTTGATCAAGCATAATGGCTTCAAGGAAAGTTTGAACTACTCCGATCAATAAGAACGCTTGCAAGAACGCCACTGTCACAACTAGCAACAATAACACTTCTACAAGTCCAATCACCCGTAGCAAGACCAAGGCTACCATTGCTCTCACCACTCACGGGGTCATGTCGACCGCCAATGCAACAAAGTAAGCGCAAGGCAAGTCCCACAAATCTATCACGGTATCCACGTTTGGGGCTAAGCAAAAGGAAGTGAGGGAATGGAAAAAATCCAATTATGTCTTAAAGGATTCTTTGCCAGAAAGTTCCCCACACCCAACACCCGTAACTTTGATGCAAACTCAAGTACAGGCTCACACTCAGGATCATCTCCTAGTAGTCCTCAACGTTTAATTTCATCGAATCACTCAGAATTGTCTCGCTCGATGGCTATGCAAGTCATGACCACAGGCACCACTTTAGTGGAAGAACAATTGGCGACCATGGCTCGTGTCATTGACAAGCTCACAAAAACTATGGAAGAGAAAGATCTTCAGATTGCCACCTTGATGAACAAGTTAGAAACACGAAATGCTGACGAGGCAAGTTAAGACAATTCTCATCCATTTGGTTTTACACCACAAGGCACGTTTGTTGAGAAGGTGAACCCTACATCTAAGTCCAAGCAAGTTGTTGGTGAGGAAACTTGCCATACATCTGTTGCGAGGCAAGCGACTAGCATAAGTAGTCAACCAACATCCATTGTTTCTTTGTCTATTCAATAAATCCAAGACATGATTGCAAATAACATCCGAGCACAATACGGTGGGCCCTCGCAAAGCACTTTCATGTACTCCAAGCCTTACACAAAGAGAATAGACATTCTTAGAATGCCTAGTGGATACCAACCTCCCAAGTTCCAGCAGTTCGATGGAAAAGGTAATCCTAAACAACATGTTGCTCACTTTGTGGAAACTTGCAACAATGCTGGGACAGACGGAGATCTACTTGTCAAACAATTTGTTCGGTCGCTCAAAGGAAATGCCTTTGATTGGTACACCGATTTGGAGGCTGAGTCAATCGACAGTTGGGAGCAAATGGAATGTGAATTCCTTAATCATTTCTATAGCACCTGTCGTATGGTAAACATGATGGAATTAACCAGTACCAAGCAATGGACGGACGAGCCTGTGGTAGACTATATCAACCGCTGGCATGCTCTAAGTCTAGATTGCGAAGACCGGCTCTTTGAGATCTCAGCTGTGGAGATGTGCATGCAAGGCATGCACTGGGGACTCCTTTAAATCCTTCAAGGGATAAAACCACGAACATTTGAAGAGTTAGCTATGCGTTCACATAACATAAAAATTAGCATAGCCAACCATGATAAGAAAGACCTTTCCATTCTTGAACAAAAGAAAGATAGCAAAGAAGTGAAAAAAGGAGGCAAGCTTTTCAAAGGTACCACCAAAGAAGTAATGGCATTAACCACAGCTCCAATCAAGATTTCAACAAAAGACAAGAAAAAAGAAGAAATGAAGGAAACACGCCCATCTTTAAAAGAACTATAAGAAAAGAAGTATCCTTTCCTGACTCTGACGTACCAAGGATGTTAGAAGATTTACTTGAAAAGAAAGTCATTCAACTCCCTAAGTGCAAACGTCCTGAAGCAATAGGTCGTGTGAAGGATCCATAGTACTACCACTATCATTGGATAGTCAATTATCTTATTGAAAAATGCTTCATGTTAAAGGAATTGCTCTTAGACTTGGCAAGGAAGAACAAAATCCTCTTGGACCTGGATGAATCGGCAGAATCCAACCATGCGACGGTTATTATAGGACCTCAAAATTATCCATCCTCAAAATCCAAGACAGAAATGTCACAATCTGCAATCCCAATAGTGATGGCAATTCCCAAGGTCATCCAGTTTGGTTCACTTGAACCTATCATTATTCAAGTTCCAAATCAAGACATGCCTGTCCATGATAGTTTTGAAGAAGTCTTAATTATTAGAGAAGATGCAAGTTGGAATCTCGTGACATGAAAGAAGGCACGAAGAAGCAAGTCCAAGACTCAACATTTTTCACTCAAAAAAGTAAAAGAAAAGAGAACTCCCATCGACATTCCAAGAAGAGGTGATGGACAAAAGGAAAAATGAAAAGAAGATGCAACAAGAAGATAAATTTCCTGAAGAAAACTCGTGTGCCCCAATCATCCTACAAGACTTTTTCCTCACTGGGTATTTTGGAGATGACTTGGTCAAAGCTGTTTGTATGGTTTCAACCATTAAAGCAGATATGGAACAAGTTCACACCATTAAGGAGACGCCAGATAAGGAGAAAATTCATGTCTTGACAACCTTGAAAGAACTACCCCCACGCTTCAGTTTGCGTGAAGCATCTCAACTCCCTAGATATGTACAACTTGCACTTGTTCGAGTGTTAGAAGATCTAGGGAAATATGAGTTTGTTGTTAATGAGCTAGTTTATCCCCAGGTGAACTTCATCACTTCTGTTCCTTGTTGCATAACAATCACCTTCACTGATGAAGATCTTCAACTAGGTTCAAAGCCACACAATCGCCAATTGTTTGTCTCTAGCTTTATTAGTGAACAAAAACATCCTTGTTGATGGAGGCTCAGCGGTAAACATCATGCCAAAGTTCACTATGAAGAAGCTTGGAATCCCAGTGGACAAGTTAGCCCAAAGTCGTTTGGTTATTCAAGGTTTCAACCGAGGGGGGTAACGTGCGATTGGTATGATTCGTTTGAACCTCACCATTGGAGAACTCACTGCCAGTACTTTGTTTCACATCATCGATGCAAAAACGTCCTATAATTTGTTGCTTGGGCAACTTTAGGTCCATGGAAATGGTATAGTTGCGTCAACTCTCCATCAATGTTTTAAATTTGACCAGGGTGGAATAAAGACGGTGCTAGTAGATGACAAGCCATTTACAGAAACTGAGTCTCACTTCGCTGATGCAAAATTTTATTTGGATTCCAATGGGATACCTGAAGTTATTCTAGTTAAAATCCCTTTTGCAAGGAAAGAGAAAATGAATGAAAAAAAGCAAGTTGTGTTAGACTTTTCAAAGGAAGACGTATCAAGTGGTAAAAAAGTACCTGAGGTTGCGTCACCACAAAAATAGCCTTCTTCCGCAAAAGGCCATGCAATGAGAAAAGTCTTCAAGTATGTGCTGAAGTATCAATGGAAAAAAGGGTAGTCGCCGTTTAAAGAAGACACGACGCCCCCAAAAGTTAAATGACACTTTGTTCACCCTGTAATAAAAGAAGATCTGTAGATACTAAGAGCAGATGCAACAATACCAATTCCACAGGTGGGATTGTCAAGCCTAATTAAACCTCCACTAAAGGCATTTGTTAGGGCTGCGCAAAATTCTATCGAACATGGCTCCTTACCTGAAAGACGATTGGAAATTAATCCACAAGCTTACAAACTTCTGACCAAGTTAGGTTATGACTTTGTAGGTCCCTTATCACTGGGAGAGTTAAATCCTGAACTTATAGGTGAGAAAGTTCACGGTCTTAATGAAACTCAGAAAAATTTAAGGCAACAAGGGTACAGGGTGAGCCCCCCAAAGACTGGAGTCAGATTCATGCCAACTGAACCCATTCGTGTCTCTGCCAAAAGAAAAGGAAAGAAGGAAGACGTACAACATATCACTGTGGAAAAAGTGAAGGAAGACAAAAGTCCTAGCCCAACTTCTCGAGTTATAGTGTTTGAACACATTGAACCTCCTGCACCTCGAACCTCAGTTTTTAATAGGTTGAGCACTGTTGATAAGACAGATGAAGGTACAACTTCTCAACCTTCAGTTTATAGATTAGGTACTACTAAGGAAGGGGATGAAAAACAAACTTCTTGGTCATGAAAGTCTGTTTTTGCTCGACTTGGCGATATGAATACATCATCTAGAAAAGGCAAGAACAAGAGAAGCACAACAACAATCGAGTTGAATTCTACAAAGGAGGATGATGAGACTTGAAGTTTAATTCCTTCTCGCATGAAACACATGACGTCACTTGAGGTTAGTATTGAAGGTCCGCTTAAGGTCAAAAGGCACACTATCATACTAACTAGAGAAGTTAAGACTCAAGCGGAAAGTAATAGAGAATAAGAAGATGAACATGTTGCTTCTCACCATATAACAATTGAAGAAGATTCTAGCTCAGATTCGAAGGATGATGATCTCCAAGAAGCTCCTCCAGAACTTGAAGATGGGGGGCAATCAACTGTTGACAATTTGAAAGAACTTAACTTGGGAACTCCTAATGACCCTCGACCAATCTTTGTGGGAACACTCTTAACGCCTGAGGAAAAAAAGACATTTTTTGAACTGCTCCTCGAATATAAAGATGTCTTTGCATGGACGTACAAGGAGATGCCAAGTTTAAGGCCAAAGGTTGTTATCCATCACCTTAGGATCAAACATGGTATGCGACCAGTAAAGCAGGCTCATCGATACATTAGACCTGAGTGCATCCTTAAAGTGGAAGAAAAAGTCAACAAGTTGATCTAAGCTAGGTTCATCCATGAAGTAAAATATTCGACATGGATATCAAGTTTGGTCCCGGTAGTCAAGAAGAATGGACAGATTAGAATATGTGTCAAGTTTCAAAATTTGAACAAAGCATGTCCCAAGGATGACTTTCCACATCCTATTATGGAATTAATGATAAATGCCACTATCGGACACAAGGTATTGTCCTTCATGGATGGGTGTTCAGGATACAACCAAATACGGATGGCACCTGAGGATGAAGAGTTAACTGCATTTCGTACCATAAAAGGCATCTATTGTTATAAAGTGATGCCTTTCAAACTCAAGAATGCCGGTGCCACCTATCAACGTGCCATGCAAAAGATCTTCAATGACATGCTCCATAAATTTGTTGAGTGTTATGCTAATGATTTGGTGGTCAAAACTAAGAAAAGGGAAAATCACCTAGAGGACTTTCGCGTAGTCTTCAACCGGCTGAGAAAGTATGACTTGAAGATAAATCCACTCAAATGCGCATTTGGAGTCACGTTCGGAAAGTTCCTCAGCTTTATTGTTCGACATAGAGGCATTGAAGTTGATCAATCCAAAATCGATGTTATACAAAAGATGCCACCACCCAAAAACCTAAAGGAACTTAGAAGCCTCCAAGGTAATTTGGCATATATCCGCAGATTCATTACAAACTTGGCAGGCCGTTGTCAACCTTTTAATTGACTGATGAAAAAGAAGGCTCTATTTGTTCGGTATCAGGCATGTCAAAACGCTTTCGACAGTATTTAGAGATACTTGCTTCATCCACTAGTATTAGGAACTCCTATTCAGGGGAAACCATTGATACTTTACATTGTTGCTCAAGAAGAGTCTCTTGGAGCGATGCTGGCCCGAAATAACAAAGAAAATAAAGAGCGAGCACTCTATTACTTGAGTCGTAGACTAACTGAAAATGAACTCAAGTATTCATCCATTGAGAAAATATGTTTTGCTTGTTTTTGCCTCTCAAAAATTGAGACATTATTTCTAAGCCCATACAGATTACAAGAGCCGACCCAATAAAGTATGTTATGTCTAAGCCCATCCTCTCAGGACACTTAGCAAGATGGTCTCTCCTCTTTAATGAATTTGAGATAATTTACGTGCCAAGAAAAGTAGTGAAAGGGCAGGTCCTTGCAGACTTCTTGACCGACCATTCCATCCCTGTTGATTGGGAAATTTCTAAGGAATTCCCTAACGAAGATGTATTGTTCATAGAAGTCCTACAACCTTGGATGATGTTCTTTGATGGGGCTGCCAAGAAGGAAGGGGCAGGAGTAGGTGTCATTTTTGTTTCACCATAGAAGCATATTTTTCCTTACTCATTTATTTTTGGCGAAAATTGCTCAAACAATGTTACTAAGTACCAGGCCTTGATCATTGGTTTACAAATGGAAATAGAGCTAAAAATTGTTGACCTAGATGTCTATGGGGATTCTAAGTTAATAATTAATCAGCTCCGAGGGGATTATGAAGTCAAGAAAGACAACTTAGTCCCATATTTCCAGTATGCAACTCATCTCATTGAAAAATTTAAGGGGGTGGTACTCGAACATGTTCCAAGGAAAGAAAATCGCATGGCTAATGCACTTTCCAATCTAGCAACTACACTAGCATTGTTAGAAGGTGAACAAGTTAATGTTCCTGTGTGCCAATGATGGGTATTGCCACAATTGTTGAAATGTCGCCTTGTAGAAACAAACACAATTTCAATACTAGCCATCAAAGTCGACAATTGGAGAATGCCAATTATAGACTACCTTGAACATGGGAAGCTCCCTAATGATTCTTACCATAGAACAGAAATAAGACGTCGAGCTTCTTGATTCATCTATTACAAGGGAACTTTATTCCGACGATCATTTGAAGGAATTTTTCTTTGTTGCCTAGGGGATGACGAAGCTCAATAAGCCATGGAGGAAGCCCATTCTGGGATATGTGGAGTGCATCAGTCTGGTCCTAAACTTTACTTTCGAGTAAAAAGGATGGGTTACTATTGGCCTACGATGGTTAAAGATTTCTTGGACTACTCAAGAAAGTGTCAACCTTGCTAGTTTTATTCAAACTTTATCCATCAACCACCAGAACCTTTACACCCGACAATTGCTTCTTGGCCATTTGATGCTTGGGGTCTAGATGTAGTTGGCCCATTGACCAAGTCTTTTGCAGGCTACTTATACATCTTGGCCGCCACAGATTACTTCTCTAAGTGGGTTGAAGCCATCCCACTTAAAGAAGTCAATAAAGAAACTGTGGTTGACTTCATCAAATCCCATATTATTTATCAGTATGGTGTACCTCGCTACATCATCACCGATAGTGGAAAACCTTTCTACAATAGTCTAATGGACAAACTTTATGAAAGGTTTGGATTTAAGTAACACAATTCCTCAATGTATAATGCACCTACCAACGAACTGGCAGGGGCAATTAACAAAACTTTGGGCAACCTATTGAAAAAGGTAGTTGCTAAATCAAAGCGGGATTGGCATGAAAGAATTGGAGAAACACTCTAGGCATACCGTACAACACATCGTACCCCAACACAAGCCACCCAATACTCCCTTGTGTGTGGTGTTAAAGCGGTTCTTTCTTTGGAACAACAGATTCCTTCATTAAGGATAGCTATACAGGAAGGTCTCACTGATGATGAGAATGCAAAACTACGGCTTGCTGAGTTAGAAGCATTGGATGAGAAGAGATTGGAAGCATAACAAAAACTTAAGTGTTACCAAGCTTGACTCTCCAAAGCTTTCAATAAGAAGGTTAGACCCTAGTCTTTTCAAGTTGGAGAATTGGTGTTAGCTATTCGAAGACCTATCATCACTACCCACTGAACTGGCAACAAGTTCTTGTCCAAGTGGGATGATCCATACGTGGTGACTGAAGTCTACACTAATGGAGCATACAAGATTATTGATGAATAAGGTATTGGAGTTGGCCCAATCAATGGCAAGTTCTTAAAGCGCTATTATCCATGAGAATGTAACACTCCTAATCGCATGAGCATTGTGGAGAAGTGGTTTAGAAATACTCCAAGATCCAGTAAGACATTCTTGATCCTCTGATTGTCACCTGAAAAAGAATGAACACTCCGGTCAGGGGTGCCGAAATTAGCACTTCGACAGACAAGTTAGTATGCTCTCAAGTTTACTTCTATCTCAAGTTATTTCATATATTCTCACATACCTTTCCTTGGCTGATGTTCTTTTATTTATACTAATATTTGGTCTCAAGGGTCGGGCCCACTCTTACTCTAGCGCATGATTGATTATTTGGCTTTTCAGTCATATGTCAAGTCCTATTCGGCTCCTTATATGGCCGATTCCATGGCTGATTTAAATTCTTAGCTTCAGGACCCCTTTGGAAAGAGCCGAATCGTCTTTCTCCTGGTAAATCTTCAGATTCATTTGGTTTTTCTTAGTATATTGTTATTTGGCCCCCACAATTGCCCCCCAAACATCCAACTAACGCCAATTAGTCGACATGTTTGGTTTTAAACCTGGAAATTCAAAAATACGACGCTTGCACTTCTTCCAATATTGAAGTGTCAAAACGTCCATACTTTTAGTAATCATTATAATTTCCCGCCCCTTCGTACGCGTCGTTCATTTAATGCGATTTGAAAACGTTTTTTCCCTTCGAATATATATTTTTTGAATGTGCTTTTTGGTTACCTTTTAACATTTGTTTTTCATTTCGCGACCTCTGCAACTTCTATCCATTCTCCATTGTCCTCTCTGCTCCTTGTAAGTTCTTCTCTTCTTCATTCCAACTCCTATTTCCTTGTTTGTTTTTAGTTTATAGTACTTTATATTCTAGCTCAGATGGCGAAACATTTGAAAGCCCTTCTTTCTGCGGATCGTGTTTTCGCTTTTTGACGCCATTTTTCCATTCCTGACGACGTCCATCTGTCACTCGTGGCAAAGAGGGTAGTAGACATGGAGAGGACTGATGCGAGTACAATCATCTTTTCTCTTCTATCAATCGTTGAGGGCGGAGTCCGTTTCTCTTTTCATCTGTTTTTGAGGGCCGCCCTTCCCTACTGGGGTCTACTTCCATCTCAACCTAACGTAAACTTTTACTGTATCATAATGGGAATAGTAAAATTAAACCGCCGGCTTAGGCTAAATTTTGGAATTCCTGCTATTTGGCATTGTTATGCATTGGCCAAATCCTCTGGTCGGTAGGGTCGCTACTTTCTTAGGGCTAAGGACACCGACCACCATTTGGTGACTATGCTTGCCAGTTCTGGCAAGCATGTTGATGATGTCATGGTCGTTGTCCGAGGCAACTAGGAATTCGGCGAGGGCGAAGATCGCCTAGATCCTGTGCTTAGACAAAAAGGCGAACTAGGTGGCCGTGTAGTCCTATTTTTCCAAGCACTTCTTATATGTTCATTCAGCTGAAATCCCATGTACTAATCATTTCAGTTTGTGCAGGTAACGATTTGAAAAAAGTACTTGCTTCAACCGACGACGTTGTACTTCAACAAGTCAGGACCACACTAGAATTTTTTGGCCGTCCCAACCTTCAAAAACAAGTGCGGGCCACCCATATACTGTTGCGATACGAACCTACATACGCCACTTTTTTAGCTTGTGATAACATTCCGATTCCAAAAGGCAAACAACAGCTTACGACACTCATTTTTCTGAACTATAAAAACCTTAGGCAAATTGGCATTGGAGATTTGGATTTGGAGCAAAATGAAGTCTGTGATCAGGTTGTCGAACCAAACGAGGCCGATTCGGAGGAAGTCGACGCGGCTCTCAACTTGGCTTTTGAGGAGGTCGACATTAACTCTCCGTCCACTTCAGGCCGAGTTGACATATCGTTGGAAGACGATATTTTCACCAATCTAGGAGATCTGCCCAGTATGGATCTTGAAAATATGGCTGGGGAGTCGCTTGCACAGATGGCCAAACGAAAAAAATGCCAAGAAGATGGTGGCTCGAAGAAGGGCTGAGGCTGCCAAGTCTAAGCCCCCACCACATGTTCAGACTTATTCTTTTCCTCCGACACCGGTTGAGGCTGAAAGTTCTTCAAATTTTGTTGAAGAAACGAAGCAAGTCATTGTGGATGAGTCGGTTATTGAGCAATTGGACAATCAATTGGCTGAACATAGGAAGAAAACATGCCCCACCAAGATTGTAGCTAATTCCTCTGAAGACTTAGTCGATAAATGGCCGCACATTGAAGAATCGCAAGATTTAATGGTGCTGTTTATTGTCCAACCCAAAATAAAGAACACACCGGTTTCGGGTGACGCATTGGCTTTGAAGAACCCCGTTGTGGCCTTAAATGTGGCCTCGTCGATATCATTGCCGGTAGACAGAGCCACATTTCGTGCAGAGCCGAACGTGGTGTTGATAGCGCTAGTTGCTCAATCAGCGATATTGGTATGTACTTTGATGTATTATTGTTTTTGTTAAATAATGCCGATTAACTTACACATGTTTTGCTTTAGACAGCGAGTAGGATCGCAAAGATCGATCGCCATCATTATGACGCCGTTGAGCAAATCAGCTTACTTAAAGCCAAAATTGAAACCGAGAAGGGGAACGCAAAAGAAACATTGGCTGAACTGGCGGTGGCATCTCTCAGGGCCGATTCTGAAGCCAAGGAGGCGGATGAAGAGTGAGTGAGGGCCGACGTTGAGCAAGAAAAGGCTAAAAACTCAGATCTTTTCAGGATAGCCGCCGAGAACAGAGCAAACGTTAGTGAAGAAGCACTAAAGCTAGCCAAGGAAGCGATTGCGAAGCTGGAGGCCGATTTGAAAGAATCGAAGAAGGCGAAAGAAATTGCCGACTCCGAGGTTTCCAAAGCGTTCAGTGCCGGCGAGACTGCTGCCTTAGAGAAATATGTGGAGGAAGTTCCTAAGTTTGAGAATCGGGGATTCAAACACGGCTGGCTCAAAGCTCTGGCGGCTGCTAATGTGGTATTGGAGCAGCCAATTCCATATGAGCAGCTAGAGGTTGAGCCGTTGGAGTCTAACCCTGAGGAATAAGTAGTTTTGTGTAATTTTTCTTTTTGATTTGTATTTTCTTGTATGTAATTTTTATAGATTTTTGTAAGGCATTTTTCATGCATAAAATGATGACGATTGTACTCAATTTATTAATTAAAATCGTCTTTTTGTCTATTTTCTGTGTGCTAATTTGAGAGTGCAACGCCAGTTTGTGATAATTTGTCAAAATAAAATGCATCTTAATTCGACTATAAAATTATATGCCGAGCTCAATAGTTTGCCAGTTTGGACAAGTTAGTGCCGAATAACATATCTTGCAGCGTGATCTATATAAAATATATTATCATTTGGCTATATCATAAGGTGTCGATTGCAGTGACGCCCTTATTTGGGCATATTGTTATAATGTTGAATAATATGTGTCCCGCAGGTTGAAACTTGTGAATAAAATATTCGGCTCAAAGCTAAACATTTGGCCAAATGAGTTGACGTTTTGTCACTCAGTTATATCACCAGATGCCGATTACAGTGGCGCCTTGCCTCATTTGGGCATACCGTTACAACGCCGAATAATATATGTCCCTCAGGTTGAAACTTGTGAATAAAATATTCGGCTCAAAGCTAAGCATCTGGCCAAATGAGGTCATGTATTGTCATTCAGCTATATCACCAGAAGCCGATTACAGTGACGCGCTTGCCCCATTTGGGCATACCAGTACAATGCCGAATATTATGTGTCCCTCAGGCTAAAACTTGTGAATAAAATATTCGGTCCAAAGCTAAACGTCTGGCCAAATGAGGTAACGTATTACTATTCAGCTATATCACCAGATGCCAATTACAGTGACGCCCTTGTCTTATTTGGGCATACCGTTTCAAATGTGTCAACCTGGACATATTTCAAATCCTGCAACAGACGCAGGGTTAACTGTTGGGCGCATCGAAAACGCTACATTCGTAATTAATGAACGAGGTAAATATAGGTATTGAGTATTTAAGAAGCAGCGGGCGTTGTGGAATGAATCTGGCATAGACGACGATAATCGACAATTGGAGGAAGAGCAGAAACGTGAGTTGGACCATAGATGTCGCAGAGGCAGTTCTTCAATAGTAAAGGAGAAGCAAGAAGTTTGGCTAAACTAGATGTTGGAATGCATCGCGCTACTGGAGACGAAGCTCAAAGAACGGAGAAAATAGCAACAGAAAGGAGGGAAAAACGTCGATCGCCAGACGTCGGAGTAAGTCCCCCAGAAGAGGTGACACAGCGAAATCTTCCAGGGATGGGGTGCAGCAACGAGGGGGGTCAAGGAGTCATACCGGTGATCAGAGTGCTGCATGAGGTGAGTTGAGCAGAGCTCCATACCCGTTGAGCTTTTTGATTTTCGTTGGAAATAAACCGATGACTAAAGCAGATTCAATCGTCCACGATCCAAATATGGCAGTCGAGTTTGCTCGACAGATCTTTCCACCTGAAGTCCAGTAGTCAATGGTCGGTCGGCCTGACTACGAGGTGTTTCGGGAGGGCGTCCATGGAGCGGTGAGGGGTCTATACACCTCTTATGAAATTAGCATGCATCTTCGTGCCATGTGAAGGAAGATAGAGTAGAAAGACAGCCGTATTCGAAGCTTGGAACAATGTGCAGAAAAAGTCGAGAATGAATTAAAAAAGGCAAAAACTTCCAAAATGCAATCAGCAAGTCAAGTTAACCCAATCGTGGTGGAAAAGGTAAACCAGTGACTCTTAGATCATGCCATCGTTGACCAAGATACGGCGAGCATATTCGCAAGAGAAGCGATAAGAACGAAGGCCTACAATGAAGGCTTCTTTGATGGCCGAAAAATTGGTATTGATAAGACAAAAGAAAAATTAGCTGAGGACATCTGTCAGTGCGAAAATCGTGGATTTAAGCATTGGTAGACTAAGGCGGTGCAGGCCGTAGGTGTCGATTCGGCATCACCTCTATATCAGAACTACAAATTTCCCTTTGAAACTTATGACGCTGAAAAGATCGATGATGAAGAGGGTGCTGAATAAATTTACATGTCGATATGCATTATACCCTTTAAGTTTGTCGAAAGTTATATATTTGGACTTTATTTAATGAAATAAACATTTTCTATATTGTTTCGATCAATGTTTGTTTTTGCTTGTGGTAATCGTACACTGATCCATACCATTCTATTGCCAAATTTGGACCTTCCGAATTTGGAAGCTTATTCGGCCCAAACGTGGCATCCGCAGATGGGGCTCCGAATTCGGAGTCTTTGTGTTGGCCAGTCGTGACATCCACGAAGGGCACTCCGAATTCGGAGGCTTATTTGGCCCAAATGTGGCATTCACGAATAGGGCTCCGAATTCGGAGTCTTTTGGTGTTGGCCAATCGTGACATCCACGAAGAGCGCTCTGAATTCGGAGGCTTATTCAGCCTAAACGTGGCATTCACGGATAGGGCTCCGAATTCAGAGTCTTTTGGTATTGGCCAATCGTGACATCCACGAAGGGCGCTCTGAATTCGAAGGCTTATTAGAGCCAAACGTGGCATCCACGGATGGGGCTGCGAATTCGGAGTCTTTGTGTTGGCTAGTCGTGGCATCCATGAAGGGCGCTCCAAATTCGGAGGCTTATTCGGCCTTAACGTGGCATTCACGGATGGGGCTCCAAATTCAGAGTCTTTTGGTGTTGGCCAATCGTGACATCCACGAAGGGCACTCCGAATTCGGAGGCTTATTTAGCCCAAACATGGCATTCACAGATGGGGCTTCGAATTCGGAGTCTTTTGGTGTTGGCCAATTGCGACAGCCACGAAGGGCGCTCTGAATTTAGAGGCTTATTCGGCCCAAGCGTGGCATCCACAGATGAGGCTCCGAATTTGGAGTCTTTGTGTTGGCTAGTCGTGACATCCACGAAGGGCGCTCCGAATTCGAAGGCTTATTTGGCCCAAACATGGCATTCACGGATAGGGCTCCAAATTCAGAGTCTTTTGGTATTGGCCAATCGTTACATCCACGAAGAACACTCTGAATTCGGAGGCTTATTCAGCCCAAATGTGGCATCCACGGATGGGGCTCTGAATTCGAAGTCTTCGTGTTGGCCAGTCGTGACATCCACGAAGGGCGCTCCAAATTCGAAGGCTTATTCAACCCAAACGTGGCATTCACGGATGGGGCTCCGAATGCAGAGTCTTTTAATGTTGGCCAATCGTGACATCCACGAAGGGCGCTCCGAATTCGAAGGCTTATTTGTTTCAAACATGGCATTCATAGATGGGGCTCCGAATTCGGAGTCTTTTGGTGTTGGCCAATTCGACTCTGAGACAAATCCTACTTCGATTGTCCGTTTGACTTCTGAATCGATGGTAGAGGCTAGGCAAGCCAGGGCATCCGCATGCGTGTTCTGATCTCGAGTTATTTGATTCAATTTATGGTGGTCAAATTTCGCGAGCAAGGAATTCGCCATTTTCATGTAAGTTGCCCTGCAGTCATTTTTAGCTGCATATTCCCCTTTCAACTGGTTAATGACTAACTTCGAGTCACAGAAAACAAGCAGTCGCCGTGCACCAAGGTGAAGTGCATTTTGTTGGCCGGTAAGTAATGCTTCGTATTCGGCCTCATTGTTCGATGCATCGAAGCCCAGCTTGACTGCTTGCTCGATTATTGCCCCTTCGGGGTTCATGATTACTATGCCTACCCCACAGCCACGTTGGTTGGATGACCCATCACAGTACATCTGCCAAATGTCTCCAACATATATCCTCCAGTTGGGTTTAGGTTGCGCTTGATCGAACTTGAAGTCGGCGAGGCATCCCATGAATTCGGCTACAAAATCAACGAGAATTTGCCCCTTGATGGAAGTTCTAGGCAGAAACTGGATATCATACTGGCCGAGTTCCAAAGCCCACTTCGAAATGTGCCTTGTTGCTTCTGCGCTATGGAGCGTTGACTGGAGTGGATGGTCCGTTAGTACCCTTATAGTATGCCCCTGAAAGTAGTGCATTAGTTTTCTTGTAGCCATAATGAGAGCAAGAATGAGCTTTTTCATTGGTAGATAGCGTGTTTCGGCGTCAGCCATTGCTTTGTTTACATAGTAAACTAGTCGCTGCTCCCCGAGTTCTTTCTTTGAAAGTATGGCGCTGACTGCCCTATCAGATACCGCCAGGTACAGAATGAGCGGATCACCCGCCAAGGGGATTGCCAAGGGTGGTATTGATCAGAGGTAAGTTTTCAAACTGTCGAAAGCGGCCCAGCACTCGGGGGTCCATTCGAAGGCTTTACTTTACCGAAGTGTATGAAAGAATTATCGGCAACGATCAATGGAACAGCTAATAAACCTGTTGAGCACGGTGGCCATTCCTATTAGCTTCTGAACCTCTTTGACTGACCGAAGAGAGCCGAGTTCTAGAATTATCGTGATTTACCTCGGGCTGGCCTCTATTCCACGGTGGTTAACAATGTAGCCGAGGAATTTGCCAGAACTGATGCCGAATGCACACTTTGAAAAGTTCAATTTCATTTTGTACTTTCACAGAATGCTGAATGTTTCTGCCAAGTCAGCTAGATGGGCATGCTTCTCCTTGGATTTAACTACCATGTCGTCAATGTATACTTCCAGGGTGTGGCTAAGCTGTTCCTTGATCATGGTAGTAACTAGTCTCTGGTAAGTTGCCCCTGCATTCTTCAGCCCAAAAGGCATGACCTTGTAGCAATAGGTTCCTCTCGGGGTGAGGAATGCAATCTTTTCCTGGTCCTCCCAGCGCATGGCAATTTGGTGATAGCCTCTGTAGGCGTCCAAAAAGCTCATGCGTTGATGACGCGCCGTTGCATCTACAAGTTGGTCTATTCTGGGGAGGGGAAAACAATCCTTGGGACAAGCTTTGTTTAAATCCGTGAAATCCACACAAATACACCAGAATCTGTTCTTTTTCTTTACAACCACCGTATTGGACAACTATGTAGGGTAGGTAACTTCTCGAATTGCCCCAACATCAAGCAATCGGTCAACTTCTTCAACAACGGCAGGAGCATGCTCCGCGGCTAACTAGCAACTTTTTTGAATGATTGGTTTACATTTTGGATCGACGTTTAAGCAATGCTAGGCCACAGAGGGATCCACCCCCGGCATCTCGTATGGCGTCCATGCAAACATATCGAGGTTGCTGAGTAAGAAGGATACAAGCTCGTGCCTGTTAACTTCGTTCAAGGAAGTACCGATCATGAAGAACTTGTCAGGACTCCCATTAATTTTGATTTGATCCAAATCTTCGGTTGCCTTTTCGCTAGGGATCTTTCCAATATCCTCAAGGCTCTCCCGATCTGGTACTTCAATTGAATTCACTTCCATTTCCTTTGGTTTCTTTGTAGTAGTAACAAGGTAACATGCCTGTGCTAATCTCTGAGAACCCTGAATTTGTTTAATGCCATACTCGATCGAAAAATGAAGTAATTGATAGTAGGTGCTCGGAACAGCTTGCATTGTATGCAACCAAGTTGTTCCCATGATGAGATTATATGGTGACGAAAGTTTGATGACCAGAAATTAAACATATACTGATCTGGTGCCCGCCCAAATTGGTAACGTGATCTTGCCCAATGGATACTCAGGGTTAGCGTTAAAGCCGAATAATGGGTAATCGGCCGGCAACAAATCCGAATCCGTGAAGCCCGAGTTTGATGAATGTCTTGTAATATATTATTTTCAAAGTGCTTCCCTGATCGATGAGAACGCATTCAATGGTGAATCTGTTGACGCGTAGCTCAATGATGAGGGGATCGGCGTGTAGGAGAGTTATTCCAACTAAGTCAGTGTCGTCGAAACTGATCCTTCCAGTTTTATGGGGCTGTTTTGCTGGTGTGATTGACCTTCGGAGGTTAGGTTGTAACTAAATTATCTGTATCTTGGCTGACAGCAGCAGGCTGTATATCATGTGAATCACACCAAATGGAGGCGAATCTGGCCTTAGGGCTACTGTGTTCGATGGATTATTCTTTCGAACGTGTTGCGCCAGCCAGCCGTCTTATACCAATTCTTCCATATGATCCTTCAGTACATAACAATTGTCGATGTCATGACCGTGGTCCTTGTGATATTCACACCGCTTGTCCCTTCTCCCAGTGTTAGGAGGTCCGACCATTTAAACGGCCATTTAAAGAACGAAAAGTGTTGAACTTTCGACAAAATCTTACTGGCCGGCTCTGCCAACTTTGTATACTTTTTGTCCGAGTGTCTTGTACGCCTGCTATCCACTTGATATTGTTCATTCGATCGATGTAAACATTGATTTTTTGATCGGCATGAATCATGCCTTTTGTCTCGTTTGGCCCGACTCCGCAGTTCAGGGCTCCTTGATGGCATAACGCTTAATGGCTGAACGATTCCAGACGGAGCTGTCTTAACGAATTTCTGTCCGATTTTGACTCATAGGGCATCATCTTCCACTTTGCAATACTCTTCGACTTTCATCATTAACGCTCATACTATTTTGGGGGGCCATCTGGTCAATGAACTACGGAGGGGACTATCAGGATGTAATCCCATCTTAAAGGCGGGGATGGCCATGGAGTCATTGCAGGCATCGTCTACCAGGTGAAAGCATTCCCAATAGCGTGTAGAGTATTCACGAAGGGTTTCTTCTGGTTTAATTTGCATTGCCCAGAGAGAATCGGCTTGCTTTGGCTGGATTTCATTGGTGATGAATCTTGCCTTGAAGGATTTTTGGAGTTGATGGAAGCTTTAATCGATGCCAGCTCCAGTTTGTAGTACCATCTGACGACCAGTGATCCTAGATTGCTCGGGAACATTCGACACATGAGGGTTTCATCGTCAGCATACAGTGTCATCGCCTGTTTATAATGACAAATATGATCAGTGGGATCCGATTTTCCGTCGTACAAGGTGAACGATGGTGCTTTGAACTTCTTGGGTAGTACTGCTCTTGCAATTCATCGCACAAAAGAGTCATGCTTATCTTCTTCATCTGAATCATCACTTCTTCTACCCCACTTGTGCAGTACATATGGACTTCCTTCGGATGAACTGGATACATCGACTCGTTCCTTCTTTCTGGGTTCCGGGGATGGTGAGTCAGAATCACTGTCATTATCGTGTTTCTGAAGTCGACGTCATCGACCATCTTTCTTTCCCGAAGGTCAACCCCGGTCTTGGCACACGGCCTATTGGGATACTGCCACCTCCAGGGCCAAATCTTGGGGCAAGCGCTCGTTCTCAGCCATCATGTTTTCCAGTCGCTATTCATTTTGCTTTACTTGATCCATAATCGTCTGTATTGTCTCATGCACTGATGTTGAGAGTGAGGTCTGGGCTACTGAGTCAAAGTTCAAGGCCCGTCGTGCGGTGATATTCTTCGGTCCAAGCATGTTTCTTGGAGTGACGTCATCTCTTGGCATAATGTCATCAGTGACTACCGAAGGATCATCTGTTACGCCCGCCATGGATGTGCTTGAGTATTCCCACAGACGGCGCCAATTATGGAGAAGTGGTTTAGAAATACTCCAAGATCCAGTAAGACGTTCTTGATCCTCTGATTGTCACCTGAAAAAGAATGAATACTCCGGTCGGGGGTACCAGAATTAGCACTCCGACGAACAAGTTAGTATGCTCTCAAGTTTACTTCTATCTCAAGTTATTTCATCTATTCTCACATACCTTTCCTTGGCTGATATTCCTCTATTTATACTAATGTCTGGTCTCAGGGGTTGAGCCCACCCTTATTCCAGCGCGTGATTGATTATTCGGCCTTTCAGTCGTATGCCAAGTCCTATTCGGCTCCTTATATGGCCGATTCCATGGCCGATTTAAATTCTTGGCTTCAGGACCCCTTTGGAAAGAGCCGAATCGTCTTTGTCCTGGTAAATCTTCAGATTCATTTGGCTTTCCTTAGTATATTGTTATTCGGCCCCCACAAGCATAAATTGCATGATGCTCTTGGCCCAATCATTGTACTCCTGGCCCGCATGAGTATAAACTGTAAACGACTAATAAATCAATAAACCAAATGTGTTTTACAATAAGAGTATTTTGCTTTGAACTATAATATTTATTTCATAAATAAAGTGTTTGCTAAAGCAATTATTTTATAATGAAGTATTAGGCTTCGAGCTACATTTCATTAAAATAAAAAAAAAGTACTAAAATAATAATAAATAAATAAATCATGGCAATCATGATAAACTCTGGATCTCGCCTTGTTCAACCTTCAAGAGCTACTCCAACTTATTGGCAACTTTGATATCCTCACTTCTTATCACCTCAGCTGCTTCTATTGTAGCTTGTTCGTCCCACAAAATGGAAACAATGGCTCGCTTTTGAACTACTTTAGCTTCAGCAACACTAATTGTAGTCTCTAGTTATTGTGATTGTTCATCTAAATGTTCCAACGCCTTTACCAATTCTGCCTTCTTTGCTACAAGGCTACCCAAATCAGACTTCAACGAGTGAATCTGCTCAATCCCTTCATTCTCAAGAGCTAGAGCATGAGTAATACGTTGACTAACATCCGCCAAACGCTGATCCTGTAGCTCTGAAGTCATCCCTTGAGCAAATGTTGATTTCATAGAAATGTACGTAGTAGTATTTTGTACGTACTTCTCAATCGTCTATCTGATTTCATAGCATTTTGTATGTACGTAGAAACGTACGTAATAGTCTATCTGAAGCTTTGAGAGCTCATCATAAAGCTCTTGGAGCTTTGGGGCCAATGCTGGAACTTTTTGAATAGGAGTTTTGCTCAATAAGCCTTTAATATGGTTATCAAGTATTGAAGCTGTTGAGCGGCCAGTATTAAGGATCATGCTTCTTGTATCAATAGTAAAAGCCACAGAAGGTGCAACTTGACTCAGTGTAGGAGCACCAGGTAAGGAAGAAGTTTGGACAATTGGAGTTGGGTCAACTGAGAGACAACTCTTACGACTAATCACTAAATCAAAGGTTGATGGCCTATGAACTAATTCTTCATTATCTAAGAACTCATCAAGAAGTCTCATGTCCTCATTGTCGAACGCCAAATCAAAGTCATCATTTAGCAACTATTACAACAAATTAAAGAGGAGTCAAAAAAAAAATTAAAATAGATTTTGTCATTATCGGTACAACATTGGTAGCCAATGGTTGAGAAGTTCTAGGAACGCCAATCAAAAATGACTCCACGTCATTAAAAGTAGTAGTGTTCCTTCAACGGTGCTAGTACCAGATTTTCTCTCTAAGTGGCACCAATTATGATCACCGTGGCCATGGTCCTCGTCTGCTACTCCACCAAGAGTCCCATCAACACTTCCTCGAAGAATTTCGTTGGTCTTGGGATTAGAATTTTGCTTAGCAACTATATTTTTCTTCACTTTAACCATCTCTTGATTTGGTGAAGCCAAGCATTTGCTCCAATGGATAGAATTTTCTTTGTTAGAGAAATAGCCTATAAAAAGTTGGGACCACCACTCCGAATAAGCCTTGGTAGTGGAACGAGATGGGAAATCAAAATGCACTGGTAACCTCAATACAGAATGGGTACAATCACGAACACAAGAATCCCAATGCTGAATAATGCTCTGTAAACTACCATCTCGAAGATCAACCTTAAGTTTACCCGGGATGGCTTGAATAAAACCAAATTGCTTGCTAAACCTGTGAGGACTGTATGGCTCAATGACCATAGCGGACGAACTTCACAAAGTCAAGTAGCTCGAGTAGATGCTGATGAAATACTCTAAGTCTGAGTTGGAAAAATAATCGTCATTAACCAATTCCTTGGGATTGCCCTCGTTATTCGCCAAATGGTGTAAGGTCATATCTTTGCATGATCGAAATAAGTCATAGGCCTTTAACTCCTCAAAATGTTTGGCCATCCTTTCACAAGCATATCTCGTCATTCGAGGCTTCAGAGCAGATTTAATACTAAAGTGTGTGTTGAAATACTCTACTAACCAAGCATAAACATAATGGATCGGGAAGATGGTGTCGTACTTTCCAGGATCAGAAAAAGAAGCAATTTTATTTAGCCCTTTGTAGATGCTAGCAAGTACAAGAATAGCAAGGCTAAATGAACGACCATGAGCCATCATGCTAGCAACCTTAAATACCCTAGGTCTAATCAAGTCGCCATCCCCATGGGAAAGAACAAATTTGCACAACCAACAGACAAGGAAAGCTGACAGATAAGTCTCACCCTTTTGCCGAACGAGCAATCCCCAAGTCACTAAAAACTTTGTCCCCTTGCACAATTTGAGACCGAGTTATGCTAATAATACCAGAAGGGTTGCTAGTATCCTTAGGGCGTTAAGTCTTGTTCCTTGAAGCCTTCTTGGTTGATTTATGGTACTTGACTTCCCCTTTAAACCAAAATTTTATCCAATTAGTAATCCTCACCACATTCTTTTTTGACTCCTTACAAAGCCGATGGTAAACAAGGAATAAATATCCGTAACTGATAGGAAGAAGGAAATTCTTGTCCCACATATTGTCGGCCAACTCTTGGGCATTTGGCACCACTTTATCGTACATTGCACCCCTAATAGAAAGTCCACAAAGCTGACGCAAACCCATAGTGAGATATACATTTCACCTATGAAAGTGTGAAGGGCATTAGTGGACAGACACCAAAGCTCACAAAAGGCCCGCATAACACTATGTAGTCGGTCATACGAGAATAATGAGGCATAAATTGCATCGTAAATGCCAACATGTTGTAGTACCTCACGGTGTTGCCCCAGTGCATCCTTTAACCACTCCCAATATCCTTTACAACAAGAAGGTTCTGTTATGGCCTTGAAAATAGAGCCCCATGCCACATTCTGAGCCCGAACTGCACTCCCAAGGATAGAAAATGAACTAAGATCCTCAATGTCTTCATGGTTAGATGACTTTAATAATAAAACCCCAGGTGTGACAGGCCTTCAACCAATTGACATGAAGTCTCACGAGCCCATCGTGCCAAATGAAAAGAACCATCAAGCAGCTCGAACTTCAAGCCCCAAGCACCAAGGATAGGAGGGCGAATTGGAAGAGTAGTCCCCTCCTCAATAGCATCATTGGAGTCTTCAAGAATGGTCAAATATCCCTTCTTGAAAGTCTTGAAGTACACCATCACTGAGTGACAAAGCCAAACATTTTTAAAAAAAAATGCATGCATTATGGAGAGACATATATGATACATGATCATGACGCAAGTCTAACTAATCACCTATGGTTGAATGGATGGTGGTGGAAGTGTCTACTTCGCTATCCCAACATCAAAGCGACTAGCTCGACAGGCGCATTCCCTCTACATAAGTCAAACTAATCACCTATGGTCGAATGGGTGGTGGTGGAAGTGTCCACTTTACTAGCCCAATATCCAAGCGGCTAGCTCGATAGGGGCATTCCCCCACAAAAGTCAAAATTAATCACCTATGGTCGAATCGGTGGTGGTGAAAGTGTCTACTTCACTAGCCCAATATCCAAGCGGCTAGCTTGATAGATGTATTCCCTCATATAAGTCAAACTAATCACCTATGGTCGAATGGGTGGTGGTGGAAGTATCTATTTCGCTAGCCCAATATCCAAGTGGCTAGCTCGATAGGCGCATTCCCTCACATGAGTCAAACTAATCACCTATGGTCAAATGGGTGGTGGTGGAAGTGTCTACTTCACTAGCCCAATATCCAAGCGGCTAGCTCGATAAGTGCATTACCTCATATAAGTCAAACTAATCACCTATGGTCGAATGGGTGGTGGTGAAAGTGTCTACTTTACTAGCCCAATATCCAGGAGGCTAGCTCGATAAGCGCATCCCCCCACATAAGTCAAAATAACCAATTATAGTGAAAAGGTAGTGGAGTATATTACTCAATTATTCTTACAAACAATAATAAAATACAATTTCCAAAGGAGGCTACCCAAAAAAAAAAAAAAACCCAATGCAAGCCTCAAATAGTTGATTCATAAATACATAGGCCACCAATTTGTGTTACACATGCTTGTGCAGGCACCAAAAAAATAAAAAATAAAAAAATTGCGTAGCTTGTGCAGACGCCCCCCTTCTCCCAAAAATAAAATAATATATATCTATATAATAAGGGAGGAAGGATTTTGAAAATGTATAAAATGTATGTGAGATACATTTTAATTTAATGGCTGAGATTAATCCCAAGTTTATATCAATGGTTCAGATAAATAGATCTCAAGCCCAAACAACTCTTTGCTCTGTCTCCCACGTCTAGCTAAACACATCTGCTCTATACATTCTCTCTCATCCTCCTCCTCATCCCAAAAGCCTCTAATGCCTTACCTCTCCGTCTATACCTGACCAACGGCATTTTCTTCAGACTTTTCTTCTCTATGGCTTACTACCTCTTCCATCGTTAGCGCGATCAGATCCGATCCTCCACCCATCTCCACGTCGTCACTCTCTGCGAACTCGCTGCCATCACCCCCCTTATCGCTTCCTTCATCTGCCTCCTCGATTTTTTTGGCATTGGTTCCGTCCAATCCTTCATCACCCGTGCTTCTCATGACACCTGAGACGTCGACTACGACCGCTTCATCCTCAAAGAAGATCGTTGCCTCCTTTCTTGCTCCTTCTCCGCCTTCACCGTTCTTCATTGCACCGTTCCCCTCCTGTGCCCAAACTGATGGATCTGCCGCATGTGAATCGTCAAATCGGTGTGATTGGTGTGATTTGGATTTGATATTTTTTCCCCTTCTCTCTCTGTTCTTCTCCTTCATTTCATAAATATATACATTTTTAGGGTTGTTTATAACATTATTGGGTTTGATTGGTGCATTAATGGTATAGTAATTTGTCTTAATTCTATAGGGTTGGTGCATTTTTAGGGTTGGTGCATTAATGGGTTTGATATTATGATTTATATGTATAATGGTACAGTAATTTGTCTTAATTTTATAGCCTTTAGTTTGAGTCTATATTTTGAGACAATTTAGAAATGTGCACTGGAATATGTATTTTGAGCTACTGGAATATGTGCTTGAGTTTATGAGTTACTGGAATATGTGCTCTATTTTGAGACAATTTAGACAATTTAGTCTGTATTTTGAGCTACTGGAATATGTGTTTGAGTTTATGTATAAGCTGGGCTTCTACTCATTAGTTCATCACCGCATTGTGCTTATGGAAAATTTCAATTATGCTTGTATCTCATTAGCACATCTCTAATGTATATGAAGTTTTATAGGACTACAGTTTTTTGAATATTTGTCACACAATTTTGATTTTTAAAAATGCCTTTAGAATTGCTAACTAAATGAATATACATGTCACATTCAGTTAATAACTGCTAATCAGTTTTCAAAACCAACCCAAAAAATTAGACATAGAATTGCAAATGCAGATGAGGATAAAAACAGTATTGGACATAGAATTGCAAACGCAAACAACCCACCATTCCTTCGAACTCGCACTGACCAATACTCTCTCTTTGATCTTTCTCTCTAGCTTTCTGTCTCTTTTTGGCGTTTTTCATTATTTTTGACCTCAATTACTATCTCTTCGCATCTAATTTCAGATCTCTCTGACCTCTATTGTGTTTGATTCTTCTCATTTTTAGGGTTTTGGGATAAAATTGATTCTAATTTCTATTATTTTTATTTTTTATTTTTGTTCAAATTTTATGTTGTATTCATATATTGGAAATCTATATAATAAAGTAAAAAGGTTTTTGAAAATATATTAGAGACAATTGTCCTACTAGGACATTTCAATGGTTATGATTCATTTGTCTATATTTAGATAGATGGCTGAGATTACCATCTACACTTACTTCCCGTCCAAAGAGTGAGCTTCCAACTTATCCACGTCTCCCCTCTATTCTATCTTTATCTCTCTCTTCTCACCTTCCCGCCTGCCTACGTCTCCCCTCCCTTCTATCTTTATCCCTCTCCCTTCTCTGTTCTCACCCACCCCATTCCCTCTTTATCTCTCTCTCCCTCCCATTCTTCTTCTCCCATACCCAGTGTGCCAAGTTCTGAAAGGTAAGTTCTCTGATTCTCCTTTTTTTTGTTCAATATCACTCTGCTATTTTCTGATTTCAATTGCTTTCAATTGTAAACACCATTTCCTCCAATTTTTTTTCTCTTTTTGGGGGTTTTGCGAAAGAAAACCTACAAAAAAAAATTGACAGAGTTTTATCTTTAAGATCACTCTGGTATTTTCTGATTTCAATATCACTCTGTTATTTTCTGATTTCAATTGTTCTTCCGATGTTTCATTCACAAACTGATTAAATGTTTTTTTATCTCTTTGCTCTCCAGGCCTGTTCTTCTCCGGCCTGTTCTTCTCCGGTATTTTTTGAGGTAAGTTCTCTGATTCTCCTCTTCATAAAACAGTTCTCAGGAAAATTTTCTGAAAACAAAATTGACAGAGATTGTATCTATAATAATAAAAAAAACACGGATTTCCAGAAGTAGAGGCTCCTGCTTGACATTCAATTTCTTGGGTTTTGAGTTATAATATTTAGTAAGGTGGTTTTGGATTAGGTGCTATAGAAGAATTAATAAAACTGGCTTACCTCAATAGAGGTTAGACCATGGTGTATATATATAATGAGATAAATTACAGAGGAAGGAAAGAAACAGAGTTAAATCAAGCCTAAGATCCTGTGATCTAATAATCATGGGATACTAACATATCTAAATAATATCTACATATTCCAACAGAGGTGAGGGGTACTGAGGTAGGGAGTTTTGGGAAGGGGAAGCTAGGGTGACTCAAGTGTGATGGTTCCATGAAAAAATTAAAATGGATGGTTAGATTTGTTTGATTAGTGGTGATTGTAATCTGGTATGGTTAGAAAAATAAAAAATAAAAAAAAATGATAGTTATATTAATTTGAAATAACAAATCAAAAAATGACGTGTTGGAAAAAAAATTCAGTTAATGCCTCCAAACGGAGGTCAACAAAAGACTTAGATTGGAACCAATTTAAAATATCAGGATTTAGATTGAAAAAATAAAAAATTCATAGTTTGATTTGTTACGAGGCTCAAATCCTCGATTTTTTAATTTTTTTTTTTAAAAAAATTTCATTTCATATATAGATATATATTTTGTGTGTGTGTGTGTGAATTCCAATATAAGGTTACACATTGGAAGTTTGCTTAAGGCCCTGAAAGGCTTAGGGTCAGCCTATGCCTACATGATATCAACATCACAGAATATGAGTTATTTAATCCTTGCCATCTAACTACTTAACAGTAAGTCATCATTGTCTGCCCATAAATTTTCTCATTACATCATTGGTTGGATTTATCTTGTGGATAACGTCATGTGATATACTTTGATGAATAAAGTTATACACATCCATTGGTACTAACGAATAATATGATAGTTTTATTAATTTTAAATTTTTATAATTTATATAATATGTGAGATTCATAATTTTAAAATTGCAATATTATACAAATAAAAATGAACTTCTCATTGTTTTGTTTTCAAAAATATGGAAAAAAGAAAATGAAAACAGAACCAAACATATCTTAAACTGATTCAATATATGGGGTGTGGGTAAGTAGTAGATGATCTATTTGTTATTTGGTTATTTCTACTTTTTCTATCCATACACCAAAAAGAATAAAACTTTCAACTCAGTACTAGATCACTTACTCTGTGTCCTTGAAAATCCTGTGTAGTGGAGACCCGTGGTTCTCCCTGATCGGTATATCGACCACGGATCACCAACTGACCAACTGTCCCAAGCTGGTCTCACACCAATGCACATTGCAGCAACAGTGTTCAATATGTTATGTCATAGAAGAGATGTCGGGTTTTCGCTTCTCTCCACAATGTACAAATAGGACGACCCACAGCTTTAAACAACAATAGAAGGTGTCAGCTAATATTTAAAACCCTGAGGGTGACAGCTAATACTGTAAAAATTTAGTGTTACCATGAATTACTTGGTATATTTGTCATTTATCCTAGGTATGCATACAATTACAGGGCAGGCTCTAAATGCACTTAAAATTTTAGGATGCATTTAAAGCCTCCTAACTACAGTCATATACCACAAATATAAATAATGTCATAGATGGAAGAAGATTTACAGTGCAATGTAACCAACTCCTTGCCAATTTACTGTAACCGACTCCTTGCCAATTCAAGTCAACAACAAGCACAAAGGCAGTGTAATTCTATAAACACAAAAAGTTAAAACATTTTTTGAACTGCCTAATAAATTGAAAGGAAAATTCTACTTACACAAAGTTTTAGCTCACTATACCTGTTATCATAATATTTTTATTCTTTTATAGGATTACTATTAAGAACTAAAAAACCTTATTGTTTTTCTTTCATTAACCTCTGATCATATATCCAGAGTAACAGAGTACTCATTTGTGTTTGTTATTGCCAGAAAAATAGAATTTTTATTGGGCTTTGACTTTTAAGACGTAATAGAAGTAGTTTTGTTGGTGGGTTGGTGTCATTGGATGTAATTTGGTGAGTTGGGTTTGAATTTGGAGGTGAATTCAGGCTTGGTAAGAGGAATTAAATATATAACAGTGGTACCGAACTCTATTTCAAAGTTCCCTACTCAGTCTGTGTTCCTTAGTTATAAATTGTATGTATAAAACAGTCCTTAATGCACCTTAGTGAGCCATTTGATGAAGATAAAAGGTTTTTATCTGTAATTTTTTTTCCTAGTTTAGTTTGAAATTGCAAATATAACTTGACAATCATGATACTATAATCTTTCTTTATTCACTGAACACTGTCTCTTCAAATCCCATGAATATACATCACACATTTGGAAATTAATCTTACTGTATTGTCCTTGTAGATTAACAATCATAGAGTACAATTTTAGACATACTGAATGATATAACCTACTGTTTCTGCATTACCAGTCACACGGTTGGAGGTATACTAGACAGAGCCATTGAAGTAGAGGACAAAAAACATGGAGATTTATTGAGGCTGGTACTTCCTCTCTTCTAACTCTCTTCTACATCTACTATTGGCTGTTCTGCTATACACTATGGTCACTTTAAAAATCCTTTCATTATTTACATTATGTTACTATAATGTGAGCAGAATCATGTTGAGGGCTACCTTGAACTGTCTGCGAAGACAAAGTCATATTTTGCTGCTGCTGTTGCTTCATGGGATGCAAATTTTTATGTGAAAGTTGATGATGATGTTCATGTAAATATAGGTAAGAAATTTGTTTTTAGTACTTGATATAAAAATAAAATGCATACATGAAGGTCTAAAATCCAATCTATAGATGCAAGACACTCAATGTGTTACAACTTTTAAATTCCCAATCGGGGTAGAAACTTCAGATGCCCATGTTCATATAAACCTCTAAATTCAAATCTACGACTGATATGATTGATTAAACAAGTTTTACTTGAAAATGAAATTATATATGCTTGTAACTCTACAAATTATTTATTTATTTTGTTGCATTGGGTAAGATGTTGTAAATTTTGCAGCAACACTAGGAGAAACTTTGGCAAGATACAGGAAAAAGCCATAGGTGTATATCAGATGTATGAAATCTGGTCCTGTCCTTGCTCAGAAGTAAGTGGAATTTTGTCCTAAAATCCTTACTGTTAACTGGATGTTGAGAAAGTGTTAAGCTTTTAGATGTCTTATTTGTGCACTCTGTGGAACAGGGGAGTGAGGTACCATGAACCTGAATATTGGAAATTCGAGGAGGCAAGAAACAGGTATTTTAGACATGCTACAGGACAACTATATGCCATTTCAAAAGATTTGGCTACTTACATCTCGATAAACCAATTAAGTTACACTCTCACATGGTGTTAAAAATGAGAGAACAAAAAAAGAAATGTGTGTGTATCACTGAAGCCATTTTCGCACAAAGAGAGAAAGTGTGGGTTTTTGATGATGATACAAATTGTGATTGATCTGTATCTATATATATATATATATATATGTATATATTTCTGCAAATGTGTGTGTATTTGTAATATTGAGGAACATTATAAATCTTATATATTTGTTTATTAATTTGCATTAAGACTAGGGGAAGTTATTATTTTATTTGAGTTATGTACAACGTAAGGTACAAGTAAAATTGTTACAAATTCTTAAGAAGAATATTTTTTTTAATATTTTTTTAATATCTTTATCAAAAATGCTACAGACTTCATGAATTTTAACATGATACGTATAAATTATAATTACATTTTAATCCCAATATGATTTATACCGAACATTATTTACACCGTACCTTTAAACACGAGCATACACTAGTATATATATATTACGAATTGAGATCTGCATACATCCTACCGATTCATAAAATATAAATATATTTGTAGGCTACCTACCGATATGTGTTGCTTATGCAGGAGTAGTCAAAGATATTCACATCATGGGTTTTGATGATCACATTCACTAAGGTGATGTCATACTTAGTAATCATCAAAGAGTTGGTGTGTATATACAAAGCTACTAAATGGTCATTGATGTATAAGAAGACTCGCCGTCAGTACTCCAGTAATCTGTTTCACAATCTCTATGCTTTAGCGGCTGCCGTTTGAAAGTGTGTGTGGAGCTAATGATGGTGCTGTTATAAATAGGAGTGTTTTGGAGCTGTGCAAACCCTAGCAGCTCTCTTGGTATTCCCTTCCATATGAGGATAAGGGGTTGATCACGCACAGTAAAAAAAAAAAAAAAAAAACACCTGCTCCTTAAAGTTATATTAAAAGGATCACACTCTTCCTTATTTTGGAGACGATGCATGGTTAGTCATTACATTTGCTCCATAATTAAAATTCTTACCTCATGAATATGACCAAACTACTTCAAACCTCACCTTTGATGCTTAGAATTTTGAAGTGGAGGCAATTTGTAGACACTAATTTTCAAGTGTCTTGATCACCGTCTGATTTATCAAAGAAAATAAATTTTCTTAATTGGTCAAAATTAAGATGGTCAAATTTTCAAATGAATATGGGTCCTACTAAAATTATGGATCTTAACCCATTTTAAATTGTAGGTCACACCATAAGAAAAGTAACTTATTTTGACAAATCATATCCATAAAATAAGAAATAAATTGCTTGTTTCTTGGAAATTAGAGTGAATTTTGGTGTTTTCAAAATTAACCCTCTCCTCCTAAGCCTATAAATAGAGGCTCTCATTAGGGAGAAAGGGACATTCTTTGGCTACTGGTCTTGCAAGCTCCTAAGCAATTTCGAGACTCTGTCAAATTCTTTTCTTAAAATTCTCTCTAAAGTTTCTCAAATTTAAAAGGAATGATTATCAAACACTCCAAACTTGTGTCAATCCTTTCAAGTTACAAATACAAATTTGGACCCTCTTTTCAAAGAGATCATTTCAAGACTCATTCGAGATTAAGCCGTTCAAGTCCTCGATCAAGCCTTTCTTCTCCAAGTTTCTTCATTCGAAGACTTGAAGAAATTCATCAACTTATTCGATTCAACAACAAACTTCTACAGCCGTTGGATCACAACCCATTTCAGAGATCAAATCAGAGGATTTGTTCTTTTGTAATAGAGCAAACCACAGAGAATTGTACCCATTTATTATAATCAAATAAAATTACTTATTTGTGCATTTATTTCGCATCTTAATTGCCAGATACAAAATTTGTGTTTACACCCTTGAAGGACCAAAAATGTCCAAATCTGAGTATAAAAATTTGAGGGCAAAAATGAAATAAACAAAAATGTTCAGGAACTATAGGTAAAAGAGTCTCCATTAAGAACCTATTAGGTAATAACCCTTGAAAATAGGACTGGGCTGTAAAAATCCCTAATTTTTATCCCTCAACATAAACAGACCTCTAACACTTGCAAAAAAACCACTGATCCAATCTTGTCTGTCTATGACCCAACATACAACAACCGTGTAAAAGCCCAATGACTATGGGGGCTAATTTCGTTGCCGACAACAAGAAGTCTTTCAGCCCAGGTGTAAGGGTTGGTTTTTCTGAGGGACTCTACCCATAATTCTTGCTCAAAAGAAAAAGGTTCAACTCCTAATTTTTATGTATTGACTATCAAACAAATATAAATAAATTTTTGTTAACTAATATCCCAAATGCACTTGCTTAGCACTAATTTTGAAAGTACTTCTCAGCATTGTTAAAAACTAAAATAAAATAATTGAACGATCCATATGTTGTTTTGAAGGTAAAAATCAAGATTCATCCGATGTTAAAGTAGTTTTAAAAAATTATACATACTTTCTATTTTATGTAGAATGTATAGTTTTTTAAAAATATATACTTATATATTTAACATTTGTCTTATGTTAACAAAATCCTAATAAGATCAACAATAATCTTTTACGATTGAAATTCTATAAATTATATAAAATGACTTCAATCCAAACTTTACACATCACAGTTGACCAAACAGACTGCGATACTATTAAACCCTTGACTGAACTCTGTCGTCCATTGGTGATGGCCAGAAAATTGTATAATTTTCCATGTAATGAGTCCCACTTTCCTGGGAAGGCACCCTCCTTCTCTGTCCCTTTTCCGTTGTTGATTTTTCTGGAAGTTGGATTTGATCATTTCCCTCTCTTGTTTCGGTGTGTGGGTGTCCCTGTGTGCATGATTTACTACTGATCTTCAATCTTCAGACCAACCATGGTGATCATTACTGGTATGTTGATGACCACAATTAATTTACTGGTTCTAACTCTTGATTTTTTTCCTCTTCCCCTTTCACAACTACGGATTTAACATCTGGGTTTACGATTTCACCATCATCGATTATATAGAGCACTAATTAACCACTGATTGTTTCACGCAGTTGCAAGTGCGTTAATCTATGCGAACAAGATGAGCTTTTTCGAAGCCTTTACAGACAATATGAAGAACGTGTGGACTGAATGGGAGCTTCGAGGTCTAATTCTGCTCAGCCTCATCTTGCAAATACTACTGATACTGTTAGGCAAACGCCGAAAGTACATCGCCAGAACTTGGATCAGAGTCACTCTCTGGTCTGCCTATTTAATGGCCGATTGGGTCGCAACAGTGGCTCTCGGTGTCATCTCCAACAGTGGTCGACAAAATCCAATCCCCGTCAAGGACAAAGACACATTACTCGACAAGAAGCATCTGATGTCGTTCTGGGCACCTTTTCTTCTGCTTCACCTCGGCGGTCCCGACACCATCACCGCCTACGCCATGGAAGATAATCAGCTCTGGTTGCGGCACCTGCTTGGACTGGTGGTTCAGAGCGGAGTCGCAATCTACATCCTTTTCATGGCTTGGCCTCCTGCTCATTCATGGCTTCCAATTTTGAGTCTACCCATGTTTTTGGCTGGTCTGATTAAGTATGGAGAACGGACTTGGGCTCTGAGATCAGCAAATACGGAACAACTCCGTGAATCGTTGCTCACTCTCCCCGATCCCGGCCCCAATTACGCGAAATTCATGGAGGAATTCACTATAAAGAAGGCCGAGGGGTTCCATGTGAAAGCCGTTGAGGTGATTGAAGAAGCCCCAGTTCCCATTGATCATTCGCATGCTGTTACAGGCCACGAATTAGTACTCAAAGCATATGATCTATTTCAGACATTCAAACGCCTATTCGTAGATCTCATCCTTAGTTTTCAGGATCGAGACGCGAGTAAAGCCTTCTTTCAGGAACTCTCTGACTCTCCCGAAACTGCTTTCCATGTGATTGAGGTTGAGCTCGGATTCGCTTTCGATGTTCTCTACACCAAGGCACCTGTGGTTTACACACTTGTAGGCTGCATTCTGAGATTTATATGTTTCTCTTCTACTTTTGTTGTGTTGGTTGCGTTTGTATTGTTGTGTCGGACAGAGACGCATAAGTATCAGTTAATCGATGTGATCATCACTTACTTGTTGCTGATTGTGGCAATTTTGCTGGAAATGTATGCTGTCGTTGTTATGATCCGCTCAGACTGGACAGATCATTGGTTGAGTGAACACAAGAGAACTCGGGACTTTTTCCTGATGCCTTGCCTGAAAAAACCCAAGAAACATTGGTGGTCTAATTCCATGGCGCAGTACAATTTACTAAGCTTTTGCCTCGGGGATAAGCCAGCAACGTGCCCTGGGATCCAAAAGCTACTTCGGATTTATGATTTTCGAGAGAAACACCGTTACAAGACGTACAGTGATGCGTCCCCGAAGCTGAAAGCCATTATCTTCAATCATTTATTGGAGATTATGAGAAGCAGCAACGACGACCCATTGGCTTTATGTACACACAGAGGTAGTTTTGTTCTCAAGCAATACGATTTACCCAAATTTGAGTGGAGTACCAAGGTAGAATTTGACCAAAGCATTCTTATCTGGCACATTGCTACGGACCTGTGCTATTACATGGAAGATGGTGGTGTCAATACAGCGAACAAAGAGGAGAGCAAGCAAATTTCGGACTATATGTTATACCTTCTGGTAATGTGTCCAGCTTTGTTGCCAATAGGAATTGGGATGATCAGGTTTCGAGACACTTGTGCGGAAGCCAGGTTGTTCTTTGAAGAAAGAAGTTCCGTAACTGGTGATGGATTTAAATTTAAAGCCAATGCCTGTGAGAAGTTGTTGCAAGTGAACACTGAAGTATTACCAATTAAAGTGAAGGGGGACAGGAGCAAATCTGTGTTGTTCGATGCTTGCAGGCTTGCAAAGTCTTTGCGCGCCATGAAGGAACAAAAATGGGGTATTATGAGTCTTGTGTGGGTGGAGATGCTAGCTTATGCGGCTACTCACTGTAGAGGAAATCACCACATTCAGCAGCTCAGGAAAGGCGGTGAGCTTCTCACTCATGTCTGGCTTCTGATGGCGCATCTGGGTATTACAGAACAGTTCCAAATATATCAGGGCCATGCTAGAGCTAAGCTGAATGACGAGTAGGAAAGGGCACAGTGCTGAATTGTTGTTAGGTGTTTTGCACTGTAAGGTCCTTTTATGCTTTCTCTTGGAAATGAATGATGTGAGAGGTTAGCATACTATCTTGAGAAATGTCTTGACCATGGGAATGTCAACTTCATCAAACAATGTGGGTGTTTGGGAAGTGGGTTTTTATGTAGGTTTTTTTAGTTGTAAGATATTATTAGATAAAAAATTTTTGGTGTTTGGGAAGATAGTTGGGTTTTTTTGTAGCTGGATGTGATGTTTGTGAGAGAAAAAGTGAAATGATTATGGAATTGGATGTGATATTTTGTTTGGATTTATTTTTTTTTGGTTTTGCAAAAACTTTCTTTTAGTGGAAAAAATAAAAAAAAAAACCCAAAATCAAATCTTGCCAAACACCGCCACATGCTACATCACACTCTTGATTGGGAGTAAAAATTCAGTATAATGATGATACATCGTGCCTGTTTGGCAGAAATTATAATCAGCTTATTTCAGCTTTCAGCTTAATTTAAGCTATTTTGATGTGTTTGGTTTAGCTTATAGCTTATAGTTTTTTGGAAGTCAGAAATCAGCTTATTCTTTGAGTGGGGCAGGAGATGCTTTAAGAATAAGTCAGAAATCAGCTTATGTTCATAGTTATAAGTTATAAGCTGTTTAGGCATAAGTTATAAGCACTTTCTCACAGTTCTACCAAACAGGGCTATCATCATTGACATTGTAGCTTTCAAGCTGATGTCTAGTTGGGAAGATGTTGGACAATTGCCATTTTCTCAATCATCCATGTGTTTGTGAGTAGATCTTTAGTCCTTTCCACCTTTTGAAACCTTGGAAAGCTTAATATTGGATTTACCTGTCATTCATTCCAGTCAAACTTAGTGAACTCCAATATGTTTTTCATTTGGTGTGTATGCGAATCAAATTGTCTGTAATAGCTTGCTTGTGATCAAGCTGCAGCAGGATTTCATTGTGCATCTTTTAAGCCTTCTTTACTCAGCTGTGTTTTATATCGTGCTGTCCAGTAAGCTTATTTTGTAATGTGAAATTGATGAGTAATGTGTTTTAGGGGATGACACTGTTTAACACTATTTAATTGTTGTTGGGACTCGTGGAATCAACCCGAGTGTCTCATCTTTTGTTGCAGACCAATTTGATGACACTGATAGGAAGAAGAAGAGTTCCTTCTTCCATTAGTTCTACTTGTCAATCAATGTGGGTGCTCTTATTGCTTCCTCTGTTTTGTGTCTAGTCTTCTTGACATCTCAAATTTCAAAGGATAAATTTCACTTTATGTACACATTGAAAACCTTTCTAGAACAATACAGAAAACAGAGATGAACACAAGAAAGGTGAATAAGCTTCTCTAACTTCCTTTCTCAATTCATTACATAGTATATATACACTCTAACAACCACCACACACCAATAACAATAACTCAATTATGGAAAATTATTAGATAATCCGGAAGTACCATGTGACATTGTCTATATGATGCTTCAACCCAAGAGAAATTACAACACATGCTAAAAGGGTTATCCAACACATACTAAATGCGCCATTATTCTGAACGCAATTTAATGACAACCAAATATGTTTCATTCCCTTTGACAGTCTTAATTAAGTTTAATTTAAGACATTTTAACATAAAGGAAGAAGTACAAAGTCAAAAGACAGGAAAGCATAGACAAGCAGCTCTCAGCTCACCCACAATTGATACATCCATATATATATATTCTAGAGCTGATGGTGAGAATGAAAGCAGAAACATAAACAAGAAACAAAACAGTGAAAAACTAAGGCACGACAAAAAGCAAAGACACTGGAAAAAGAAGATGGCAAGGCTAACTCCTCCCCAAGCTAATTCCAATTGAAACCGGGGCAGATGAAGGTCTTCAGTTAATTAGTAAGCCTGTGAACTTGTTTCGGAATGCCCAGCCTGCCCATTCATGAGTAGCGCATTCCCATTAATGTGACAAACATTATCTTCTTCTTCTTCCTCCTCCCACTGCAACCAAAACAAATCAATTTTAGAGAGCTCAGGTACTAGTACACATGAGAATGCATTCACAATTTAAAAATAGTCATTTAACAAGCTGCATTTTAACAATCAACAAACAAACAGAAGACAAAGCAGAAAATGTAACTCACAGGCAAAGGAGTGAAAGGCAAATTATTTTCGGTAAGGGTGGTATGATCCGATTTTTGCTCTTGAACGTCAGTTACAAATCTTTTCGGCATGTTTGTCAAGATTACTTCTTCGAGGGTGCTCAGTTGCAGCAGAGTTGGAGGCAAGGTCCTGAGGTTATCACAGCATCTGATATTTAATTCTTTGAGGTTCTGCATTGCCCCTTCCTTTACATCCCATTCCTTCAAGCTCTTCAGCATCCACAGTTTCAAGACTCTAAGCTTACTGAATCCTCTGAGAGGGCAAACAATTTTTTCCCCTAGGAACGAATTGGCTAAAAGCCTGAGAACAGTTAGATTCTGCAGCTGCCCCAAAGTTGGCATTGGATCTTCAGTCAGTTGTGAGACTGACAATGTGAGAACTTTGAGTCCCGGCGGGAATTCAAGTTTAGCAGGCAGCTTCTGTAAATTACCCAGCAAATTCAGGTGGGAAAGCTTCCCTAGGGCCGACAATGGCTTCAAATCGAGTTTGGAAGGACGTCCCCTTTCGTCCTTGGATCGCAACCTCAGAGATTGAAGATTTGTCAAGTTTGAAATCCATTCAGTCAAGTCTAAGCTGGACTTCAAATTAAACGAAATGCCTAATTCTCTTAGATCATGTAGCTTGCTCAAGCCATTCTTAACCGAACTCTTGTCATCTACAAACAATCCCCATAAAGTCAGGAGCCCTGGCAGAGGACTGTGTTGTTGCTCAGGCATGTCAAGACGGATCTCATTGAGATTGAGATGTCGCAGATGTTCCAATTTCCAAATGGAATTGGGCAGGCTATTGATATATGTGCACTTGAGATCCAGCGTCTCGAGGTAGGGAAGGTCACCAACAGAAGGAGGGAGGTTGTCCAAGAAAGTCCATCTCAACCCCAAGTACCTCAAATGAAAGAGATCCCCGAGCTTATCCGGTAAACTTGGTTTATACACGCCTTCCAAGTCAAGCACCCTGAGTAAGCCATACCCTCGGTTACCAGTGATTTTGCTGACAAAATTGGCAACTTGAATTGCAGGGATGTCTTTCCTTTGAATGTTAAATGATATGTAAGACCTCAAATATTGAAGTTCAGAGTCATTGAAAGCACAATTCTTGAGATTCAGGTACTCGACAATCCTGCGAAGTCCAAATCGGCCTCCTGTTTCTTCCATGTTGCAATCAGAGTTGCTGCGGTGGACATGGAAAAGGCTGATATCTTCAGCTTTAGGGAGCAAGTAATCATGCAGGGCACTCGGTAAATGACACCTTTTCGGGCTCCCATCGGACCTAAATTTCGATATCTGAATCAAGTTCCGGTTAACCAAATCATCAAAGTATTCCCCTGCCACATCCTGCTCCGTGGTCATTAATGGGGTTGGGGATCGCTTCACAAATCCCTCAGCAAGCCACAACCGAACCAACCTCCTAACCGGGATGTCGAATTCTTTAGGAAAAAGCACCAGATAGAGCAGGCAAAGCTTGGAGTGAACAGGTAGGTCATTGTAGCACAATGACAAGATGTCAAAACCATGCCCATCGATATGGTCCAACACTCTTGACCATTCATCATAGGATATTTTTTTGGTGGATAACAAACCACCAAGCAGGACGATCTTCAATGGCAGACGTTCACATATTTCCAGAATCCTTCGTTGTAATTCCAAAATATCTGAGTCTGACTCTGTTGTAGGTATTTCAGAGAGCCGTGCCTTCTTCAGGAACATTTTCCAGCTTTCCTCACGACTTAGCCTCTTCATGCAATGCGGCGGGTTATCTGAACCCCCCGCGGACAAAGCTACTCGTTCGTCACAAGTAATGAGGATGATCTTGGTACCATTTCCTGTGTTTGGATTTGGAAACGCATCTTTGAGTTTCTCCCAAGCATCACAAGTCCGGACACCGTCCATGACAACAAAAAACTTCTTCTCCGCCAGCTTATTTGCCAGAACTTGCTGGGGATTCAGAACCACACCTTGGTCTTGCTTCTTGGAACTATCTACCTGTTTTAACAAGCTTAACAACACATCTCTTTCTGTATAATCCTTGGATACAGAGACCCAAGCTCGGCCTCCTTTGAAATAGCTCTTGATTTCCTTGCTCTTGTAAATCGCTTGCGCAAGCGTAGTCTTGCCCGAACCCACTTCTCCAACAATCGAGAGTATGTTGTTGTTGTTGGTATCAGAGGTTAGTCTTTTCACCAACGCATCTACACGCTCTGGGAATCCAACAATTCCCAAATCTTCTTCTTCTTCTTCTTGATTAGAAAAACTAGAAGTAAGTGTAGGCCGCCTCAGATGCTCTCCAAAGCTCGACCCAAGACTCGGAGTTTTCACAGGTTTGGCCTCGCAAATCTCATCCTCTTCTTCTTCTTGTTCTTCTTCTCCTTCTTCTTCATGATGATGAAAACGGTTTTCTTGAAAGCTAGAATCAGAAAAATGGTATTTGAAACTGGCATCGCGAACCATACCGGGCTTCCTTTTGTTGAGCTCGTCGATTTCAGTCTCGATACTAGCCATCTTCCAGCGAAGCTTTTTGCTAGCCTTGAGATTGTTGAAGAAGAAAAACAGACAAGCATAATTGTTGAAGACATCCCCAATTGAACTCGAATTGCACATCCTCGTCTTCCACCTATGAGATGCTATGCGAAGGGCAAAGGTTTCGATGTTGTCCTCGACACAATAGAGAATGCGAAGATAATCATCGGCCCACTTCTTCGCCGATTTGTCGGGACCTTCGTTTTCTTCGGCGTCGATCAAGAAACCTCGCATTCGCCGGAGCTTGATTCGGATCTCCTCTACCTTGTCGATCACTTTGTCAAATACTACTGGTTCTTCGATCAGCATGTCAGTGAGTTTTTGAATGACCACCGAAACTACTGCATCGACCGCCATTGGAGAAACTTAGATTGCTCAGGGAAGCAAAACCACTCCTCACCTACTCTTCTCTCTGTAACGAAGATGCATTAGAGAAAGTTACAAGGAAGTTTCATGGGGGTTGTCTCGAAGATCACAGAGTTTTCATTCGGTCGGGTCGGGTCGGGTCGGAACTAAGATTTGGAATGGAGCCCCACACGTCACAAAGGCCGACGTGTTCGATCATCTGCACCTTTGCAAGTCATCTGATTAAACACTAATAAATCAATTTTAAATTTTTAAATTTTTTCAATTTAAATTCTATTTCTTATTTAAATTACTTGTCTATTTTTATTAAATAAATTAATAAAAAATATATATTTTAATCATTAAATTCATTGAAAAAGATTTTTTTAGATATTTTATATATACTTACGTCGAGTTTAATAGTTAAAATATTTAAAATAAATAGACATTTTACATAACGAAAATAAATAAATCATTTGAATTTTAAAAAAAATTAAATTTAAATTGACAAATAAAATTTTATAATTTATTTCGTTATCGGGTCAAATTCTAAATTTTTTTTTAGGGGAAAGCACCAATAAATCCCAAATTTAGAAATGTTAATCCATTTAGTCCCAAATGTTTTTTGTTAGACTAATAGGTCCTGTTTCCCAAGAAACTTACTATAGGCCTTTTTTTGATTTCCTTTCTTTTCAAACATCAAACATTATTCATCAAATATCAAACATTAGCAACGTCAGGATTATTTATCAAACATCAAATATTAGCAACGTCAGAATTATTCGTATAATATCGATGAAAACATTGAAAACGTTAGAATTATTCATCTAACATCAAACATTAGCAACGTCAAAGATTATTCATTAAACATCGACCATTAAACATTAGGATTATTCATCAAACATCATCAAACATTGTGAACATAATCAACATGAACATCAACTACATCGCATACACAGTTACAGAATGATCGATTTCGATTTCGCACTGTGCTCATTATTCCGTAACATGGAACATCAATGTTAGAACATCATAAACAAAACATCGTGAAAAATTACACATCAGATTCATTTAAACATAAATACCAAAAAATCAGATTCATTTAATCATCAGATTTCAAACATCAGATTCATTAATCTAATGTAACACCAACCCAAAATGGTAAACATCAGATTCAATAATTTTGGGTTGGTGTTCATATGTTTCAAACACCATATTCATTAAACATCAGATCGGATCGCAGTTGAACATCAGATCTGGTAATGGAGACACCGAAGACGGCGGCAGGCCGCCAGGTGGCGCCGGAGACGGCGGAGAGGAGGACCGGTTCGCCGTCGAAGGATAGGGATAGTCGGTCGACAGAGTCGTCCCAGATTGGGGTTTTTTGGGCGGCGATGATCTGGGTTTTGGATCCCAATCTGCGTACCCGACGTTGTGTAACTGCCCTTAATTTAACTGTCAAAATAGTGATTCAAACATAATAAGTACCATAATTTGTCTAATGTCTAAATCTCTCCAAATGTTTAAAAGAACATAGAAGTTTACCAGGAACAGAGGAGATGTTTCTTTCTCTAGAGAGACAAAGAAACATCAAAGCCGTCCCAGTCACCAAGAACAAAACCCAGCACACAGTACCCTTCATAATATACATAGATATACCAATAAATATATGAATCTATTGGTGTATGTATGTATCAATCTATTGATGATGTTCGAATATATTGGTGATGATGTACGAATGTTGATTGTTTTTATCCACCAATGATAAAATTATGTAAAATTGATAAAAATTAATAAAAATTACATGATTAATTTTTTAAAATTAATTTTACATGATCATTATCCAAACACATAATAAAAATTAATTTAGTAAAAAAATAAATAAATATCTAAAAGATTTATTAATTTTACATAATTTTATTTTTAGTCGGTAGAAATAATTTTAAAAATTCAAAAATATTTGTTTGACATTTGTTTTTGTCAAATTAGTTTATACTTTATCAAATTGACGATTTTATCCTTAAAAAATCTAATGATATCTTCAATTGTTCTTATTTGAAACAAGATTCAAAATTCAGGATCAAATGTACCACAATTAAAAAGTCAAAAACCAAAATAACATATGTCCCAAACTATAGAGACTATTAATGTAATTCACCCTTCAATTAATACTATATTAATCGAATTTCTATATCAAACCATAATATTATTTGATGGGATGCTTTATTTAACATCAATATATATTGCATGGCTCATTATATTTCATGGTCTTGGACCGTGTATAGTTTAGATCTGGAATAGTTTTGTCCAGTTCTGTTTATTAGGTTCATTTTTAACTCTCTTTTTAATAATTCGAACCGTTTATATTTTAAGGTCTATTAAGTATATTATTTTAGTTAAAAATCACATCAATTGGATAACGGATACTATAGTGTTTGGGAACTTGATTCCCAAATTTTTTTCTCATTTTTTCTACTAAAAGACAAAAGTTTTGCAAAACCAAAAAAAACAAATACAAACAAAATATCACATTCAATTCCATAATCATTTCACTTTTTCTCTCACAAACATCACATCCAACCACAAAAAAACCCAACTATCTTCCCAAACACTAAAAATTTTTTATCCAATAATATCCTACAACTAAAATAACCTACATAAAAACTCACTTCCCGAACACCCTCTATATATTCGGATTATTTTTGTCTACAAAAAAAATAGATGGTCAAAAAATTAACAATTTATAAAAAAGTGATCCGAATAGTACATAGTATCTGTTATCCGATCAACATAATTTTTTACAAGAATAATATACCCAACAAATCCTAAAATGTAAACTGTTTGAATTATCGAAAAGGGGCAAAAAAATAAATCCAATGAGCCAGATTAGACCCTCCAATTCAGATAATAGACTAGAGGCAAGCCACTGCCATATTTCATTTCTTCACATCCATGCATCCTCTTTTATAAGTCTTAATTATATGAATTCATTTTAATAATTCAAACCGTCTACTTGATAAGTTTTATAGTAAAAATTATTTATATAAAAAAAATTAACAATAGTTATTTAATTGTTGTAATTTAGGCTTGGATGGAACGTGGAACATGGAGGAGCCATTGCATTCTGATCCCAAGGCAAGCACCATACCATCTCTGTAATCAATAAAGCAAAAGAAATTAAAGAAAGATGGGTCACTGTCACTGTCGCAGAGTAAAGAACTGAATATTGATCACCAAATTTTCATGATGTGCTACGCTTTTTAACTGATGTGCTCTGCCCCATCCTAATTCAATCATTATAGGCTCCGTTTGGCCAGTTAGGTTGGGAGTTTTTTTGACTATTTTAATTACAAAAGATAAAATAGGTTATTTTAGTCACAAAAAACAAAACATCACATCCAACCCATAATCATTACACTCTTCTCTCACAAAAAAAGTCAAAAAAGTCAAAAAGTCAAAAAGCTCTTCCCAAACCAAGTTTTTTAGCCCAGGCTAAAATAGCCAAAAAAACCAAAAAACCAGAAAGTCAACCCACTTCCCAAACCAAGCCATAGTATGCAATGATTCTCACTTTTTCATATCTACGACACAATATCAAAGTTGTTGGTTACACATTTTGTGCTAGCCAGTGATAATTCGACGCATGGTAAAGTGAGGGTAATATGGGGAGACCATGTAGTTCTTCGATTCTGATCATACACGTGGCAATTAATATTGGTTGTTATAAGATCTGAGTAGTAGCGGATCAACAAAGAGACGTACAGTGACGTGACTTCAACGGTTGCTCACATTCAAATTCAAATATAAGGGGGAAGCCTAACTGCAAGTGAAGGCGTAGTAGAGCTACTTATAAGGTAGCATGATCAGCGACTCCGGAGGAGCAGTTCGACGGTTTGAAGTACAATTCGATGGTTATCTTCGGAAAGTATAAATAGCAGGAAGGACTTCAGAGAAGAAAAGGAAGAAAAGATCTAAAGAATTACTTTACATATTCCAGTATTATTTCCTGTCCTTTATATTTCTGTACTTTAAGTTCCTGCGCTGCACTTCATTTGTAGGAGTAGTTTTCAAGTATCTTGCCGCTGTAATTCTCTACGGAACTAAGATCATTGTAAGTTTTTCATACTAATAAAATGCTTCAGTTTATTTAACTGTTCTTATGCTCAAGTTCTCTGAAGTCAAATTACTAGTAAGCCACCAGTAAAAATCCTCTTTATTGAGGCCGAAAGAACCATAACATAATCGTCTGAATAATTGTTTGGCAATTACAATTCTGTAAGGATTGATTGACGGCAACAACTTCCGACAATTACCTAGCAGCGATGGGCGAAAAATGGAAAAAAAAAATTCAAAATAGTAATTGCCAAAAAAGTCAATCCTTAAATTGGGGTGATTTGGAAAGTTGGTTAAAAGTTGACTTTTTGATTTTTTTTTGACTTTTTTTGTCCTTTTATGTGTAAAAAATGTGAAAAGTGATATGACCTAAAATATATTCAAAACTAAAAATTAACTTTTTACTAGCTTTTTAAATTGCCTCTAAATTGAGGGCAAATTATACTTTTACCCCCTTAAAGATTGGTGTCATTCTTATTTTGATTCATAAATGAGGATTCTCATTTTAGTCCCTCAATTATTAATTAAAAGATCTAACCACTGAGGGGTTATCTTTGGGGTTTAACTCTAAGAACTCGACATTCTAGAGGTTATTCTTAAGTGGTACTATATAATAGGGCTACTCCATCATGTAATTATAAGTCGCGGATTTGCACAAAGGCGAAAATTCAAATCTTTTACGATTTGTTCAGACTTGAAAGGTTCGTCCTACCAATCATATGTGTTGTTACTCAGATGATTAGATTGGACCCCTAGAAAAGAGTGAAATCTGAAACCTCAAGATTTATATCTCAATATCTTACCAAATTACCACATCTTTTAGATCCTTGTTTTGATCCAAATATCAATTATTGTTGAGGCTTAGGGGCAATTTTGGTCAAGAAGAGTAATGAGTGGCTCTCTGCATCAGCCGTAAAAGAAACTGGGGGTGCCATGGGGACTCTGAATGTCAGCGAGGTAGGTAGGGAGGCTAACCAGGTGCATGTGGTAATTCCAAGAAATGAAATTCAAATTGTTGATGGGCCTATATGCAACCCTGAGATCATCCGAAGCACTAGTGGGCCTGAGAGTCCAAGGCCCAAGGTAAACTTAGAGGTGATTTTGAAAGTTCCTCAGGCTGGGGTATTGGCAGATGGGCCCATAACAGAACCCTCAAATCTAAGTGACTGTATAGCCCAAACTCAATTTAGGCCTCATGATCTGCTTCCAGCCGCAGGAAGGGTGAGAGAAATAGGAACAACATCAAGGAAGGGGCAGAGTACAAAGCCAGAGAAGAGCAGTAGGAAGAAGAAAGGAGCTGACCTGATGAAGCAGACCAAGAATCAAGGAGCACTGACCAGCAAATGTTTTCGCAAGGGAGCTATTTTTAGAGCAGCAGCAGCTGCAATATCACTGTCAGTTGAGCAGAGTCTGAACTCAAGGAGAAGGAATAAGTTCCTAAGTGAAGCCCAAGCTACTATGGAAGTCGGCAAAATACTAGGCTTGAATTGTGAAGGTAAAGAGCAGGAGGTGATTAGCAAATTAATTGAACTTGAAGAGAAGGACCTGGAGAAAATCGATGGGGAGGGAATTATTCCCTAGGCCAGGTCAGGAAAAGGAGAGGGGTTTTGGGACCTGTGAACAGTTTCTATATGATTATTCTATCTTGGAATGTTAGAGGTCTACGACGACCTGAAAAGAGAAGAAAAATTAAAAACTTAGTTAGGGAGAGGAAGATTGATGTCTTGCTGCTGCAGGAGACAAAGAGGAGTAAAGTAGACGACAAGTTCCTTAAGTCATTATGGCCATGGGAGGAGCTAGAGAGCATGGAGGTGGGGGCTGAAGGCAGTGCTGGTGGACTGCTATGCTTGTGGAATCCACATATTTTTGAATTAAAGGAGTGTTGCAGCAACAGAAATTTCTTACTTTTATCAGGTATGGGTTGTCATAATTTTAGTTGTGTGATTATTAATATTTATGCACCCAATGAAATCCAACCTGTCACCCACAGGCATTCGAGAACAGTTTAACCACATAAAGCATCTAAGCCTCATGTTCAAGGCATGCTGTCATGGCAATATTCACCACTTCATGTTTGATATGCCTAAAGCGGAAATATACCTCACATAGTACTCCGTTGCCAAAACAAAGAACTTGGTTAGCAACCATGCATGATTCCAAGTCCATGTTAAGTGCCTAATGCATCGCATACAAAATGTCGCTGAAGAATAGGGGACTCGGCTAATCCTAGACATGTCAGTGTGAAATGCACGATTAACACATATTCAATTTTTGAATTGAAGTTACTTGATGCCAGTTAGCGTGATTGTACCGAGCCTAATGCATGCTAATTACAAATGCATGGATTGCACACATGCATAGCATAAGTATGCTTAAATTAAACGTGCCCTAATCACCATTCATAAGCACGTGTAAATAAAGGGAAGAAAGACGTGAGGTGCGAGCATACACAACACTCACGCCACACTTATTACAAGATTTTGCCCCGCTCGGAGGACCGAATAAATATTACAAATTAACTACTACGCAAGCTAATTAAATATTACAAATTAATTAATTAACAAATTAACTAATTAAATTAAAGCGGGAAAACGCCTCGGGAAGCGCGCCACATGGCAAGCTGCCTCTGTTTTCCTCCCTTTCCTCCTCCTGGAGGTTGTCAAAACCTCAGGACTACATCCTTGGACAGAGGGTATCATCACCGGCTAGATGAAACCCACCGGCAGTTAGTATGGCCATCGGCACAAAAATAGGGTCTGTCGCAGAGAAAATGGTGCGGTCGGCACATTACACTGCCGGTCAGCAAAGTATTTCCTGCAGAAACCTGCAACTCCAGCAACAGAGGGCCAAAACAAGGCATGCAGCATATTTCAGGCATGTATGCATCAACCATGCTCTATCAGGTTGTGATAACTCAAAGACATGTGCCTCGGTTCTCGGACCACCAATCACGCATTTCCATGCATGATGGCCCAAAGAAGAACCAAGTATGCAACTTTGATTTCAAATGCAATGCAAATCAATCAAACAAACTCCCAATCCCTATCACCAAATCAAGGGACAAGGAATGCATGCAACATGCAATGCAACCTAGGCATTACAAGCTAGGAATGTGACATGGCATTGGCAAGGACTTATTGCAATCATGCAAGCAATACATATGGCAATGCAAATGGATGGCAAGATGGACTTATACATGAATTAAGCAACTCTAAAAAGGCCTAAAACAGTAGCCAAAATGACCAAAACAAGAAGCCAAAACACATGCACACATACACATGATGGAAGGCCTTACACTTGGCACAATTTTAAACAACCCTCAAGACACTTGAAAGGGATAAACAAAGAGCAATTAACATGCAACATAAGCGTTGAAATCATGTTAGGTTTGGTGCCCAAACCAAGCAACAAAATCAAGCCAAAACATGCAACGAATAGTCCAAGTGTTCAAAGCAAATCAATAAGCATTGAACTACACTTATCATGACCAAACATGGCATGCCAAAGAGGGGCCAAAATCAGAGGTTTAGCATGTTAAAACAAGGCCAAAAGACTTCTTAGATGTCATCTAAGTGGCCCAATACAAAAGGCATGCACCATGGCCAAAAACACGGAGCATTGCAACACATGTTTCAAAGCATTAAGAGACATGCAAGGCAATCCAACAAGCATGGAAATGGGACTGAAATAGCATGTAGGATGATTCCAAATCATTCAAAACAATGCCAAAATTGCATGCTACACATGCATATACTCAAGGCCAACAAGCCTAAATACAAAGGAGCTATATAATGCATGCAAAGATCAACCCAAATGACTGTGGACAGAGCTAAAACATGGCAAGTAAGCACATAAACTTCACAAATACAAGCCTAAAACATGCTCTAACCAAGGTTAACAACCTAAGACATGTCAAGGCACAACATGGCATTACAAGGCAACTATGCTAAACATTGCATGTGAAGTTCCAAAACCAACTTTAAATCATGTTATTATCATGGATATATAAGCATGAAAAACAAACCAAATATGCTCAACACACACTCAAGCATAGGCTTCCTTAAGAGGCCAAAACATGCCCTTTTCAAGGACAATAAGGAGAGGGGGTGGCCCTCTCCTTTTGGGACTTCAAAGCATCATCTTCACCACTGAAATCCCTCAAGATTTCAGCGGTGAAGAGACCTCAACACCCAAAATCCCGGAGCTAGCACAAAATGGCTCAAAATGAGGCCTTTTTGAGGCCTAAGGGTGGTCAACACCCCTCAAACAACAAAACACTCTTAATTAAACAATAAAAGAGGGGCTTAAAAATAGAACTTTTTTATGATTATACAATAATCACAAAAACAGCTCTTTAAGATTAGTAGAAAATCAATGCAAAAAGGGGAAAAAAAAGGACTAGTTCTCACCCTTGATGCCTTCTTCAACAAAGATGCTCCAATGGCCTCCTTGAGCTTTGAATCCAAGACCAAAACTTCAAAAACACACTCTTTAGAACCTAGCTCCTAGAGGAAGGTGAAACACTAGGGTGTTGTGTGGCAATAGTAAGGCCACAAAACACCTAGTGAACAAAATGAAAGGAAAGAGAGATAGATTGTGTATGTCTAACCCTAACCCTAGAAAACCAGAGCTCTTCTCTGTATTTTTCCTCCTCAAAAATGTCTAAAGCCTCTTCCTTTGCCTTAGAGAGAGCCCCTCTCTATAAGCCTCTTGTAAAGCTTACAAGACAAGCTTTTTTAAGAGGGAGAATCCCTCTATACACGTGTATGGAGGGGAGCTAAAGCTATACAGCTGTCTAAAAATATCTGCAAAAGCATGATTGAACAGCAATCGGCCGGCAAAAAATGCCATCTTGGCCAAACCAAAGTGCCGACCGGCACAAATAGTGCTGACCGGCAACAAATAGTGCCGACCGGCCAAACTTATTATTTGCCGGGGCAGCAAAAAAACAGCCGGTGGCATCTAGCCACTGTCGGTGATGGCGTTGGGGATGGTCTACAAGCCCCACTCTGCCTCTCAAAGGCAAGAAGCAAGTGTTTGGTGCAAAACCAGACACTAAACGCTCGAGTTCGGGGATCCTGAGGCAAGGCACGCGAGCGGAGACCTCCGGGAACTCCAAACGAACACAAACATGGATAATCACCGAGTGTTCAAAACGTGACGTCCAAGTCTTGAGGACCGGTCAAAAATGGGGTGTCTACACTTGGCCAAAACACAAAAGCATGGTAGTCTAAATGCTATGCATGTATTGAGGCAAATCATGGCATTACAAGGTATGTATGCTAGACAAGCATGGTGTACCAAACCAACATACAACAATGCTTATATATGACATAATAAGCCTGAAAATCAGTCAAGGCATGGTCAATACATACTCAAACTATATGCTCCCTCAAGAGGCTAAAAATGGCCCTTTTCAAGGACAACAAGGAGAGGGGTGGCCCTCTCCTTCTTGGGACCTCAAGGCACCATCCTCACCACTAATCCCTCAAGATTTCAATGGTGATGAGGCCCAAACAGTATGGTCCGGAGCTCACCAAAAAAGGCACAAAAATGGGGCTAAACAAGCCTTAAGAGGGTCAAACAACCTCAAAGCTTAAAACACCCTTAACAAACTATTTAGAGCACTAAAAATCAGAACTTTTATATGTTATAACACAAAGCTCAAAAACAGATGCAAGGTAGGCAAAAATTGCAATGCAAAAATGCAGGGAATTAAAGGGACAAGTTTCTTACCCTATGTAGACCCTCTTCACAAATGGAAGCTCCAGCAGCTTTCTTTGGCTCCAAACCAGCTCCAAGAACTTCACAAGAACACTCCTCTGGCCCTCAGCAGCCAAGAAAAGGTGTGATACTATGTGTTTGTGTGCAATAATAGACTAAACACACACTCAGAGCTAAAAGAGAGGGAGAAATAGAGATAGGATGGATACAACACTCAAACCCTAAAACTCAAAGCTCTCTGAAAATGTTGTCCAAGTTGTCTAACCCCTAAGAGAGGGAGAGGAGGCCTCCCTTATAGAGCTTAATCTTGTAAGCTTACAAGACAAGCTAGCTAAGAGGGAAATCCCTCCATATGATGGAGGGGAGCCAAGTGCATGCCAGCTGCATGAAAATATCTGTAAAAGCAGATGCCACAGTAGTCGGTTGGCCAAAAATGCATTTTGACAAAAAAGATAGCCGGCCGGCTATCTTATAGTGTCGGCCGGCCAAACATTTGCCGGTGGCAACAAACACAGCCGGTGGTCTCAAGCCATTGGCCGGGTGATGTGTGAGGATGGCTCACAAGCCATTCCCTGCCCTCCAAGGCAAAACACAAGTTGTTTGGTGCCAAAACCAAACACAAAAACAGTCGAGTCGAGAGATCGTGAGGTTAAGGCGCGTAGCCGAGACCCCGCGGAACTCAAGACGAACACAAACATGGAAGATCACGAGTGTTCAAGCGGTGACGTCCAAGTCTTGAGGACGGTCAAAATAGGGTTGTCTACAGGTAGGTGGGTGACGGTGGCGGGTGGTGGTGGCGGTGGCAGGTGGTGGTGGGTGGTGGTGGGTTGGTGGTGGTGGTGGTTGGTGGTTGGGTGGGTGGGTCGGTGACGGTGGGCGGAGGGTTGATAGGTGGTAGCGAGTGGGTGGTGGTGTAGTGGTAGTGGGGGGTGGCGGGTGAGTGGCAAGTGGCTGGTGGTGGTTAGGTGGTTGGTGAGTGGTGGTAGCAAGTAGGTGGCGAGTGGTGGTGGTTGGTGTGGGGGTGGTGGCGGGCGGTGAATGGTAGTGGCGGGTGGTGGGTGGTGGCGGGTGGATGGTAGGTGGGTGGTGGTGGTGGTGGCGGTGGCGAGGGGTGGATGGTGGTGGTGAGTGGTGGGTGGGTGGTGGTGGTGGGGGGTGGTGGGTGGGTAGTGGTGGCAGGTGGGTGGTTGAGTGGTGGCAGGTGGTGTGGGGTGGGGTGGGTGGCGGTGGCGGAAGACGGTGGTGGAAAATGATGGCGGGTGGTGACTTGTGTTGGGTGGTAAAAAAAAAAAAATTGAAAACTCAAAATGGAAACACATTTTTGTGTTTTCAGTTTTTGGCCAAATTTATAAACTGAGACCACTGATTTTATAAACCAAAAATTTTACCAAACAAGTTTTTATTGAGTTTTTTTAATTTTTGTAAATATAAACAGAAAACGTAAGTGCTACCAAACGCTACCTAAGTCTTTACAATAAAATATTCTCAACTGTCAATTCCAAAACCGCTTATTTCAAGTCACCACTGTAGTTGTACAACATTATTTCCTAAAAAATAGAATAGGGGTGAGCTATATGCCTAGTAGGAATACATTTAACCAAGTATTTAATCATTCGAATAAATTTATGGCACCCTTGAGACAAAACATAATGAGGAGTTATGAACACATATAATCTTCATTAATTATGTATATACATAACGATTAAGCATGGACCATTACATTTCACAACTTTACAACACAACAATTAAACATTACATCAATGGAAAACAAGCCATGACTCCCATGTAAGAGTCCAACACAAGTTGCTTTAGTTTCAAAAATCATCCTCCACATTTGCCGGCTATTATACGGCAAGAAGTGGGCACCCAGAAAACCATCCGTTTTTCCAATTTCGCCGACTATTATACGGCAAGGACTGTGCGGACACCCAAAAATATTTTCCACATTCGTCCAATGATAAGCCTAGACAAGGCATTTGGGCACCTTTTAAACTCCCCATGCGGGTACCAACACAACATCACATTTTTCCAAAACTGACTCTTACCCGAACACATGCACAATTAACAATTTCATCACATTTTAATTCCATCAACAAACATCCATCAACAATAGATGAAACACCACATAATATTCAAAGAATAATGACATTCAAGTCACAATTCCTTTACTATATCAACATCCACATCTTTCATCTCTTGATTGTTCATAATATTCCATGAATCAAAGGAAATTCCACTCAATTTAGGTTTTTCTACTCAAATTGAAAAGTTAGGGTTTTTACCAAATTTAGGGGGTTTTCTCCTCCATCATAGATATAGGTTCTAACAACATTTATATATCTGTTTTCAAAAAAAAGTTAAGAAATTTCAAGGAAAAGTCAAGCAAAATGATATTATTATGTAAAACATGGGTTTAATCCAACAAGATCCTCAAATTAGCTTATAAGTCACAACAATACCATGAAATTTCTTCAAAATAAAGAAATACTAGAATAAAAGTATCCTTACCTCAAAGAAATGAAAAGAAGACTCGGAGAAACCCAAAGTTAATGAAATCTCAAAGTCCTTGGATCAAAAGAAAGCCCTTGACACGCTCTACAACCTTCCCCAAGAGACCTAGGCGAGAAAATGCTTCTAGATGGGTAGATCTTAGCGATCTAAGTGGGAAAAAATTGGGTTTAGAGAGAGAGGAGAG
>NW_021025126.1:794038-807876 GCF_004153795.1 Camellia sinensis
CTTTCCGGGTTTTCAGGCCTAGCTGAGCCTTCTCAAAGGTAAAAAGTTGTAAACAAGTCATGCCAAATGATTTGAAGTTGACTCTTTGTATCTAGTCGACAAGCGGAGAAGACTGTTGCAGTCATGAATCTTGCAAGAGAAATTCTCATTCATGGTGCTCCATGAGCTTTTTTCTGGAACAACTATCGACTCCCCAGGCGCTTCAAAACCACGCGGGCCTCCTTTGACAGTTGACGTAACCATATTGAGGTTCAAAATGAACAGGTGAATCATGGTCAAGCAGCTGATTCTAGGGCGAGCACAACTCTCAGAGGCGATCCACACGAGTCTCACAGGGCCGCGGTTAAAAACGATTTGTTTGTGGAAAGTTTTTATAAAGCCGACAAATCGCTTACTCCCGAAGTAGTGTGGAACCAATCTGGATCAAGCCAGGGTTCCTTCTCAGTACTCACGCTTAACAAGCATGGTTTCCATTCATTAAAGGCTTAGCATGGCCTCTCCTTTTCTCAAATTGATCAAAGTTTTTTGCAAAACTTGAGGAATCCTTTCCTCTTGTTTTCACCGCAAGTGCTTGAAAGAGGTTTTGAAAAACATAGGTCAATGCAATGATTTTTCAGGGCACAAGCAGAACATTGTGGAATGCATCGGCCGTTTGATTCAAATCCTCTAGCACAACTAGCCCAAAACAAACAAACAAGCACGGAAAACAGATAGCCGCAGCTGCCTCCATTCCAAATTCCCTGGATTAACTGGCTCCACAACAAAGACAAACTTAAAACAAAAGGTATTTTTCACAAAACCAAAACGCTGTTTCAAGGCCAACAACCCTAGAGCCACCTAACATCCTACTACAGCGGGGACTGACTCTGGTACAACAAGACGGGACTCAGATAACGAAAAGACGACCAAGCCAAGAGGTCAGTCACCACCCTTTCTCATTTGTGATTTCACATCACTCTGCACCTCAGCTCGATTTTTTTCTCAAAACCCTTTTTGCTCACTCTTTCTTCTCAACTTACACACTCTCTATTCTTTATTCTCTCATTTTTATTCCCTCCCCAGGATGTTTATGGATAAATAGGAAGTTGTGGGTTCACGCCCACATGGTTAGCTCACGGTGTTTTTCCGGTGGCTGCTTGGTCGATGCCCCAGGTGGGGAAAGATACCTTGATCCATTCAAATTCGTGCTTCGCACTTGGTTCGTATACCTCTTGCTCAGAGGTTGAGAGAGCTTTCAGCCCTTTAATATACAGCTCATTGTGCCCTTTCTTGGCGAAGTATGTTGAGGCATGCGTGGGGAAAGACAGAACACCTGACTCAAGTGCCCCTAGTTTCATTCATTTGACCATTTTTTTGGTTTTCTACTAAAACAATTTTGACCAATATGAGAGTTAGATTAATACACTTGTTCATTTTTTGATTTAAATCATACAAGTCAGGCTTGAGCACTGAAAATTTTTCTCTTTTTTGGTCAAGAAAATGGCCTTTTGAAAAAAAATGGAAATTTTCAAGAATCAATTCAACCTCAGTAAAAATTCAAAAATTATTTTTCAAACGGCCAATGCTCACAGCACGGAACCTACGCTTTCGAGATGCGCAACCTGAATCGGAGGCAATGGAAAATTGCCCCTTGTTTGAAGGACTGCACGGCAACGGAAAGTTGCCCCTGGTTTGAACGGCGTGACTCATGCAACGGAAAGTTGCCCCTTGTCTGGATGATGCCGCAGCATATTGAAACATCCTCACTAGTGATGATCCCGACCGAACTTTCTCGGATAGATGAGAAGACGGAAGATGGTCAAAACAATATATGGACACAGTCACTTTGAAGAGGTTGGGCTGGACTTCAGGGGAAGTGCCTACGTATCCTGTTGTCACAACCGAACTATCGGATTCTGGGAGGGCAAGAATAATCAAAACCATTACGTGGACTGAGGCGCTATGAAAGCGTTGGGGGCTGGACTTTCAGGAATGAAGTTGGCCTACGTATCCCAAACATGTGGAATCAAGCCTTACGTAGTCGCGGTAAGGGTACACTCCGTTCATTTTTAACCTTCACTTTTTAGGCTCTAACTTTTGCCAAGACGCCCGTGCGGGGTTTTTAACCTTGCGAGCTTTTCTGTCCTTTTCTTTTTCAATCTTTTTTCTTTTTTTTTTTTTTCATTTTATTTTTCTCTTTTTTTTTTTCTTTTTTTTGTATTTTCTCTTGCTCTAACTTTTGCCTGGGTCGCCTTCCGGTTTTCGACCTAGCGAGCCTCTCGAAAGGGTAAAATTGTAACAAGTCCATGCCAAATGGTTTTGAGATCCGAAATTCTTCTGAATCCGGAGAATGGCTGTTGCGTTGAAATTTGCAGAAGGATCCATCACGGTTGCTTCACACGCTTCTTCCGGTGAGATTCTATGATTTTCTTGATCTGATTTTTGGTGCCTTGTTCGAGGGCTGCTTCTAATCTGGCCCACAGACCTTACATTGGCGGTTACCATTGAACTTCTGAATGGGTTCAAGGTTCGAAACGAACGGGTTGAAATCTTGAGGCTGAGAGCGATCCTAGGCTGGCACAATCTCAAGAGGATTCCACACAGGTCTTCACAGGCCGCGCAAACATTTGTTTTTGAAAGTTTTTAAGAAAGCGAAAATCCTCGCCGAAGATGTGTGTGGAACCAATCTGGATCAAAAGCCAGGGTCCTTCTCAGTACTCACGCTAACAAGCATGGTTTCATTCATTAAAGGCTTAGCATGCCTCTCTTTTTCTCAAATTGATCAAAGTTTTGCAAAACTCGAGGAATTCCTTCTCTACTTCGTTTTCACGCTAGTGTTAAAGAGGTTTTGAAAAACATAGGTCATGCAATGATTTTCAGGGCAAGAGGAGCAGGTGGAATGCACGGCCGTTCGATTCAAATCCTTGGCACAACTAGCTCAAAATTAGCAATAAACATGGAAACATGATAGCCCAGCTGTTCTATTCAAATTCCCTGATTGTAACTGGCTCCACAACAGAGACAGACTCAAACAAAAGGGTGATTTACAAAACCAAAACCGGTGTTCGAGGCAACACGCCTAGAATCACCTGACATCTATTACAACGGACTGACTCGGCGACCCAGGCAAAAGTTAGAGCAAGAGAGAAAAAGAGAAGCAAAAAAAAAGAAGAAAGAAAAGAAAAGCAAAAAAGAAAAAATGTGAAAAAGAAAAGAAAAAGGAATGAACAAACAAAAAAAAAGAGGGAGGGAAAATAAAAAGAAGCTCACAAGGTCGAAAACCCGCATTGGGTGCCTTGGCAAAAGTTAGAGCCTGAAAAGTGAAGGTTAAAATACCCGAGTGTACCTTAACCGGAACTACGTAAGGCTTGATTCCTATGTTTAGGATACGTAGGCAACTTCATCCTGAAGTCCAGCCCCCAACGCTTTCATAGCATCTTAGTCCATATGATGGTTTCGATTTTACCCCAAAGTCCAGTCGCTCAACACCTTCAAAGTGATTGTGCCCATATATTGGTTTTGACCATCTTCGTCTTCTCTGTATCTGAGAAAGTTCGGTTGTGATCATCACTGGTAAGGACTGTTTACAACATGCTGCGGCATCATCCAGACAAGGGGCAACTTTCCGTTGCCATGAGTCGCCGTTCAAACCAGGGGCAACTTTCCGTTGCCATCCACCCCTTTCAAGCCAGGGGCAATTTTCCATTGCCTCCGATCCGAGGTTGTGCATCTCGAGAGTAAGTTCTGTGCTCGTTGAGTAGTGACCGTTTACAAAAAAATAGTTTTTGAAAATTTTTACTGAGGTTGACTATTTTCTCGAAAACTATTCCATTTTCCAAAACCCGACCTTTTCTTGGACCCAAAAAAAGAAAATTTTCAGTGCTTACAGCCTGACTTGCGTGATTTTCAAATCAAAAATCGAACAAGTACGTTAATCCGACTCTCATCTTGATCAAAACTGTTTTAGTAGAAAACAAAAACAAAAAAACGGTCGAAATGATGAACTAGGGGCACAGTTGAGTCAGGCGTTCTGTCTCTCCCCCGTCGTCAACATACTTGCCAGGAGGGCACTCTACCCACCAGAAGAAATAGCTGTGAGCTAACGGCATTGGGCATGAACCCACAACTTCCTATTCGTTCATTAAACACCCCGGGGAGGGATAAAAAAATGAGAAAATAAAAAATAGAGAGGTGTAAGTTGAGAGAAAAGCGAGCCAAAGGGTTTTGAGAGAAAAACCGAGTTTGAAGGCCGAGTGAACATGTCCGCGTGTCATGTCTTTCGTTTTGTTCACCTCAACTTTTGCTTTGGGTCTTTTCCGAGCGTGTCTCGTTGTGTTTAGGTCGTGTACCCTTTTGTTCGAGTCCTTCCCGCTGTGTTCAGTTCTAGGCTCGATACCCCAGTTAAAAATCCTTTTTTATTTTGAAAATCGTTTACGCTCAGAGTGCTATGCCATTCTCTACATCTGTGCGAAGCAAAAGAAGAAGAAAAAAAATTTGGGGCATCTGAGCGTGCTTCAACTTCAACTGGTCCCATCTTTGTGTTCTGTCTTGTCAGATTGGGCCGTTTGTTCAGGATTTGCGGTGTGCAGAACGAACCGAGTGTGGTGTTAAGGGCTGTATGCGGACTAATCCCCAACAGAGTATGGGCTGTGCGTTCAATTTGAGCTGTGTGTTGCTTGGGCTGTTTTGCTATGAGGCCGTTTGGTTATCTGATCATTACAATACAAATGCTCGATTTTTTTCAGACAACAGGCCAATTCCATTCACATTGAGGTGTAACATGATGTGATGCGATGCAATACATGATATATGTAAATGTAACACTTTTTAAACAAAAAGTTTGTTCATTTCATTATCTTTTTCAAGTACATAGCTTTGAAAACAAAGATCTGCCTGCGACAGTACAAGGTAATCTAACTACCAGCAAAGAGAAGGAAGAAAAAGAAAAAAGGGTACAAAAAAGAAGAAAAGCAGCAATCTGGATCATCATCAGTAGTCTCGGGCCCGGGGATTTGTCCTCACCCTCTTCCTGGACGAAGGTCCAGGGGCATCGTCATCAGCATCGCCATCTGAGTCTGAGTTTGAGTCGTCTCCAGCCTCCTCAGATGACCCAGCCCCTGCCTCTGCCTCTGCCTCTGCCTCGGACTCATCATCGTCATCATTGTCATCATCAGGGGTCGGCGCCCGAGAGCTACTCCCGACACGAACACGCCCCGCCCTGGTACGGGGACGCACAGTGTCTCCACGCCCTCCTCGAGCAGAAATAGAGGGCCCAGCCGGAGCACCACCCACCGGAGGAATCTGGAAGGGAGGCTGAAAAGCACAAAAGGCAAATACATCAGAATACTGTGAGCAGTGTATCAGTGCAGAATGCAGTGTATAGTGTGTGAATGCCGTGAGCAGTGTATCAGTGCAGAATGCAGTGTATAGTGTGTGAATGTCGTGAGCAGTTTATCAGTGCAGAATGCGGTGTATGAGCACAGTGTGCGAATGCCGTGGGCAGTTTATCAGTGCAGAGTGCAGCGTATAAATGCAGTGTATGTAGTATATCAGATGTTGTGAGATCAGTGTGTCAGGTGTTGTGTCGTGCATCAGATTACGAGAATCAGCTTATGAATGGTTTGAGACCGTCGTCAGAAGGACATACCGGAATACTATAGAGGGCCAGGAGATCGAAGGTCCGCTGTAGCATCCCCATCATAGAGGTATTCAACTCCACGGACTGCCGGGTGTACTCGGAGGACGCCTGCAAGAGTACAAGATATATCAGTATTCCGTAGAATATCAAATAAACTGAAATGAAATGCCAATGCAAGATGCAAAATGAAGTAATACATACCGGAGGCAAGTCGGGGATACAGGCTAACTCATGATCAGCCGAGGGAGGAGCAAAGGGGATTTGGTAGGTCGCCCCATCCTGCCCTCTGTATGTCAGTAAAGTGGGCAGAGCAGGCCAGCTGGTCCCCCGCCCTCTCTGAACTCCACCCCTACCGCGGACTCGAGCTCTCCTCGACGCTCCTGCTCCAGCCCCCGCTCCCGCTCCAACTGCCGGCGCCGCTGGCCTCTCCCTCTCAGCTTGGCGACCACCGCTCAAGGGTCGCATAATGTAGGTCCGGACGTACTCTGCGTAGTCGCCCTCGCCTCTGTGATGCTCTGCACCCCAGCCGACGGTGTAGTCCCTCATCTCTTGGGCGGCGAACCTCTCAGTATCTCTCATATGGGCAAGAGGTGGACCCAGGACTATCCGCTCCGGTAAACCCAGGGTCTGATGCAAGAAACGCTCGCCCAGGTACCAAGCCCGACAGACCGGGCCCTCCAACAGGATCCGACAACGGGCAGTCTCCCCTGCGCCCTCATAGTGATCCCTCACCACGGCCGGCAACGGAGCCCAGGGCTGCCAAGTGATCTGAAAATAATATGCAGTTTGTTATCTATCTGTTATTAAAAACATACAGTGCTAAGCGAAGCCTAAGCAAATTCTAAAGATGAACATACCTCCGTGGCGGTGATGGTGTCGAATTAGCGGCGGAAGAAAATAAAAGACTCCCGTGGTCTCTGCACGCATCGCACATCAAAGCAATGAGAAAACGGGACATCGAGTGGGGTCTCCACATCGGGTACTGGGGCAAGCCTGGGAAAGTAGGCATACACCCACAACTACAGAACAGGTATAAGTATGACTATCAGATAAAATAAAATACAGAATAAAGCAGAAATGGCAGAGCCGTGTGTTGTGCAATGTATTGTACAGAGTATACAGTGTGTGCAGTATACAGTCAAAGACAAGCAAAGTATATGTGTGCCGCGTGTGCAGTATATAGTCAGTGAGAGGCAGACCGTGGTGTGTGCAGTGTACAGCATACAGAAAATGTGAAGCAGAAATGTAAAAGGAGAAGAAGATGTACCTCCCAAGCTCGCCAGTAGCCGCCGAGAAGCTGTCCGCTGAGGCGGGAAGAAGAGCTCATATAACCATACAATGTGGCCAAGCCTGCGCCACCCCAGTCATAACGGCCGATCCACCTGACATCCACCAGTGCGCTCAACATACATAGAGGCACGGTGTTCGCCCGGTCGGCGAAAAGAGTCGTCCCGAAGAGGAACATGATGAAGCCTCGCGCGTACTGATCCACCTCCTCCGGGGTCATCTGCGCCTCCTCCGCCAAGGCTGGCTGGATCTGGAAATGGCTCTCAAACCAAGAGTACCTGACAAACCCTGCCCAAGCGAGGGGAGGCTGAGTGCCGAGCAGGTACAGCTGGGCGGCGTCCCACTCATCCATATCAGTGTCGAAGGGGATCGGATCACCCCCTACCCCGATGCCGGTGAGCATCGAGAAATCGTAAGGGGTCATCATCATGTCCCCCGCAGCGAAGAAGTGGAAGGAGTTGGTGGTATCCCACCACCTCTCTACTAAAGCGGCGAACAAGGGCCTACAGGTCGTAAACCGGGAGAGCCCCTTGCAGAAAATGCTGAAACCGGCCTCGTCGACGATATGACGAACCGCGTCTGGCAGCTCTATATACCAGTCCCGAGCGACGATATTCCCATACCCGCGGATGGTATGGGAATCCCCCTGTAATCAAAAACAACAATTACAAGGCAATATTCAAAACGCAGTTTTAAGAAGCGTACAGGTATACAGCATGTGCGCATGTTTTCAAATTCGAACAGACATCGGTTGCCGGTGTACTTACAGTGAACTACAACGTGTGATGTGTCAGCGTGTTTGAGTGGTTCAGGGCAAATACAGCATGTGTGCATGTTTCCAGACTCAAGCAGATATCGGGTACCAGTGTGTATGCAGTGAAATACGGTGTGCGCCATGTGTTTAGGTGATTCAGGGTCAGTGTAGTGTGTGTGCACGTGTAAGTTTCAAACATATATCGGTTGTAAGTTTGTTTACAATCAACTACAGTGTACAGTGTATCGGTGCATCCGGGCTAAGCAGTTAGAGAACAGAATCAACTAATGGCAGTTATGTTCTACATTGCGGGAAATAATAAAACAGAAGAAAGAATGTTACCTCGGAAGCGCCGAAGGACAGATGGGAGGTAGGCTCACGCAGGAGAAGCTCGGGTGCCACGCTCCTCTCGAAGCTCCGGAACTGGCGTAGTCCATCGTGGAGCATCACATGAACCGCGGGCCTGTAGGTCTCCGGATCGAACGGCCGGATGTGAAGTGGCAAGGGGTCGGCCTCGGGATCCATCTCGAGCTCGGGAGGGGCTCCACCCTGTGGAAGATCATCTGCCATCTCGAAGGGAATGTGAAAATGGCCGGAAGACGAAAAATCGGGCGAGAATGTGAAGCGTCAACAAAAAAAGTCAACCCCGAGAGGGCCGAAAAAGGCCAGAAAAGCCGAAGTGCGGAAAAGGCACAGATATCGAGAAAAACTCGAGGGAAATAAGCCCCGAGTGGCGAAAATCGAAAAAATAACACCGAAATGAAATTTCAATCGGTTCAAAATGTTCGAAACGCAAGGGTGAATGCGAATCGAACGACGAAACAGAGCCAAAAACCAAGGAAAACGAGGAAATAAGGCTCGGAAAATATCTTAGAGAGAGAGAGGAGGAAATTTCGAGCTAGGGGAAGTGAAGAAAATAGGGCTAGAAGCCCTATTTTAAAAGACCCGTAGCGAAATGCCGAAACTGCCCCGATACAGGGACTTTTTGCCGGTCGGCCACACTCTTTGCCGGTCGGCAAAATAGTGTGCCGATGGAAATTGTATGATGGCCGATGGACGGCCGGTGATTCATTTTGATGGCCAGTGGACATCCGGTGGTCTCCTACAGTGATTTTGGAGCCTCCTACACCCTTGTTTGAGTTATGTGTGGGGTCCAAGGCCTTTAGTGCTCAAAACAGTGCAAAACAGTGCATTTCTGACACTCAACCGGCCTCCGTTTGACCCCGGACCGTGTCTTCTGTGCGTGGCACTCGAATTCGTGCAAGGTGTATCCTTTCCGTATCCTTTTGGCTTTTACAAAACTCAAAAGTTGCCCCATGTGCATCACATGTCAATCGCGCTATCTTGCGCATCTCATTGCATTTTGCATGCATTCAAATTGCACTATTTTGCGCATCTCATTGCATTTCGCATGCATTCAATTTCATTACTTGCGTAGACCGCATGTTTTGCTTGCGTAGACCGCATGTTTGCAATCAATTTCATTACTTGCGTAGACCGCATATTTTGCTTGCGTAGACCGCATGTTTGCAATCAATTTCATTACTTGCGTAGACCGCAATGCTTTACTTGCGTAGACCGCATGTTCTGCTAGCGTAGACCGCATTCTTATGTTCAATTTCATTACTTGCGTAGACCGCATGTTTTGCTTGCGTAGACCGCATGTTTATAATTAATTACGTTGCTTGCGTAGACCGCATGTTTGTAATCAATTTCATTACTTGCGTAGACCGCATGTTTTGCTTGCGTAGACCGCATGTTTATAATCAATTTTGTTACTTGCATAGACCGCATGTTTGTAATCAATTTCATTACTTGCGTAGACCGCATGTTTTTCTTGCGTAGACCGCATGTTTATAATTAATTATGCTACTTGCGTAGACCGCATGTTTGTAATCAATGTCATTACTTGCGTAGACCGTATGTTTGTAATCAATTTCATTACCTGCGTAGACCGCATGTTTATAATGAGTTTCATTACTTGCGTAGACCGCATGTTCTGCTTGCGTAGACCGCATTCTTATGTTCAATTTCATTACTTGCGTAGACCGCATGCTTATGATCAATTTCATTGCCTGCATAGACCGCGCGCTCCACTTACATGTCTGTACCTTCACAGCATTGTTATGCTTCCCACTTGCTTTGCGTTGTCACGCATTTTCAAGTACATTAATATGCGTGTTGTTAATAACATCGTACCTGTTAAGTTGTTTTCTTTGCAGACACGATATTGTATGTACGGTTCATTTAAGGCTGGTGCGACCCGACGAACCGGACAGGTATGGTATATTCTGAATGAGACATATCGAGAATATATACGGTCTAGGAGACCTTAAATCCTTGGAAGGCGCAAGACCTTTGGTGCATTGATGTGCACAGTTTGTTTGCATTGTCTTGCATATCTTAAGCCGCACGTTGTTGCGCATTTCAAGTTCACTTGCATTGTTATGCATTTCTTGTGCAATATATACGGTCTGGGAGACCCTAAATCCTCTGAAGGTGCAAGTCCTTCGGTGTTTATCGTGCCCGAACGACTTTTGATAAGTTGCATTATACGTGTACTTCAAGCAACTCGTGTCGTCACATATTCAAGTTCACGTGCATCTCAAAACCGCGCGTTGTCGCGCACTTCAAAATCACGCATCATCATGCATTTGCATCTCAAAAGAAAAACAAAAAAAAACATGCATTGTCATGCATCATCGTAAATAATTGCATTGTCATGCACCATTGTAAGTAGTTGCATTGCCATGCACCATCGTAAATAGTTGCATTGTCATGCATTATTGTAATATAGTGCACATTGAATTGTAATTTACATGCATTCACTGCATTACCTCCGCCTATGACTCGCGCCTTTCCATGATTGAGCTTGGTCTGGTATGTGCCCATACTTTTCACGTCAAAACATAGTTCAGTGGACCGTTCTATGTTAGACGAGGCTTATACGTGTACATGCTTTGCCTAGGCAAGATTTGGTTTGGCCCGCAGGCCATATCCATTGTATCCATTTCCATTCCATTGCATATTTGTAGATATTGCATTGTAGCTTGCATGCATTCACTGAATCACTTCCATCTATGGCTCGTGCCTTTCCATGATTGAGCTTGGTCTGGTATGTGCCCATACTTTTCACGTCAAAACATAGTTTGGACCGTTCTATGTTAGACGTGGCTTGTATGCGTACATGCTTTGCCTAGGCAAGATTTGGTTTGGCCCGCCTGCCATATCCATTGCCATTTCCCCTGCATTTTCATTATATATTACATTGTAGTGTAATTGTTGCATCCAGCATTAGGATCATTGTCCTTTCCCCAGCGGGTCGTTTCCCCACTTATGTCAACCCCCCCATACTTGTTCTTATGTCCGTCTACATTACTCATAGTTCTGTTGATTGTTCTATGGTAGACGGACTTGTTACCTCCATCAATCTATTTGACATTTGTGTGGTTTTGAACCGATCATGATTTGATTATGATTCAATTGTATTTCATTTTCATCTGCATCATTATACATAGTTTTGTATATCGCATATCATTTTGCATTCATTTTGCATATTGCTAACGATATCTGTACCTGTTAAGTTTGCTTTCTTTCCAGGCACGATGTTGTATGTAGGGTTCATTTGAGGCTGGTGCAACCAGACGAACCGCGGTTCGTTTGAAGCTGGTGCAACCAGACGAACCGCACAGGTATTGTATCCTCCGAGTGAGACGTATCGAGAATTGCATAATTCTCTTACATCCTTTCTGCATTTGTAATGTAGTTGCTTTGGTGTATGCTAGCTTAAAACTGTCGCGTGTGTGCTTCGTTACAGCTTTCTTTGCATGATCATAAGTTATGTCCGGCTCTGTGCATTGTCTTGCATTTTGCTCCTGCCTTCGGGCGCATATCTTGTTTTTCTTACATGTTTGTCTGAGTCTTCGGCCTTGTCAAAAATGGGTCATCTCTAGGCTTTGACATTCACTCCCGTCATTGTTACGACTTTCAAGTTCTGTCAAAGAGGGCAACTGTAGACACCCCATTTTTGACTGTCCTCAAGACTTGGATGTCACCATTGGAACACTTGGTGATTACCCTTGTTTGTATTCGTCTTGAGTTCCCGGAGGTCTCGGTTGCGCGCCTTGCCTCAGGATCTCTTGGTTCGACCGTGTTGTGTCTGGTTTTGCACCAAACACTTGTGTTTTGCCTGGGAGGAGCAGGGAATGCCTTGTAAGGCATCCCCACACATCACCGGCCATGGCTTGAGGCCACCGGCCAGTGATTTTATGCCATCGGCAATGTATATTGCCGGTCGGCACTCTTTGTTGCCGGTCGGCCATTTATTTTGCCAAAATGGCAATTTTGAATGGCTGATCACTGTTCATCTCCTTTTAGTAGATATTTTGTGCCAGCTGTGATAGCTGGCACCCACTCTGCTCCCCTCCATACACGTGTATGGAGGGATTTCCCTCTTGGATGGCTTGTTTTGGAAGCCTTACAAGAGGGAGTTGCCTATAAGAGAGAGTCTCCTCTCTTGGCATTAGGGTTAGACAACATCTTTAGAGAGCTTTGACATTAGGGTTAGGAATTTGTATCTATTCCATCACTATATTTTCCTCTCTTGTTAGTTTAGTGTGTGTTTGGTCTTACTTTTGCACACAAACACCCACCATTACACCTTCTCTTGGTTATTGAGGGCCAAAGGAGTGTTCTTGGAATTTTGGAGCTAGTTTCAACCTAAAGAAGCTGCTGGAGCTCCATTGTTGAAGAGGGTCTTCAAGGGTAAGAAACTTGCTCCTTTTTACCCCTTTCTTGCATTGTATTTTTTCCCACCTTACAACTATTTTTGTGTTTAGTGTATAACATAAAAAAGTTCTGTTTTTAGGCCCTCTAAACAGTTTGTTTAGAGTGTTTTGTGATTTGAGGTTGTTTGACCCCTCTTAAGCCTTGTAAGGCTCCATTTTGTGCCATTTTGGGTGAGCTCCGAGACCTTGGTGTTTGGGCCTCCTCACCACCGAAATCTTGAGGGATTTCAGAGGTGAGGATGGTGCCTTGAGGTCCCAAGAAGGAGAGGGCCACCCCCTCTCCTTGTTGTCCTTGAAAAGGACCATTTTTGCCCCTTGAGGGAGCACCTAGCTTAGGCTCTTGTTGACCATGCCTTAGCTGATTTTTGTGCTTATTATGTCATAATATGCCTCTGTTTTTAGTTGGTTTTGGTACACCATGCTTGCTTAGCATACATGCCTTGTAATGCCATGATTTGTCTCAACATGTGCGTAGCATTTAGACTACCATGCTCATGTGTTTTGGCCTAGCTTTGTGAAGCTTTTATGCTTGTTTTAGTATGCTAAGGGACTTTTTTTGGTCATTTGAGTCTTCCATGCTCTGCTTTGTATAGCTACCATGCAAACTCTCTTGTGTACCTTGAACATTGACCCCTCTCGCGTGTCATCCTTGCATCATTTCAGTGGTTTGAAACCACTTGTCATGTTATTTCAGTCCTTGTGGCATGCTTATATGCTTGCATTTGATATCCCTTTAATATGTTAAAATGTTGTTGTCTTATGCTCATTGTTTGGGCCCTTGTGCATGCTTCCATACTTAAGCCATTTAGATGCCATTTAGGTGGGTTTTGAGGCTCATTTCAGCATGTCACATCTCTATTTTCAGTCACTTAATTCATGCCTTGAGTGGTTGTACTAAGTGTAGTTCAATGCTTCTTTGGTGAGCCTTAGGCTTTAGATCATTTGTTGTATGCTATGCTTGTCTTGCTTGCTTGTTTTGGCACCATCATTAACATGATTTTCAGAGCTTGGTATGTATGCCATATGTCCATGTTCATCTTCTTTTAAGTGTGCTTAAAAGTTGTCTCTTCAATGCTTAAGTGTTGGCCCATTTGCATGCATGTTTGTATGTGTATTTGCCCCTCATTCCATAGCATTTTAGCCACTGTTCTAGGTTAGTTTGAGGGCTGCCTAAATTAGTCTAAGTCCATTCTTGCATGTTGTGACATGCTTATCTTGTGTGTTGATTGCATGCTTGGCCTATCATGTGTTATGGCATGTTTAAGTGACTTTGCATTTGGCATGCATTTCTCTTAGTTGGAATTACCTAACATGTTGCATGCTTTGCATACTTGCATGCTTGAGTAACTAGCATAGTTGTCACATGCCTTGTATGCTTGTTTGCATTACCATG
>NW_021025126.1:816772-834391 GCF_004153795.1 Camellia sinensis
ACAGGTCGGTGAAGGGGCTTTACACTGCCTATCAAATTGGCATGCGGCTGCGCGCTGCCCGCCGAGAAATGGAGAGGAGGGAGGAACATATTCGAAGTTTAGAAGCTCGCGCAGAGGCAGCTGAGCGTGAGTTAAGGAAGGCCAGGGCGGCTCGGGCACAACCCGCCGAGCAGGGAAACCAGACACGCCGATTTCCTCTGACGCATCCATCATTATTGACCTAGCGGTAACGTTGAGCTTGGCGGCTTCAGTCTCCCTACCAGCTGATAAGGCATCCTTTCATGCCATGCCGGATTTGGTGGCCGTAGCCCTATCTGCGCAGTTGGCCCTTTTAGTAGGTGACCTTAACTTGTTTTGATTTTGCTTGCCTATGGTATCTGACGATCCCAACTCGTTTTGCAGACGGTCGGCAGAATCACCGACTTGGGCCGCCGCCTACATGATGCCCTTGAGAGGATTGACCGTTTGCAGTCAAAAGTGGACGGTCAAAAGAGTAGGGTCGAGTTTGAGGTTATGAGAGCTGCAATGGAGACTGCGTGAGCCGAAGCTGAATTAGAAAGGGCTCGGTCTACCGATCGGCTCCGTTTTGATGCCGAAGATAGGGCGAATGCGAGCGAAGAATCGTTTAGGCTAGCCAAGGAGGCGCTTAACAAGGTAGAGATTGAGTTGGCAGAGTTGAAGGCGGCCAAGGAAAAAGCCGAATCTGAGGCTTCTACTGCATTTGAAGCAGGAAAAGGCGCCGCCTTCGAGGAATACGTAGATGAAGTCCCCAAGTTTGAGAATTGGGGATTCAAATATGGGTTTCTCAAGGCCCTTGATGCCGCTGGGGTTACATTGGACTTGTCAATTCCATATGAGCAGGTGGACGTTGAGCCACTTGAGTCTAACCCCAAGGATTGATCTGGGAGGCATTCGAATTTTATGAAATGCTTTCACTTTTGATGTATGTTTTTGTTTTAAGGACTTTTGTTGGTTCCGAGTAGTTTTCATGTATAAATTAGTTACTATCTGCGCTCAATTTATTAATGAAAATTACCTTGTCATTTCACTACTACTTATGTGCAGTTTGTGATGTTGTGCTGGTAAAGAATTTTTGCCTTTCACTACTTTAGATAAAATGATTATTCTGTTGAGCTTTCTAAGATTCAATATCTTGGCAATATTGACTTATCTTGGCAATATTGACTTATCATTCATATACCGAATAATTTGATGAATCTGCCCTTGCCCCAGGCGGTTCATAATCATTCGGGCGCCGGAAGAGACGAACTTAAGAGTTCTGAAGAATCGATTCATGGGCCGGCCGGGGCGCATAAGCCAAATATATTGATGAATCTGCCCTTAAGCCGATTAGATTAATAAATCTGCCCTTGCCGTAGTTGGCTCGTGGACATGATGCGCCGGATGCTGGGGCGCATAAGCCGAATATATTGATGAATCTTCCCTTAAGCCGATTAGATTAATAAATCTGCCCCTGCCGTAGTTGGCTCATGGACATGATACGCCGAATAGGCGCATGGATTCTGCCCCTGCCCCAGGTGGTTCATGATCATTCGGGCGCTAGAAGAGACGAACTTAAGAGTTCTGAAGAATCGATTCATGGGCCGGCTGGGGCGCAAAAGCCAAATATATTCATGAATCTGCCGTTAAGACGATTAGATTAATAAATCTGCCTCTGCCGTAGTTGGCTCATAGACATGATACACCGAATGGGCGCATGGATTCTGCCCTTGCCCCACGAGGGTCGACTCAGTCGGTGCCGGGCGATTGGGGTTTTCACAATTAATGAGATTGCCTCGAGGGTGCTGCCTCCGTAAAGGATAAAGGAACAAAGGTACAACTTTTATGAGCTTAGTGAACAACCGACTCCAGCTCTTGAAGGAAGATTCATCGTATGAATGTCGAACAGACTCTTCTTTAACAGTAGAAGGGAAGCGAGGACGCTAGCTGAGCTAGGCGGAGATATGAATCGAGGTGGTGAACCTTCGCGCATAGGAAGTAGGAGTTCTAGGGATCGAGAGAGGCGTCAATCTCCTCGACGTCGAAGCAGGTTGCCCAGGCGAGACAAGCAGTCGCAGGGCAGATCTCCATAACCCCGAGTCGAAAGGGGATCTGACGCGAATCCGTGCCCATTAAGCTTTGCGGTATTTGTGGGGAATAAACCCATGACAGAGGCGGACTCGATCGTTCGAGACCCAAACGTAGCGGTCAAGTTTGCTCGACAAATTTTTCCTCCTGAGGTTCAGCTATCGATGGTAGGTCGTCAGGACTACGAAGTATTTCGTGAAGGCATTCCCGGGGCGGTGAAGGGGCTTTACACTGCCTATGAAATTGGCATGCGGCTGCGCGCTGCCCGCCGAGAAATGGAGAGGAGAGAGGAACATATTCGAGGTTTGGCAGCTCGCGCGGAGGCGGCTGAGCGTGAGTTAAGGAAGGCCAAGACGGCTTAGGAACAACCCGTCGGGCAGGGAAACCCAATCATGGAAGAAAGGGTTACCCAGCGGCTCATCAGTACCGCGCTCGCCGATCGTGAGACGGCGAGTATGTTCGCAATGGAGTCTACGAAGGGGAGGGCCTGTGAAAAAGGTTTTCATGAAGGCCAAAAATTTGGAATCGAAAAGACCAAGGAGAAGCTTGCCGAAGAGGTTTGCCGATGTGAAAATCGTGGATTTAGGCACGGTTGGATCAAGGCACGGAAGTTCTTCGAGCGTCGGGCATTGATTCGGCATCACCACTCTACCAGAGTAAACATTTTCTGTTTTTTGCTTTTGAAGTCGAGAAGAGTGAGGATGAGGGTGACGCCGTATTAGGATACTCATTGTAAGGTTGAAACGCAGATCACGTTCAAAACTATGTAATTTATTGTTTGATTGAATAAAAACGTTCTATTTATAAATATTTCGTTGCAGTTCGTATTCGGCATATACGTGTTTCGTTTTATTGCATAAATGTTTGAATGAATGTATAAGCATTGATCGGCCCGAGTATCTGTTAAATGTCCAGTGATACACCGGTTTATAGGCAAGGTCGACCCATACGTGATAGCCGTTTAGTCTTGAATGAGGCCATTGTAATTGGGCCATTTGTAACTAGGCCATTGTAGCTTGAGGAAGCCGAAAACCAGTGAGTGGAGTGGCTGCGGCAAATTCGTCCCGGCTCGAGGCCTGGATGTTTGGCTGGTTGGATTGATAATTCTGTCCTTGCCCAGCCAGTGCATGTGCTTCAAAAAGCCGTTTGGATAACCAGGCAGTGGTGAATGTTGAGCGACGTTTGTCTCATGGAGTTTAGCGTTAATGAAATCGCCTCAGGATTGGGGCCTCGAGATCACTACCAGTATTGAAAATAAAAGGAGTGGGCGCCTCGCGCAAATAAACACGCTTGATTCCTCATCACTTGTTATGTGGGGTGAGATAAGTGGGGGTGTTAGTTAGAGAAGCTCGAACTTCGGCCGAGCTTGGTGTTGCAATGGATCGCAGTAGAGAACCCACCCGTATGGAAGGTAGGGCATCTGAAAGATGGCATGAGTCTTCAAGTCGTCGAAGCAGATCGCCCCGAAAGGAGAGACAACGACTGTTGAGTTTATCCTTCATTGTCCTGGATCTTTGCCTTGACATTGTCAATGGTATCAGGGGAAGTTTGGCAATGTGCAAGCCATGGGCTTGGGCACAGTTGGCTTAAGGCATTGCAAGCCGTGGAGGACTTCCAGGCGACGGGCGTTGATTTGGCGTTGCCGCTTTACCAACGCGTCTTTTCCCCTTTTTCGCTTTTGAGGTTGAAAATGGATATTGTAACGCTCAAATGCGGGTTGCGTTCATATAACTACTGTTTTAATCAAATAAAAAATGTTTCATTTTGAACGTTTGCGCCTTCTTCTGGGCGTTTTTATATATTCAATTAGGCACCTCATTTCGCATATTGGCATATTTTGTTTCGTTCACGCGGACTTGCAGTTTGTGTAATAATTTTCATATGTAACAAGGGGTCCATAAGATGTGCCCAATTCACTAAGTTGACGAATGGCATTGCGTTCAATTATAGTCTGATTCAGCTTAGCTTAGGTACTTGGCCGACCGATGCAATGAATCAGCCTGTGCGTGCGTGCTTTAGGAGCCGAATGGGGATATGATTTACAAAAGGGGCTCTGAATTCGGAGGCTTATTAGAGCCAATCGTGATATCCACGAAGGGCACTCCAAATCTGGAGGCTTAATCGGCCCTAAGGTGTCATGCACCGTAGGGCGCTCTGAATCCGGAGGCTTATTTGAGCCAATCATGATATCCACGAAGGGCGCTCCGAATCCGGAGACTTAATCGGCCCTAAGGTGTCATGCACCAAAGGTGCTCAGAATCCGGAGGCTTATTTGAGCCAATCGTGATATCTACGAAGGGCGCTCCGAATCCGGAGACTTAATCAGCCCTAAGGTGTCATGCACCGAAGGGCGCTTCGAATCTGGAGGCTTATTTGAGCCAATCGTGATATTCACGAAGGGCGCTCCGAATCCAGAGACTTAATCGACCCTAAGGTGTCATGTACCGTAGGGCGCTCCGAATTCGGAAGCTTATTTAAGCCAATCGTGATATCCACGAAGGGTGCTCCGAATCCGGAGACTTAATCGGCCCTAAGGTGTCATGCACCGTAGGGCGCTCCGAGTCCGGAGGCTTATTTGAGCCAATCGTGATATCCACGAAGGGCGCTCCAAATCCGGAGACTTAATCGGCCTTAAGGTGTCATGCAGCGAAGGGCGCTCTGAATCCGGAGGCTTATTTGAGCCAATCGTGATATCCACGAAGGGCGCTCCAAATCCGGAGACTTAATCGGCCCTAAGGTGTCATGCACCGAAGGGCGCTCCAAATCCGGAAGCTTATTTGAGCCAATCGTGATATTCATGAAGCGCGCTCCGAATCCGGAGACTTAATCGGCCCCATAGTGTCATGCTCTGAATCCGGAGGCTTATTTGAGCCAATCGTGATATCCACGAAGAGCGCTCCGAATCCGGAGACTTAATCGGCCCTAAAGTGTCATGCACCGAAGGGCGCTCCGAATCCGAAGGCTTATTTGAGCCAATCGTGATATCCACGAAGGGCGCTCCGAATCTGAAGACTTAATCGGCCCTAAGGTGTCATGCACCGAAGGGCGCTCTGAATTCGGAGACCTAATCGGCCCTAAGGTGTCATGCACCGAAGGGCGCTCCGAATCCGGAGGCTTATTTGAGCCAATCGTGATATCCATAAGGGCGCTCCGAATCTGGAGACTTAATCGGCCCTAAAGTGTCATGCACCGTAAGGCACTCCGAATTCGGAGGCTTATTTGAGGCAATCGTGATATGCACGATGGGCGCTCCGAATCCGAAGACTTAATCGGCCCTAAAGTGTCATGCACCGAAGGGCGCTCTGAATCCGGAGGCTTATTTGAGCCAATCGTGATATCCACGAAGGGCGCTCCGAATCCGGAGACTTAATCGGCCCTAAGGTGTCATGCACCGATGGGGGCTCCGAATCTGAAGGCCTAATCGGCCCTAAGGTGTCATGCACCGAAGGGCGCTCCGAATCCGGAGGCTTATTTGAGCTAATCGTGATATCCACGAAGGGCGCTCCAAATTCAGAGACTTATTGACACTATAATGGGAAGTGAATTGCACGATGGAAAAAGATGAGACTTTTCATTGCAGACATCAGCTAAATACAAGTATCAAAGCCCACAAGTCGGGTCAGTGATTGAACTTTCATAAAACTGTTCATGCTGACTGCCCGTAGCCACAGATCTCTTCAACGCCACGGGCTGTCGAGAAGCGCATAAGCTGATGATAGGTGCTTGGCACGGCTTGTATGACATGCAACCAGGTTTGCCCCATGATGACATTATATGGCGAAGGAAGCTTTACGACCAAGAATTCGACCTTGACTGTTCTGGAGCCCGCTCGAACGGGTAGTGTGATCTTTCCCAACGAGTACTCTGGATTCGTGTTGAAGCCGAATAACGGATAAGGCGCCAGAGACAGATCTGACTCGTTGAAGCTAAGTTTGATGAGGGTCTCATAATACATAACCTCCGGCGTACTCCCTGGATCTACGAGAATGCGTTCGACGGTAAACTGGTTTACACGTAATGTGATGATCAACGGATCAATGTGGGAGATTGTCATGCCAACAAGATCAAAATCGTTGAAGGCAATATTCAGAGCTTTTTTGGGCCGTTTGGTTGGAGTATGTTGCTCTCGGGGGACTGGATGCGATTGATTTGTGTGCACGGTTAGAGGTGTTGGTAGGCTGTATATCATATGGATCACGCCAAGTGGAGGTGAATCTTGTCTTAAGGCTAGTGCCTTGGTTGGGTTGCCTTTTCTTACATACTATTGCAGCCGGCCATCTTGCACCAGTTCCTCCAGGTGATCCTTTAATGCGTAGGAACTTTCAGTTTCATGGCCATGACCTTTGTAATACTCGCAGCGCTTATCCCGCCTTCGCGTGTCAGGAGGGCCTACCATCTTCGACGGCCATTTGAAGAACGGGAGATGTTGGATTTTGGACATTACCGCATTGATCGGCTCTGTCAGTTCTGTATGTTTTTTGTCGATACGTCTCGTGCGCCTGCTGTCGACCTACAGTTTTTCATTCATTTGGTGAGAGCACTGATCATTCGATCGGCGAGAATCCCGCATTTTATCTCGTTTACCCCGCTGTCGTGGTTCTGGGCTTTGAGGCGGTACGAAACTTATTGACTGAGCAATTTCAGGTGAGGCCGTTTTACTGGGTACGCGTCCGCCTTTAACCCGCAAGGCATCATCCTCTACCTTGCAGTATTTTTCAACTTTCTTCATCAACCCCCAGACCGTTTTGGGGGGTCTTCTGGTCAAGGAACTGCGGAGGGCACTATCTGGTTGCAATCTCATTTTGAAGGCAATGATGGCCATGGAGTCGTTGCAAACGTCGTCAACAAGATTAAAGCATTCCCAATAGCGCCGAATACGCTCTTAGTGTTTCTTCAGGTTGAATTTGCATCGCCCAGAGAGAGTCTTCCTGTTTCGGCTGGACCTCGTTGGTGATAAATCTGGCCCTAAAGGACTTCTGTAATTGATGGAAGCCTTTGACCGAAGCCGGCTCCAGTTTGTAATACCACCTGACTGCCAGAGGTCCCAAGCTGCTGGGGAATATTCGGCACATGAGGGCCTCGTTGTCTGCATGCAATGTCATGGCTTGCTTGTAGTGACAGATGTGATCGGTGGGGTCTGATTTTCCATCGTAGAGGGTAAATGACGGAGCTTTGAACTTCTTGGGCAGAATTGCCCTTGCAATCCGTCGGACAAGGGGATTGTGCTGATCTTCTTCATCCGAACTGTTTCTCCTGCTCTTATTCCTTGTTCATAGACTTTTTTCAGAGGAGCTGGAGGTTTCGGATCGTCCCTTCTTGTCGGGCTCCGTGGATAATGAGTTGGAGTCACTATCCGTGTCCCTTGGTTGGGCTCGAGGTCGTTGTTCACCTGCCCTTGGAGGTCGTTCGAGATCTTGGCGCGCGGTTTCTCTGGATTTCGCTACTTCTAGGGCCAAATCTTGACGGAGACATTTATTTTCAGCGATCATATTCTCCAGCCTCTGTTCATTCTGCTTTGCTTGTTCCATAATTGCTTGCATTGTCTCTTGCGCTGAAGTCGTTGGTGAGTCGAAGTTCAAGGCGCGTCTTGCAGCGATGGTTTCCTTTCCAAGCATATTTGCTGGAGTAAGGTCATCCCTCTGTGTAATCTCGTTAGTGGCTACCGGAGGATCTTCGGTTACGCCTTCCATGGATGTATTCGAGTACTCCCACAGACGGTGCCAATTGTGGGGAAGTGGTTTGGAAATACTCTTCGGATCTTGGAAGACGTTAGGAGTCCTCGGATAGTCACCTGAAAGGAAATAAGCACTCCGACGTGGGTGCCGAAATTAGCACTCCGACGGACAAGTCAGTCTCAAGCTTTAAGTTACTTGTATTCTAAGTTAAACAAGGAGATTCTTACCCTTCCTTTTTTTTCTCTCTCTTTATCTGTAGTTCTTGTATTTATACTCGTTTACTAGGCCTCGGGGCCAGGGCCTACTCGTTACTCATTGTCCTCTCTCATATTCGGCTCCATGGATTTACACTTATTCAACCCATCTATTGTATTCGGCCTCTTGAGCGCGCCGGATAACGCCGAATAGTGTCTGTTCTGCAGGCTCTTCCCGGCATTGCCAATTATTCGGCTCCCACAGATTCTATAACAAACCCTTTAACTAATCCCCTAACTAACTAACCATTCTTGCACAGTTGTATTTTGCTGAGGTATTAATGTTATAGTCGTATGACTTAGCAAGCAACATAGACTAATGCTGAACCAACACCTATGCCTTATGACAATCTTGCTCAAGTAGTGGCTTACACTCTTCCTTTGATATCTTATAAGCCCCCTCAAGCTTATGGGAGAAGGAGCAACATAAGCTTGTCTTTGAGGTAATGAAATCTAGAAGCAGATAAAGGTTTGGTGAATAAATCGCCCAATTGATCAGATAATGGAACATAATTGAGAACAATTTGCTTAGCAACCACACATTCTCGAACAAAATGGCAGTCTATTTCGATATGCTTGGACTAAGAATGAAAGACAAGATTGGAGGCAAGAGCCATTGCTGAAAAATTGTCACACCATAACACTGGAACAAAAAGAAGAAAGAATTGGAAAATCCTTAAGTAATTGCTGAAGCCAACACAGTTTAGCAGCAGGGTTTGCTAAGGATCTGTATTCAGCTTCAGTGGAAGAACGAGAAACGGTGGGCTACTTTTTGGCAGACCATGAGATCAAATTTGGTCCTAAAAAGATGCAATACCTTAAGGTAAATCTCTTGTCCAATGTATCACTGGCTCAATTAGAATTTGAAAAAGCATGGAGAGTAAATGGAACTGAAGTAAAGCTCAAATCATGAGTAATGATGCCTTTGATATAGTGAAGAAACCGTTTAACATTCTGAAAATGGGCATTAGTAGGGGCATGCATACGTTGGCATGCTTGATTAACAACTAAAGATAAATCTGGCTGAGTGATGGTAAAGTATTGAAGATCGCCAATCAAACTGCGATAGATAGAAGGTTGAGCAAAAGGAAGATCATTTGAAGGAGACATAGAGGGCTTAATAGCCAAGGGAGTAGCACAATGTTTACAATCCACCATTCCTGCCTTAAGAAGAAGATCAGCTACACACTTTTGTTGACGAAGAAAATATCCATGATCTTTAGCAATGACATTAATGCCTAGGAAATATGAAAAAGACCCAAGTTCTTTCATAGAGAACACATAATGCATGTGTTGAAGAAAGATATCAATGAAGGAAAAATCACTACTAGTCAATAGTATATCATCAACATAGACAACAAGCAGCGTAAGACTAGTAAAAGTCTTTCCAACAAACAAAGAAGCATCTGAAAGACTATAAGAAAACCCATGGGAAAGAAGAAAGGCAAAAAAGGTAGAATACCATATGTGATGGGCTTGTTTAAGCCCATAAGAGCTGTCTTAAGCTTGCAGACATGCGTAGGAAATGAGGAATCCATAAACCCCTGAGGTTGAACCATAAACACCTCTTCTTCAAGAATGCCGTGAAGGAAGGCATTAGAGACATCCAGTTGTTTGATTGGCCAATTGAAATGAAGAACTGTGTAGAGAAATATACAAATAGTAGGTTGCTTAGCAACAGGACTGAAAGTGTCATGAAAATCTGTCCCTTGTTGCTTCAAATAGCCCTTAGCCACTAGTCTGGCCTTGTATCTTGTAATGCTACCATCCGAATGTCTTTTAATCCGAAACCCCCACTTACAACCAATAGCCAATTTAGAAGGAGGCAGAGCAACAAGATCCCAAGTACCTTGAGTTTGAAGAGCATTAAACTTCTCTTTCATAACTGCAACCCACACATCAAATTGAAGAGCTTCCTTGACTGTAACAAGTTTGTATAAAGAAGTTTAGTGGAAAGATCACAAGCAGAAGTAGCTTGTAAACAAACAAGAAGTTTGGCCTTTGACCGAGTAATCATAGAATGAGTATTAAGAGACATAGATAAGATAGGAGCTGTAGATAGGTAAGAGGAAATATGATGGAGATTAATAATGATAGAGTCAATATGAATAGAAGTAGAAATAGGAGGAGAACAGTATGGAGGATTTTGAGAAACTGAGGAAGGAGAGACTGAAGATGGTGACTTAGAAGAGTAAGAGAGATGAAGAGAAGGAGTGGGAGAAAAAATGAGAGAGGATGAAGAGGATGGTAAAGATCAAAAGAAATAATGAACAGAATAAGGAGATGGATGTGAAATAGAAAAAATTGAGAATGAGAGAGAAAATGGAAAACAAGTTTTATTAAAAAGAATATGTCTGGAGGTATTGATTTTGCCAGAAATAGGATCAAGACAGCCATATCCTTTTATGGTAGGATAATAGCCAATAAAGATATATGGAATGGATTTGGGTTGCAATTTGTGAGAAACATATGGTTTAATCCATGGGAAACATTAACAACCAAACACCTTAAAAGAAGAATAATCAGTCATTGTATGAAACAAAGCTTCAAATGGTGACACATTATCAACAACAAAATTGGGCATATGATTAATAAGAAACACAACTATATCAATAGCATCAAACCAAAAAGATAAATGTTGAAAAGAATGTTGCATAATATTAATAGCAGTTTCAGTGATATGCCTGTGCTTTCTCTCAACAATACCATTTTGTGCTTGTGTATATGGACAACTTGTTTGATGAATGATGCCCTAAGAGGACAAATAAGAGTCCATTCTTTTTATTCACAAACTCAAAACCATTGTCTGTTCTCAAAATTTTAAGTGAAGTGTCAAATTAATTTTTAGCATAACTTTTGAAATCAAGAAACTTAGTATGAACCTCAGTTTTATAGAGTAAACAATATACCCAAGTAAATCTAGTGAAATCATCAATAAACAAAACATAGAATCTAATTTTGGCATTCCCAATGATAAATGGGCCCCGTACATCACTATGCACTAAAGAGAAAGGAGAATCCATAGTTGAATTTGACAATTTGAAAGGCAATCTATGTATTTTGAACATATTACAATCAATGCAAGAGATAGTTTTATTTGGAGTAGAAGAAACAAGCAAATGAGAAGCTAAACGGTGAAATTTGTCATGAGAAATATGGCCTAGCCTCTTGTGCCATAGAAGATCAGAAGTAGAAAAGCATGAGTGATAAACATGTAGTGAACTAGAAGAAGAGTTGTCACTGAACTGACGGAGACCATTGTTGTTAACCCCTTTATGCAGGACCCGTTTCGTGGATTTGTCCTGAACCACAAAAAATTGAGCATTGAAAACAACAATACAATTAAGATCTTTGGTCAATTGATGCACAAAGAGAAAATTAAAGAAGAAAGAAGGAATATGTAGGAGACTATTAAGATGAAAAGAATAAGTAGGAGTAGGTAAAAGGCCTTTTCCAATATGGTGAATAGGTAAGGAAGTACCATTACCTACTGTGACTTGATCATGACCTGGATAGGCCTAGTACAGAGATAGATTTGCAAGATTATTTGTCATATGGTTAGTGGCTGTAGAATCAAGGTACCAGGGCACTCTTGGGTGTTGTGAAGCTGTATCAGATGGAGAATTCTAAGCTATAAAGACAGTATAGGCTTTAGAATTGCTAGGAGATGATGACTAATAAGATGGTGCGAATTGTTAAGCCATAGGTTGAAAATTCAAATCCATGCGATACCGGCAATCAAAGGCCGAATGGCTAAGACCTCCATAGAACTGACATCCTTGAGATGTGGTAAATTTGCATCTGGTTGATTAGTAAACCTTCCTTGAGATTGCATATATCTATTGCCCCATCCTCGAAAGGAATTTCGACCTTTAGAGTAGGAAAAACCACCTCTACTTGAGACAAATTGAGATGATTGAGAACCAGAACCAGGATCATGGTTGGATCCTTTGGTTACTGAGTAGGCCACATTAAGATCATTACTAAGCATAGTAATGAACAGAGTTCCTCCATGGAAATAGGCTCAAATCTGGCACGAATAGTAGTTGTGAATGCATCATATTCACTAGGAAGTCCATTAAGAGTATGCAATGCCAAATCTTCATCATCAACTCGTGTAGAAGCTAGACACAATTGATTGGATATTTCTTTAATTTGGAAGAGATATTCTTCCATTGATGATGTTTTCTTCAAAACATTTTGAAGTTTATTTTTCAATTGGTGGATATGTGATCTAGACAAAGATGCAAATCGCTTTTCAAGAGCTTTCCATACCTCAAAACTATGTTGAAGATGCAGAATAGATGAGCAAACTGTAGGAGATAGAGTTGCAGTCTAACAGCTTAAAAGATTTGCATCAATTTTTTGTTAGTTAGCATATTCTGCATTTGGAATTGATTTTCCAGATGAATCCACGACTTCTAAAGCAGGACATGGAGTTAATCCTGTTACGAACTCTAATGTTGTGTTTGGTTGAGGGATTTAAGGAGGGATTTGGAAAGAGAAATGGAAAAGGTAGGTGAAATGTGAAAAAAATATGCCTACATTTCACATAGTTTCACACACCTTTTCCCTTTCCCTTTCTAAATCTCTCCCCAAATCCTCCAACCAAACACAGCGTAAGAGATTCATAGCTCGTAGCATATTTTGCATTTGATTCTTCAATATCAAGAAGTTGGTAAAATCAAGCTTGACAGTAACTAATGACCTGAAATTGGAGATGAGAAGACTTAGATTTGATGGTAAAGAAGATGGATCTGCCATTGATAAACCTTGCTCGTTGGAGCTTTATAGCTCTGCATGATGAAAAGAGAGATTTTATTCTATTTCCATTAACCATTCAAACGACCCATTACAGATATTTAAATATAAAAGAGATTCTATAACAAACCCTCTAACTAACTAAACATACTTACACAACTGTATTTTGCTGAGGTACTAATGTTATAGTCATGTGACTTAGCAAGAATTTATACAAAAAATATCATAAAAATATTATGAATCGTGTTTATGAGTGTTTTATTTTAAAGTGAAAAGTCGCCATTAAACTATATCATTGTGTTTGAAAGTTCTATATAAAATTTATGTTTGTATATCATCCCTTAATATAAACATGTTTAAGTAGAATTTAATGATGGAAAATTGTAAAATATAATCATTATGATAGGAAGAAGAAATTGTAGAAAAAAAGGCTAGATAGCCATTTAAAAGATTTTAGGGCATGACATGAGCAATTCATGGGACAATTTGTAATGAGATTATACAACCTCGGGGAGGGGGAATGTAATTTTTCAAATGTGAGGGAAGATTTGTATTAAACAGAAACGTTAGGGGGTGTCAATGTAATTTACCCAAACTAAAGACCTAATTGTAAGGAAAGGAAACTATGTTATAAATGGGTCATTCTACAATACAAATCACTTTTTGGGTGTATATCATGCAAATTATGACGTTTATGATATAATTAAATCATTTTTAATTATAATTTAAAAAATATAATAAGTCATAACCAAACAACACTTAAGGCATAACCAAAATAATAATTACAATAGGTCATAACCAATATTACGATGAGTAATAACCAAGATATAAACAGATACAACTTGAGACATAATTAAAGACCACTTCGGTCATAACTAACGTTCCGTTTGTTAATATTTTTTGCATTTTTTAGTGTTCGGTACAACAGAAAAACATTTTCTATGGTTAGCAAAAAAACACTAACCTAATTGGCCAGAAAATATTTTTCACTTTTAAAAAACAGAAATCATTTTTCGAATAAATTTTTTCTCTATGTCACTACATTGTCACCATAACTAGCATCACCTCCACCACCACACCATTACCGCCGCCACCACCACCACCACCTCCACCTTACTATCACTACCAAACCACTATTGCTGCCACCATCACCACCTCATTACCTCCACCTCACCGCCGCCACCACTACTATTACTAATGCAACCAATAATATAATTTCTAAAGAAGAAAAAAAAATGCAACTAAACATACAAAAACGTTTTTTTACAAAAATTATTTTTCATCGAACTAAACAGAGCACCAGTCATAACTAACACTATAATAAGTCATAACCAACACCATAACAGATTATAACTAAAAGCACAAAAGTCATAATTGAGCATATAATACACACTCTAAAAAAAATTGTATTATAAAATTTCCTATTATAAATAATTAACCAGTAATTAAAATTTTATATTTAAAAGGGGAATTTAATTACCATATAACATTTCTGAATTAACAAAAATAATGTCCCCATCTAAACAGGTAGGGACGCGGGATGGTGGGAATTTTTTTAGAGTGTCATTGTCTGTCAGTTTTTGTTTGGACAAAATTTACGTTATTCCCTATGGTTTGAGTTTGAAATATTTTATCCCTATGCTTCAAATATATATAGTAAAAAAAATCCCTACATAATTTTTTATCAAATACAATCGTCAATTTCATTAATTACAGATATGAAATGACTGTAACACTCTCAAATCCTATGCAATATTTATTTTTTATTTTTGTAATATTTTTTCTCTTTCCTCTCTCATACAAATAATTATTAATTTTTAACATTAATTCAATTAAATTACAATTAATCATAAATTCTTAATTATTCATTGTAATTTTTAACTTTTTAATCTAATTTTATTTAATTGTATTTTATATCATAGTTAATTCTAAATCCTGAATTCTTAATTATTTATTGTAATTCCTAAATTTTTATCTAATTATATTTTAGATTAAAATTAATTCTAAATCCCTAATTATTTATTGTTATTCCAAACATCTTAATCTAATTTTAATTTAATTATATTTAGACTAATTTTAATTATTATTTATTTTATATTTTGACTTAATTATATGTTTAATCAATTTTATATTTTTGATCAATTCTCAATTATATTTTAATTTAATTTAATTTTAATTAACATCTTAATTTAATTTCAGATTTGGAGAAAATAAGGATAAAATTATCTTTTTATTATTTTAATTTCATTTTATTTTTTCAGAAAATCAAATTCACTCTTAAAAATGATTTACTTAAAAACCACATGGGGGTTTTCTTGTTATATTTGAATCATAGGGGGTAAAGTGTTTCGATCCCAAATGAGAAAGGGGTAAACTAAGTTTTCCCCTATTTGTTTTATATTATATATATATATATTATATTTATTTATTTAAGTAATAAAGAAATGAAAATGTTATCTAGTTGGGGTTTTTAATGTAACGAGCTGAAATTTTTCAAATATATTAATTGAGTGATCTTAACTAATAAGAAAAAATATATTAAACCTCTTATACTACTAAAAGTTAGATAGAGATATTTCATTAATTTCTCTTACAACAATGATTCATCCCCCCTTTTCCCCCCACCCCCTTTGACCCCCTCTCTCTCTCATTGGTTACATTTTCTTTTTCTTTTTCTATTTTTTCCTGCTCCTCCAATCACCACCCGCCACGTGGCAAAGGGGGGTGAGGGGGTGACCCCCAAAAGGGGGTCCCAAGCATTATTCTTTCTCTTATCTAGTTTTTGAAGGAAAAAAAATTGAGAAAAATCAGTGAAACACAGTCCAGCGTGGCACATGTTAACATGGATGAGTTTCTTCAGGACCAGTTGATGATGGAGACGAGGCCCTGGCCCATTCCCTTTGGAATTGAACCACGTATACGGGCCAAGAAGTAGGTCCGTATTTAGTGGAAACAGGCTTGAGCCCATAAATGAAACATTTGTATTGGATTGTTTTAAGAAGATAGTTAAAAGTAGACATTTTAAATTTTTTTTGAAAGAATATGTAAAAAATTATGAAATATGATATGACTCAAAATAAATTAAAAAGTGAAAGATAATTTTTAACTGTCTTCTGAAAATAGCCTAGGTTAATGCATAAAATATATTATTTATTGATGAAAAGTCCATACTCAAGGGCAATACAACATTAGATTTAAAGATTAATTTTTTTTCATGATAGCATGTCAGAGAAAAAGTCATGGAAAAGCTATCGAAAAATTGGCCATGCAAGTCTTTGACGTCAAAAAAAGTGACGCAGCGTATAAACATAAACAGTACCCAAATCGCAATGCAAAGAAAGCTGCAATTCTTTTACAATCTGTTGAATCCAAAGATTACTACAATTGTAGGCGAAAAGAATTTTCTCAATAAAACTATATATTATTATCAAAAACTAATTATGGTAAGGTTTACCACTATTATTTATAATAGAAGAGAACTAAAACTAAAATGGAAATAAAAATATTTATTGTAAAGCAAACAACCATAATTTTTGTAAGATAAGAAAATAAAAGAAATAATAAATTTAAATAAATAGAAAATTAAAGATATTAATCTTAAATAATAATTCTACGGACACTTATTCATAAATTCAAATTTAAAATTTGTTTGTCCAAAAGTGTCACGTTAAAAAATTATGTCCGTACACCAAACTAGTCATATATACCTTATCAACCACATGGAGGCAAATTAGAGAAGAAAAATATTAGGGATACTAAGGCACCGTTTGGGAAGAAGAATATGGGGTTTTTTTTGGCTATTTTAGTCACAAAAAATAAAATAGGCTATTTTAGTCACAAAAAATAAAATATCATATCCAACCCATAATCATTATACTCATCTCTCACAAAAAAAGTCAAAAAAGTCAAAAAGCCCTTCCCAAACCAAGCTTTTTAGCCCAGGCTAAAATAGCCAAAAAAATCAAAAAGTCAAAAAGTTAACCCACTTCCCAAACCAACCCTAACAATCTTATTAACACATTCACAAGTTGATGTGGATCCTATACCAAGTGATGATTGATTTTATCAAAATTTATGAGTGTGTTAGACCATCTCCAATAGTTCACCAGACTTGACACCAAATTTAAATTTTGATGAAAAAGTTACTGTTTGATGCTCCAACAGTTGCACCAAATCGATATTAAATTGAGAATTCACCAAATTTTTTATCAGAGTGAGAACTGGGAGAAGATTTCACCAAAACACTGTACGCGATCGTTGGGGGGACCAACCGGTCAACCAGCCGGTTGCCCGGCAAGTTGACCAACCGGTCGACCGGTTGGTCAACTTGCCGGGCAACCGGCTGGTTGACCGGTTGGTCCCCCCAACGATCGCGTACAGTGTTTTGGTGAAATCTTCTCCCAGTTCTCACTCTGATAAAAAATTTGGTGAATTCTCAATTTAATATCGATTTGGTGCAACTGTTGGAGCATCAAACAGTAACTTTTTCATCAAAATTTAAATTTGGTGTCAAGTCTGGTGAACTATTGGAGATGGTCTAACACACTCATAAATTTTGATAAAATCAATCATCACTTGGTATAGGATCCACATCAACTTGTGAATGTGTTAATAAGATTGTTAGGGTTGGTTTGGGAAGTGGGTTAACTTTTTGACTTTTTGATTTTTTTGGCTATTTTAGCCTGGGCTAAAAAGCTTGGTTTGGGAAGGGCTTTTTGACTTTTTTGACTTTTTTTGTGAGAGATGAGTATAATGATTATGGGTTGGATATGATATTTTATTTTTTGTGACTAAAATAGCCTATTTTATTTTTTGTGACTAAAATAGCCAAAAAAAACCCC
>NW_021025126.1:843182-860731 GCF_004153795.1 Camellia sinensis
TGTTCTGGTTGGGCCTCTTCCACCACATCTGGTTGATCATCCAGCCATCCAGTGGCCTCTGCCGATTCCTCATAGTCAAACCAGTTGACTGCCACGTCCCCTGATTCTTGATCATCGAAAAATTGTAGGTTGGCAAAGTCCTCCTCTATAGCTGTCAGATCATCTGCCCCTTGCCCGAATCCATCCCCCCGGATCACACACAGTTCTTCCTTTTCTGGCAATTCTATACCCAGCCCAATCTGGCCTGTTGACAAGATGTACTTACTCGGATCATAGACTTCCCCAGCAAAACTCTGTTCAATCCCAGACTCAATAATTCCATTCTTTTCTGAAGTCTGCCTTGCCCCATCTTCGATGGTCACCACCGTCGGCTCTGGTTGGGTTGTGGAGATGTCCGACATGCACAAAGAGTCGGTGCAATCAGGAAGGAGCACCTCCGACTTAGGTAGGTGGGATGGGGTGATATAGATACTAGGATCGTAAGATGCGACCCCAATTTGGATAAAATTGATCCTATTGGGAGGGGGAGCTTGGTTATGCGGTGGGAGAGGATTGGTTGTGACATTGGGTTTGTCGGGATGCACAATCACCTGCTTGTCAATAAGATCCTGGATCTCGTGACGCAATCTAAAACAACGGTCGGTGTCGTGACCGTGTTGTTAGTGATACGCGCAGTATTTTGCTGGGTCATGAGAGGGAGGGAGTGGATTTGGTAGTGGCCTCGGCTCCAGGGACTTCAAATGCTTTTTCCTGATTAACACCCCTAGAGCTTTGGACAGGGGCATGTATGGGGGTGTGAAGGTTCTTTGGCCTCTGGGTTGGTATTTGGTGGTCTGTGTGTTGCTTCCGGATGCACTGGAGAAGGGCGTGGCTGCCATGGGTCTTGGAAGGGGAGGGGGAATGGTGGTGACCATGCTCACCTTTGAAGCTTTTGCAGTTGCAGCGCCACTCGGGCCTGTATTGTTGTTAGGGTTGAAAGTCCTCCTTGGTTGCTTCCTGTCTTGGTCGATCAGACCCTGTTTCATTGCATCTTCAATCCGTACCCCCATTTCGTGCAGATCTGAAAAAGTGGAGAAGGGGAGTACAATCATCTTTTGCATCAATTTTGGCTGAAGATTGCGCATAATCATCCTGATTTGGTCTTTACCGGTGGGCCTTAAAGTCATCATCGAGGCCTTCGCCATCCACCGGGTTATGAAATCTGAGAAACTCTCCTTGGGATTTTTTGAATAGCTTCTCGAGCTTGCTCAATTTCAGTGCTGTATGGTCTACCTCGAACTCGAAGGGAGAGTCCGGTTGATTGACAGGCGTAGGTGCCTTAGACAGCTGGGGCAGAATTGGGGGCGGAGCTGGCCCTGTTGGTATGTCCGTATCTGCCTGGACATTTGGTGCCTCTTCTGGTGTTGGGATTCCTGGTGGGGCAGGAACCGGGTGTGAAACAGATGCTCCGGCTTGTTGTTGCAGCCTGGCAATTAATTCTGCTTGCTGGGCCATGATCTCGGCTTGTTGTTTGGCAAACTCATCCCGGCGAACAGCGTCCTGCTGCATGGCTCTCATGGTCTCTTGCATCTGACGCATCATTTCCTCAACTCCTGTCGGTGCCGCCATACTGCCCTGATTTGTCTGAACTATTGGCAAGTCTATTTCTATAGCAACAATCAGGATCTCAATCTGACTGTCCACTAATGGGGTGATCCACTGCTCTGGCAACCTCTGCTCGGATACACTACGTTTTCTTGGCCTCTGTCTGATAACTGGGGGTAGAGAGTGAAACACTGGCTGTCCGTCAACCAGATCCTCGGATCGATTGAGTCGGCGACCTCTTGTCCAGGGTGCTTGGGAAATATCTACTTGGTCGGATGCAATTGTGCTAAAACCTGCCCTAGTAAAAGATAAATAAAGCAATAAGGAAATAAATAGATAAACGGACAGCATGACAGCTTGAAGTAAATGCACAACACACAGTTGGGCAAAACAACACACGGTCGGTAAGCTGAACACACACTGTCCTCAATCACTGATCATTATCCCTGAATCACTGTCCCCATAGACTGAATCTGATATCCACAGATAACTGGTTCTCAAACACTGACTGATGCCCGCAGGCCTGATGCCCCAAACTCGCAAACTGATACATGCAACCTCTGTAGAGATATACTTTGACAGCACATAACAGATAATTGAGAGCCAAAACACCCCTATGTTGGGGGAGGGTTTCCCTGTCCTATTTTGTCAGGAGCTAGGGTTTCACTATGCATGCAGCGGTTTCAAACAACCTATAAACGGGTAAGCAACCTGTCCTAGTTTGAAATGGTCACTATGGATCCGAATATGCACTATGTCGAATGGTCAAAAAGGGTGCCCCGGTAAAACCGGGGTTTGTGTTCCCATACTGGCAGAGCCCATAACCGGTCAGCCTTATGGTCATGCCTTGACAAGACAAGCCTCCGGCAAACCGTTCAGGAATAGCAGATGGCAAACACGGTGTCCTAGGTGCACCAATGCAAATGCAATGCAAAGAAACATATAAGTGTAATCAAAACAAGATATCATGAGTTCGAGTCAAGTTCTCTAACTGGGGGCAGAGTCACCAGAAACTGTAGACGTCCCCGAACGCCCCGGGAGGATGGCACCCGTTCTGTTCGTATTGGGCTCACTACAGTTCAAGACTCTCAAATTGTCACGGTTCTCAATCTGAACCAAAGAGTCCAAATCCAGCAAATCGTTTTGAGAAAATAGATTTTGAAAGAAGTAAACATGGACTGCTTTGCCAGATACAGAGTCGCCACCTAAATATTTTATTTTTGGAAAATTTAGAAAACCCTGACTCGTTGCCTAAGGCCACGTGTCCGTCATCACCAAAGTTGCCTCGGCTCGGGAACTTGGGTACGATTAGGGAAGGTCACTTCGTGAGCACCCTCGCTCGCCCGATCAAAGATCGGCCTCTACTAACCATGATATCTATCTTTGAAAACATTATGTGTTCTTATTCCGGTTATTAGGCTAGATTTACTATGTGATGCGCACAGCATACAAGTATAGACTGGGTCGCCTGAATTGGAACAAAACGTTTCATGTTTGTTTATTTTGAAAGTGGTTTGCTACTCGCAAGTAGGCTTAAAATGCATATTTTGCCACCCTTGGGTGGGCTTAGAAAACATGGTTTTGCCACTATCTAGTGGGCTTAAAACACACATTTGATGAATTGTTCCAATTCAAATGACCCAACCTTTACCCACAAGCACTCAGGCAGTTATATCACATAAGCATATAGCCTCATGGTAAGCATGCTATTCATGGCAGTCACTCACACGCATGCAAGGATGCTAAAGCATAAAACTTACCGAGTACTCCAAGCCAAAACAGAAGCTAATTAGAAATCCATGCATGATCCTAATTATACAGAAATGCCTAATGCAACACATGCAAAAATGCAACTATAGCAGGCTCGGCTATTCTAAACATGACATATGAAATGCTATAGCTAACATGTATTCAAGTTGGAATTGAAAATACAATGCAGTTAGTATGATGCACCGAGCCCGGTGCATGCAAAACAGATGAATGAATGCAAACATGCTATCATACTGTATGCTAATTAAAACATGCCCTAATCTAACCATCATAAGCGGGTAAATAAAAAGGAGAAAGACGTGGGGTTGGAAGACATACATCACACACACGCACACTTATTACAGTTGTGCCCTCGCACAGAGGGTCCGAATAAATAATATACAGTCCCAAATAATTACAATCCAAATATGTACAAAACCCTAATTAATTAAAAGAATAATAATATACAGTCCCAAATGAATAATTACAGTCCAAATATGTACAAAACCCTAATTAATTAACAAATTAAATTAGGAAAGCAATAAATTGATATGCAAGCCAGGGACTGCCTCAAATCTGCTCCAGATGATGAATGATGCATGCTCGGGTTGCCTTGTGTGGAGAACCCTTGCGATGCCCCGGTTTGCCTCTGTTTGAAATTATTCTTGGAATGCGTGCCAAGCTCCGGAAGGCTGCTGATTTCTGATTTGCTGCAACAGAGAGCAACAAAGAGGCATGGCAAAGTATTTTCACATATGTATGCATGACTATTCTTCGGGGAGTGTAGTCCTCGATCCTCGTGCCACCAATCACGCATATCGATGCATGATGGCCGAGGAGTCGAATTGCACGACTCAATATGAAATGAATGCACATATAGACACAACAAGACCTAAACTCCATCATGGATAATCCGGAGTGTCGGTGACTGGGAATTGAGACACGTTCCGTCACTCGAAGTACGAAACGTCCCTCGTTTCCCGTGCTCGGGCTAACTCCTATCCCAAGCACAATGCAATATGCATGATATGCATGAATGCAACTAATATACAATCTAGCATGCACAATGCTATGAGATGGCATACACAATGCACGATGTAACAAGGCATACACAATGCTCTAACATACAACCTAGCATACGCAATGCTATGGAATGAAATGGCATACACAATGCACAATGGACTTACACCAACATGAGTGGACCTCAGCCACACTCACATCAGTAGCCATTAGATGAAAATGAGACACTCGAAATGCGTGCACACATGCACGCAAACCGAGGACCGATCCTAAGGCACAAATGTCACTCTAACAAAGGATGGCAAGGCATGAAATATGGCATACAAACATGCAAGTTTCAGCACTGAAATGTGATTTAAAATGATCCCGAAACATGGAAATATGGCACCCGATGCATGGAATGGCCCCGAAACACAAAACTAAGCATGCGCATTGGCCTATAGCTATACAAAAAATGCATTATTTTATCATGAAGCATGAAGACAGATTCAAGAAAGTTCCAAAACATGCATATTTCCAGTTTATAACAAGTCCAAAAAATGAATGCAAATAGGGCTAATCTATCATGCAAAAATGACCCTAAAATAGAGATTAAACACAAAGGGACAGCAAATGGCCCCAAATGGCAAAGAGCCCTTCAAAAAAGTTTAAGAGGGGCTCAAAACAGGGCACTTTACAGTTTACATCAAGCCACTAAAATAATCAAAGATAAGGCCAAACTATCATGCAAGAAAAGGCCTAAAATAGGGATAAAGAGACAAGTGGCAGCTTCTGTTCTCAAACAGAGGAGATACCTTCAACAATGTTGAAGAGGGGCTCAAAACAAGGTATTTCACAGATTATGGAAAGATCCAAAACAGCTCACAAATAGGCCTAAAATACTATGCAAAAATTGGCCTAAAAGAGAGATAAAGAAGAAATTGATAGCAGGAGACCTCAAACAGAGAAAGACCCTTAATCAAACATGAAAAGAGGCTCAAAAGAACCTATTTTACAGTTTATAACAGAGTCCAAAACAGCTCACAAACATGCCAAAAATACTATGCAAAAATAAGGCCTAAAAGAGAGTAAAAGAAGCAAGTGATAGCAGGAGGCCTTAAACAGAGGAAGACCCTTGATTAAACATGAAAAGAGGCTCAAAATAAGCTATTTTATAGTTTATAAAAAAGTCCAAAACAGCTCACAAATAGGCTAAAAATAATATGCAAAAATAAGGCCTAAAAGAGAGTTAAAGAAGCAAGTGATAGTAGGAGGCCTCAAACAGAAAACGGCCCTTAATCAAACATGAAAAGGGGCTCAAAATATGACTATCCACAGTTAGGGTCAGAGCCCAAAAATGCAAGAAACTAGGGCTTATATACAAAGCAAAAAAAAGACTAGGAAGTGGGAGAAAGTGACTCACCCTTGTAGACCAATGCTCCAACAACTTTTGAGCCAAGTTTGGGAGTCCTTCACCTCTGGAAAGCAGCCTCAAGTTTCTGGAATGGAGGATAGAGGTGTGGTGCTATGAGGTGGTGTAGAAATGGTGTAGGAGCAAGGTGGTTTTGAGGGTTGGAATAGAGGGAGAGAGAGATTGAGTGCAAGGGTCTTTTAACCAATTTTGTAACCCCTCAAAATGCAGATGAGGGGCTGGTTATATAGGCCAAAGAATGGAGGAAAAATGGGGGGAAATGAATTCAAATTTCCCCCTCGGATACAGGATCTGGGGGGAAAAAATGGTCAGATTTGTAAGGAACCAGGTGAGGGGGTCATGGCCGGCCAGCTTTTGGGGATTCAGGTGGCCGGCCGACTACCTCCCATGGCCGGCTGACCAAGGGTCAAAAGGGCCAAGCAAAATTACTTGTCAGCCACCTCATATTGGTGGTCTTCCATGTGTGCACAACACAACTATGTGATTGAAACCCAAAAAAAGTGAACCAGGAGAGAGAAAAGACCATTTTTTAGAGGGGGTCAAAAGGGTCAGGAGAAATTACCGGTCGGCCACCAAATATTGGTGGCCTCCCAGGTGTGTACATCACAAATATGGGGTCTAGAGTTCAAGAAACTGGCCCCGGGGTGGTCAACATTGGCTTTCAAGCGAGGAAAACGGGTATCGGAGAGCGATGAAGAAATAAAACTGGTTTTTTGGAACAATTGCTGGCCTCCCACCCTCCTACAAGATTCCTAACTATGAAAATAAGGTCTCCACCAAAAATGAACCAAAACCGATGCAAAATGAAGGTTCGGGGGCCAAAACACGCGGTCCGGGAGCCCGAAAACTGACTGTTAAGCACCGGAGGTGGCGATTGACCACGAAGTTGGTCTCTCGAACCCCAGTGTCCCTCAAAAGAGAGTAAATAAGGTGTATGCCAAAAACCGGAGCAAACGGAGGTATTTAAGCGGTTCCAAACTGAGGCACACGGCCGTCGGCTCCGAAAAATCGAAAATCGGGCTCCAAACGGGAAAAATGGCCTACGACCACAAAATGTAGCCTGCGGCCACTGAGAGATGATCTACGAGACCTCTCCCTTCCTTCGGGAATAGAAAACAAAACTTGGTTCGCAAACCGAGGCAAGGCACAAAAGAGTCCGGAAGTCCGGAGGCAAAGCTCACAGCCGAGACTCTGAAACTTCTGAACGAGCACAAAATGCAATATCACCGAGTGCTCAACTGGTGACGTCTGAGTCTTAAGGTCGGTCAAAAATAGGGTGTCTACAGTTGCCCCTCTTTGACAGAACTCGGGAGTCATAAGTGACGGGAGTGAATGTCAAAGCCCCAAGACGACCCATTTTTGACAAGGCCGAAGACTTAGACAAACAGGCAAGATAAACAGAGATGTGCCCGCAGGCATGGCCGCAAAATGCAACCGACAATGCAAGAAGCCGAAGGTAACTCAAGGATCATGCGAATGCAGCAAGCTGTAATGAAGCACATATTCACAATAGATGCAACAGTTTTAAGCAAGAATGCAAAACAACAACTACATTTCATGTAGTTAAGAATGCGGAGAATTATTCAATTCTCTCCACGTCTCACACGGAGAAGATACAATACCTGCGCGGTTCGTCTGGTCACACCAGCCTCAAATGAACCGTACATACAATATCGTGCCTGCAAGAGAAAGAAACTTGACAAGCACAACATAATTAGCAACACCTGTGCAACGTGCACAATAGTATGAGTGGTGTGCATGAGAATGCAAGTGACGTGTGTAACAATGCAGAGCAAGTGCAAACTAGAATGTATGTTTGTCATGGAACGACGAGCGAAGAAATGCAAGTTTTTGATGAGGGCAACTCAATCGCGACCTCTGGTTTACCTCCCGGAGGGGTCGCAACGTGTTCAAAAAAAGATACATCTCATTTTTGACGAGCGATGATAACAGACGCACTGAAAGTTGGAGTTGAAGTTCCGGTAGGGCGATTTCGCGACAGAAAGTGCACTTATCTTGTACTTTTTCAGGTCTCGGAGACTCCAATCCTTCCCAAAATTTGCAGAGAGCTTGGTGGGCACTTGGGGAACACCACCGACTAGGTCTTGTCTCTGGGAGAGGCCACCGACCAGTTCTTTGAAAAGGAGGTGGTCGGCTTGCCATAAAAGGTGGTCGGCCGACCATTTAGCCCAAATCCGGGGCAGTTTGGTCTTTTCACCCTCTTTTCTTTAAATGTGCTCATCCAAAGCACTTTTCCTCACAAGTGCAGCTCCGAAATTGCTCTCTCTCCCTTCCTAGAGCATTCTCCCTCTCAGATCTGCGCTCTATACGCGTTTTCCAACGCTCCACGCTAGTTGTTTTCGCGAAATCTTTCAGTTTTCATCACTTTGGACCGATTAAATTTTGATTTCGGTGCTTCTTTTCTCATTTTCACCACTTGAGGTAAGTTTGTCTCAACATTTGGAAGATTTTCTCGGGGGTTGACTTTTGTTGACTTTTTCATTTCCCGAGCGTTGACTTTTGTTGACTTTTTCTAATTTTGGCTCATTTTGCTCGTTTTTGCAGATTTCTTGAAATGGCGGGTCACTTTCCCCACGGCGGAGGTTCTCCAGGCGCCGGAGGCGAGCCTGACATCATGTCTTTGCATCCGAGGGTTCGCCCCTTTATCCCCGAGAGGTACGCCCCTCAGGCTCATATCCTCCCGCGGGCTATTTTCTATCACTTTACTGATTTTGACGATCGGGCGCCTGGGGATCTGCTCTTGCGAGAGCCAGAGTCTCACCTCTCTCACGAGGCACGAGAGGTATTTATTTTCCCTTTTTTACATTTCTGCTACGTATTCTACATTTTTGTATGTTTCATGCCTTTTGCTATGCATATCTGCTCCTTTTAGCACGTAGCTTGTTCTGACACTTAGCCCATGATAGAGTATTCTGTTTATGTTTTGTACGCCTAAATTTCTGATCACGTAGCCCATAACCTGATGGTGAACACACAGCACACACTTGTCGAGAGTAGAACACACAGCCTCAAACCCTAAATGTCTGAACACGCAGCCCATTGATTTGATGGTGAACACACAACACACATATATGTTGAGAGTAGAACACACAGCCCAAACTCTGAATTTCTGAACACGTAGCTCAAGTTGAGGTGAACACACAGCCCACTGATTTGTTGAGAGTAGAACACACAGCCCAAACTCTGAATTTTTTAACACGCAGCCCAAGTTGAGGTGAACACACAGTCCACACTTGTTGAGAGTAGAATGCACAGCCCAAACTCTGAATTTCTGAACACGCAGCCCAAGTTGAGGTGAACACACAGCCCACACTTGTTGAGAGTAGAACGCACAGCCCAAACTCTGAATTTCTGAACACGCAGCCCAAGTTGAGGTGAACACACAGCCCACTGATTTGTTGAGAATAGAACACACAGCCCGAACTCTGAATTTCTGAACACGCAGCCCAAGTTGAGGTGAACACACAGTCCACACTTGTTGATGTCAAACACTCGGCTCGAATTTTGAGGTGAACACACAGCCCACTGGTTTTGAAATCTGAACACATAGCCCAAACTCTTGAATTCTGATTTGATTTTGCATATAGCTTATACATTTTATTTGCGCGCAGCTTGTATATCTTATTTGCACGCAGCTTGTTTATTTCATTTGCACGCAGCTTGTTTATTTCATTTGCACGCAGCTTGTTTATTTCATTCTGAAACTGAATATATGTATTCACCGTGAATGCAGGTGTCCTCCCGTATTACACGGGGATACGGCTCCATCGTTGCGAGAGAGTGGTATGCGGAGCTCCCAAAGCCCATCCGCGATTGGGTCGACCTAGCAGGATTCGGCCCCTTTTGTGCCGGGATATCTCGTCATCTGGCTAGCAGGACATTGATGGGCGCCCTGGTGGAGAGGTGGTGGGACACCACCAACTCTTTTCATTTCTCATCTGCCGGGGATATGACCATGACCCCGTTTGACTTTGCCGTATTGACTGGCCTTGACGTGGGAGGTTGGGCGATCCCATATGACGAGGACATGGGCCAGTGGGAGGCTGCTTGGATCTTCTTACTGGGAGCTCGTCCACCGGTCGACCGATCCTCGGGCCGAGTTCGGTACACTTGGTTTTCTTCCCATTTTAGGCATACTGAGCCCGAGACTCTAGAGGAGATTACACAGTATGCCCGTGGGTTTCTGATGTTCTTCTTCGGGACCACTCTGTTCTCCGACAGGGGGAACACCGTTGGGCTATATCTGCTGGGTGCCCTAGCAGACCTCACACAGGTTAGTCAGTATGATTGGGGTGGCGCCAGCTTGGCTACCCTTTATTGCTATATGAGCGCGACCTCCCGCGGACGGGAGAACACAGTTGGCGGCTACTGGAGAGCCTGGGAGGTACCTTCTGCCCTCTTTGATTTTCATTTCTGCTTTTTAATGCATGTATATTGTACACACGGCACACTTTATACTCTGTCCTGACACTTTGCCCTCAGCACTCTGTATTCAGATTCTGCACTTAGCATTTTGTATTTTGATGGCTTTTGCCCTGTTTTCCATAGTTATGGGTCTTTGCATACTTTCCCGTACTAGCGCCAGAGCTGAAGGTGGAGGTGCCCCTTGTGACCCCCTACTCTCTTGTTTTTGAGGGCCAGTATCGGCCGCGGCCCTGGGAGACTCTTCTCTTCCTACGGCAGTACTTTGACACGGTGCGGCCGTCAGAGGTAATCCAAAACTCCCAATTCCCAATGTTTTCATCTCTGGTTTATTCTGTACATCTATGGTTTCTGATCAGCCTATGCCTTGGTTACCCGCAGATTACTTGGCAGCCCTGGTTGCCTTTGGGTGGGGACCTTCGATTTCAGTTTGCCGAAGGATGGGGCTCTTCCCGATATAGGATCTTGTTCGAGGGGCCAGTTGGTAGGGCCTGGTTCTTGGGGGAACGCTTCCTTCGTCAGACTATGGGCTTTCCTGAGCCGAATGTTCCTCAGCACCTCCGGATGATATGCGGCTTGCTGATAGGCTTACTCCCCAGAGTGTCATTGACGCTAGACTGGGAATCGATGCACTGCTGCATCTAGAGGACGGGGAGTACGCGACTTACCGTCACACCTACTTGATGCCTCCGTTGACAGGTGTCCGTGCTCCTTTGAGGAGGTCCACCGATACGCCATCTTTGAGTCGAGCCCGGGCTGCAGGTGCCCCTTCTACTAGCAGGGCTGGTACATCGAGAGGTGGGGTTGGACTGGTCCCCCCGATTCCTCCGACTTATCATCATGCCAGATGGCCAGACATGTCGACTGAGTTGACAGGATGGCGATACGGGACCTCCTACCCGATTCCGATAGAGCCTCCCATGCCTGATCATCGCTATGTCATTGATCCCGACTCACCGCCGGTATGCCCCACTGCTTCCCATCTATCATTCAAATACTTAGACATTCCTTTATTCATTGATGATTTGAGCTTGTGTCTGTAGCTACCCAGAGAGTACATGGAGGAGGTGATCGGATTGGTGGCCTCACTCGAGGGCATGGTCTTGCGGAGAGAGGCACAGCTGTCCATCATGGGTGTCCAGGTACTCTTTAGTTTTCTCGCATTTATCATACTTCTGATGACATGCTGCACTTTAATCATTTCACTGCATTGGTGGGTTGCCTATGTAGAATACATCTGACACACACCCCATTCACATACTGTATCTGCATGCATCCTCATTTCATGTAGTTTGCTTGCATCTGTATCTGATACACACATTTTGAGCTGATGTATTCAAATTGCACTTTTTATTTTCAGATGCCTCCAGTATATCCGCCACAGACCGGGCCATCTCGACCTTCTCGCGGGGCCGGGAGAGGGGAGTCGTCCCGCAGACGCAGGGTACACATCGTAGAGGAGGAGCTCGATGAGGACGAGGAGGAGGAGGAGGCTACAAATCGCCAGTCAGAGACCTCTGCTGACAGGGAGGAGGGTTCCGACCCTGGTTCCGGCAGTGGAGAGGAGGCTGAGGAGGATCCTGAGGATGACAGCTCCGACTCAGATGGTGCCGGTGGTGCAGAGCCTGCTCCGCAGAAGAGGACGAAGAGGGCCTCTTATTCCCACTCTTGAGAGCATTAGTGCAGCTGTTTCCTGCTTTATTTATCTTTTTTTTTACTAGTAGTTGTTAGCACATTATACATTATTAGGCAGTTTTATTTTCTGTAAAACTTGTACCTTTGCTGTAAAATGTTGTAACAAAGGAAGCATGATGGAATGGAACAACTTTTTTGAAAAGGTGTTGTATTTTATGTCCTCAGCATCGCATCGCATCATTTTGTAAGTAAAGAGTTTGAACGGTAAATGTGCATTTGTGTATGTGCCAAGTCAGGTAGCGAACCGACACAACAAACCAAACAACCTAAGCTTACTAAGAAACAACAAAAACCTCAACAAGTTTATAACTCGATAAGCAAAACACAACAAAATTGATAAACAAAGAGTAACAACTCAAATGCACAAGACTTGGCGACTCGATTAAACAAGACTCGGTAAACAAAACAGCTCGACCAACAAAACAACAACTCGATAAGCAAGACAACAACTCGATAAGCACAACAATAATTCTATAAACAAAGTGTATTTCGGACGATCTGGACGACATGATGCATCCAAAACTGAGGAAAACTCGCGCTTTCAATACTCCCGGTACATGGAAACGCTAGGGACTTTCTTCCAAAAGGGTAGAACAGGACCAAATACACAAATTGCAGCATGGCCGGCCACTTTTGGGAGCTGGCCGACCAACTTTTGCATTTGAGAGGGGGAGAGGTGGCCGACCTACCAGAAAAGGTGGCCGGCCGGCCATTTTGCTCAGGCACCACCAGTTTTTCAGCACGTGTCCCTCCAAACAGTGCTTTATTCCCTTTAAAAGCCCCTGCTCCGTGGCTCATTCATTTCATCTCAATTTTGCATCAAAATGGAAGCGTTTCTCGTCGAAAGTCTCACAGCTTGGATTGCTTCTCTAGACGGCTCGGAAAAGTTGAACTTCCGGGGTTTTGGCTTGAATGAACTATTCACGCTGAGCCGTACACCGCTACACCTTCCCTTCCGTCATGCCGCGGCAAGGTTTTGGAACCCGGTAGCTCATGTCTTTAGCTTCGGCGGGCAAGAGGTATGTCCAACTTTTGAAGATTTTCAAGCTTTGATGGAATCCGAAAGTTGTGAAGAGATCTTGCCTCAGTTTCGCTTTGGTCACGCCCAAGCTTTAGGGCGGATGTGTGGGCTCACCACGCATGACGCTCGGTCTCTGATCTGTAATGAGGAACTGGACATCCTCGGGTTGATTTACCGCTTTTCTGATGCTGGTGACCGTAGCGACCATCATTGGCAAGGTTTCCGACAACATGCCCTTTGCTTGTGTATGCTATCTCACTTTCTGCTTGTGTTGGGCTTTGGTGGGTCTATCATTCGCCTGATTGAAGTTGCTCAAGGCTTGAAGGATGGAAAGAGTTGTATTGCGATGACACTGGCTGAGACGTAGATGGGCTTGGATGTTTTCCATCGCCGGGAGACGACCAGATTTGCGGGGAGTCCACTACTGCTGCAGGTAATGTTTCCCACCCAATCTCAACATCATGTAACGCTCTACGATCACTCGGCCCCTCAGTGCTCAGTTTTTCTCACTAAAACCCTTGTCTTACTTTTCTCTCATCGTACATCTCTCTATTCTTTATTCTCTCATTTTTCATCCCTCCCCAGGTATGGTTGATGGATAAATTGCAAGTTGTGGACTCTTGACCAGCCTACTCAGCTCGCGGCTACTTTTTTCGACAACGCCTAGTCGATGCCTTTGATGAGGGATGGTGGTTCGACTGGATGTGCAATTTTTCTGCAGATCGCATCGCCTGGCGCTGCCCTTGGCTCAATCTCCTGGTAATGAGCTATAGTATTTTCCGGCAGACCGGGATCCAGTTGGTTGGTCTGACTCACTGTGTATTCTACTTTCCGTTCCGGTTCCAACGCCAGTTTGGTCATGATCAGACTTGCCCGCCAGAGGGGATAGAGTATCCGGCTGCCTTCCTGGTTTGAGGTGCACAGCTTGCCCGGTATGCCACAGCATGGAGGACGAGAGAACTCTTGGCCTCCGCTCCCACTTTCAGTTAAACTTCGTCTGACGAGTGCTTGGATTGGCTCAATGAAGAGGCACAGATTGGACCCAGCTTGGCATCAGGGACTTCGACCAGCTCTGGGAGGGGGCGTAGGGACACTTGACTTGACTATGCCCCGGGCTTATTGCTTTATTAGTACTTTCAAGTTTTCTTTATGGATGTAATAAAAGTAACTTCGATTGTATGCAAGAGCAGGAGAACTCTGTTTTGAAATCAATAAAATTGAAGGTTGTGATACTGAAAATTTTCCGCTTTGGTCCAAAAATGGTTTTAGTTATAAAGAGATTAATTTGAACACAGTCAACTTTTATTAAAAATTTTCAAAACCATTTTCGATATGGATCAGAACTGGACACGCCTAAGATCTGTCACTGAGATGTACAACCCCAGATCCTTGCAACTGGAAAGTTGCCCCTAGTCTAATGTCACGACCCAAACCCGGCCCTATGGGTTTAGTACCGTAACCGGCCAGTAATCCGAGATTACCGAAGGCCTGCTTAACAGTAGTACAGTAAAACAGAGTACAGGGCCTGGCGGAAGCCAATACAGTAAATGAATAATGTCCATTGAGCTGTGACAGTCTGCATGCCAAAAAGATTTTTCATGCATTCACATATACAAACAGTACAGTCTATACAAAATTTACAGTCACCCAGTACAGGGACCTAATCCCTTGATAACAGTACGGTTAGCAGCTAACAGTCTATACAGTAATCCAAACAGTATGGAGACAGACGGAGGGAAAACAAGACACCCCAAAGCCATAGCATGGCAACTCGGAACCTCACAGTGAGGCACAAAGGCTGGCTTGACAAAACTGGAGTCTAACCCACGCTCCTAGCTTCGATCTGGTGGCTGAGCACCTACATAAATATATAAACAGTGAGCTAAAGCCCAGTGAATAACATGATGCGTAAAGGGGTTATGAATGAAATGTCCTTACAGTAATGAAATCAGTTCATTAAACAATACTTCAGTCTTTCAGTCAGAACAGTTATTCAGTCATATGTGGTACATCCATTAGCATAGCAGTAAACAGTAGGTCTTAAAGACCGAACAGTAATGATGGCCATCAGTCAGTAAACAGTAGTGGTTCCACGAGGGAACCGACAGAGATCTCTGTAACAGTAACAGTATACAGTAGGTGCTAAGGATGCCACAATACAGTTCAGAAGATAGGACATACATTCATTCAGTAAACAATATCAGTTCAGTAAACAGTTCAGTTCAGTATTCAGAAGATAATCATTTGAACATATCTTTACACAATTGTTACTCACAGAGTTTGGGCTACAGTATGCTAGAGCGTGTCTCCCCAGTCGCCAACCCTACACAGTTCACAGGTTGAACACACACTAAGCTACACAGTTGGGAAAGATAACAACTTAATCCCTAATGCCTCGGTGTGTTCTACATCTATATCCTCAACAAGATGTCTTAAACTAGGCCTAAGAATGCCTAGAATGGGATGAGGATGCAAAGATGCACATTTAAAAGCATTTTCAGAAAAACAGAGTCCCGCTCGAGCTCAAGTTTCCCCGCTCGAGCGGTCATGCAACAAAGGTACACGCTCGAGCGTAAAATTTCCCGCTCGAGCGTACTGTAAAAGTACTGGATGGGTGAAATCTCCGCTCGACGCCCGCTAGAGCGTGAGACATGACTCTGCTCGAGCGCCCAGTTATCCGCTCGAGCGTACTGTAAAACAGTGCAGAAAGATGCTGGATGCTCGGATTCCACGCTCGAGCGGCATTTCCCCCGCTCGAGCGGAAGTGCAGAATCTGGAAATTCCAGATTGCACCTCCAACCTCAAAACCAAGTTGTTAACAACTCAAAACCGATCCTGTTGGGCTCATTTTCTGGAAAACTCTTACAAACACATGGAATAATATGATTCAAAGCTCAATTTTGAGAAATCAAGGCCCAAGGGTGGTTAATTCAAACCCAATTTCATGAACAATATGAACATGCAAACATGCATGTATTCAAATCATTTTGAAGTTCCAATTTGATGCTCTAAGGAGCCAATTGATCCAAAAACAAGTTGAAAACATGGACCATTACAAAATTATGAACATGCATGCACCATTTCACCATGAATACAACTCAAACATCTACAATTCAAACATGCATGCATGAATTATGCTCTATATCAACATGTATGAACTAAAACATGACTTAGCTCCACAATTTAACATGGACCATGCAAGAATTAGTTCAAACACAAGAATGAGAAGATGAAATCCTTACCTAGGTTCCTTGAATACAAGTCTAGAGGTCCAATTTAGCAATCTACACTTCAATTACCAAGCAATTCTTCAAGTTTCCGGGCAATTCAAGGTGAAAAACCAATTTCTCTCCCTCTCAACTCTCTAGGTCGACAAGGCTCAAGAAAGGGCTGAGGAAATGTTTGTTTCAAGTGTATACAAGGCTCACATGTTATATTGAGTGGGCCACTAAGGGTGGCAATTTGGTAATTACGGCAAACTTTGCAATTAACTCGTTTTAATCTAATTTAATCATACCTAATCAGCTTTCAGATAAATGCACTATAAAATCACATTAATTATGAGGATCATAAAACACCAATCAATTCCCGATTCGGCCGCCGATAAGGCCTTTAATTAGCAGTTTAAACACAAAACACAAACAGATCAAATGATCAATCAACAGATAAAAATGCAATTCAAACAGATGTACTCATTCAATCCAGTTCCAGTTTTCAGTCAGTCAGTTCAGTACTTTAATCAGTTCAATTATCAGTTCAGTTTAACGGTAATCAATGTTTAACGGTAAGCAGTGGTGGGGGTTATTACATCTAAAGAGTACCGCGACACTGCATGGCAACGGAAAGTTGCCCCTAGTCTGAATAGCGCTGCACCGTAGATTCCAATGGATGCTGATAGACAAAGATGATTGAGATGATCGAATGGACAAAGTTGATCGGGAAAAAGTTTATGGCTGAACTTCAGGATGAAGTTGCCTATGTATCCCAAAGATGGGAATCAAGCCTTACGTAGTTTAGGCTTAGGTTCACTCGAGTATTTTCACTCTCCTTTTACGCTTTAACTTTTGCCAAGGTCGCCCTTTGCGGGTTTTCAACCTTGGGAGTTCAGTTTTTATATTTTTCAATTTTTGTGCTCTAACTTTTGCCTAGTTCGCCCTTTCGGGTTTTCGGCATAGCAAGCCTCTCAGGGGTAATATTTCTTCAACTTGTCCATGTTGATCGGTTGGGAAAATTCCAGGCCATCTAGGTCCATCAGAACCACAGTTCCACCTTGTAGACGCGCCCGCGTGGGGCCTCACTACAGTTCGGACTCGATTTTTGTCACGGTTCTTAATCTAAACCAAATAGTCCAAATCCGGCAAATCGTTTTGAGAAACAGATTTTTAGAAAAAGAAGTACCAAACATGGACTGCTTTGCCAGATACAGAGTCGCCACCTAAATATTTTTTATGGGGGAATTTAGGAATCCCTGACTCGGTGCCAAAGGCCACATGTCCGTCATCACCGGAGTTGTCTCGGCTCGGGAGCTTGGGTACGATCGGGGAAGGTCAGCTATGAGCACCCCCTTTCGCCCGATCCGAAGATCGGCCTCTACTAACCGTGATATCCAATTTTGAAAACATTACG
>NW_021025126.1:861518-877741 GCF_004153795.1 Camellia sinensis
CATGGTTCTTGGACCATCAATCGCGCATTTCCATGCGTGATGGCCCAAAGGACCAAGTGTGCACATTTTGGTGTCAAATGCAATGCAAACCAATAAACCAAAGTCCAATTCCTATCACTAGATCAAGGAGCAAGACATGCATGCTAAATGTAATGCAACCTAGGCACACAAGCTAAGGATGCAACATGGAAATGCAAGATGCACATGCAAGCATGCAAACAAACATGCAAGGTAAGCATGCGAGCAAACAAATAATGGACTTAAACATGATTTGGGCAACTCTAATTAGGCCCAAAACAGTGGCCAAAGTGACCAAAATAAAGGACTAAACACATACACACATGCACATGTTAAAGGGGCCAACACTTAGGCACAAATGGGACAACTCTCAAACACATTTGAAAGAGGGTAATCATGGACATATGGCATGCAAGGTAAGCATTGAAAATCATGTAAAGATGGTGCCAAACCAAGCAAACAAAATAGACTAAGCATGCAATAAATGGCCCAAGTACTTAAATCAAGTCAAAGGGGTTTGAACCATGACCAAGTCAACCAAGCCTCACAAGGCTAAGAGGACTTAAAATAGGTTCAAGGCAGACTTAGACCATGCAAAGGGGGCCCCCCTAGATGGCATCTAAGTGGCCCAAATTCAAAGGCATGTACAATGGCCAAAACATGGAACATGCTACACAAGCTTTCAAAGCATTAAAGAGGTGTCCAAGGCAAGCATACAAGCATGTCAAAGGGACTGAAATTACATGAAAAATGGTCCTAACCCACTAAATTAAGGCAAGGATGCATGCTATGTGTCATGACCCTAAACCCGCCCCTATGGGTTAAGGACATAACCGGCCAGCAATCTTGAGATTACCTACGGCCTCATATTCTTCAGACATAACTTGTCAGAGTAAAGGGGCCAAACGGAAGCAAAAATTAAAAACTTTGTCCATAGAGCCGTGCTTATATGCACATCAAACAGACCATATTCAATTACGTTAATAACCCACCTCAAAATTACAGTTTCACAAAATTCATCACAGACAGGATCATTCAAAACGAGTCAACCTATGACAGGCTATTTACAGATATACACTAGGCCCTTGCCAACAGGACAAAACATAAGTACCCTTCGGCCCAATCATTTATGTCAAAACGGCCTTCGGCCCAATCATTCATGTCAAAACGGCCTTCGGCCCAATCATTTATGTCAAAACGGCCTTCGGCCCAATCATTCATGTCAAAACGGCCTTCGGCCCAATCATTTATGTCAAAACGGCCTTCGGCCCAATCATTCATGTCAAAACGGCCTTCGGCCCAATCATTTATGTCAAAACGGCCTTCGGCCCAATCATTCATGTCAAAACGGCCTTCGGCCCAATCATTTATGTCAAAACGGCCTTCGGCCCAATCATTCATGTCAAAACGGCCTTCGGCCCAATCATTTATGTCAAAACGGCCTTCGGCCCAATCATTCATGTCAAAACGGCCTTCGGCCCAATCATTTATGTCAAAACGGCCTTCGGCCCAATCATTCATGTCAAAACGGCCTTCGGCCCATTCATTTATGTCAAAACGGCCTTCGGCCCATCCATTTACGTCAAAACGGCTTTTAGCCCATTCATTTACGTCAAAACGGCTTTTAGCCCATTCATTCATGACAGAACGACCTTCGGTCCATTCATATTCATCTAAACGACCTTTGGTCCATTCATATACATCAAAACGACCTTCGGTTCATTCATTCTTATCAAAACGACCTTTGGTCCATTCATATACATCAGAACGACCTTCGGTCCATTCATTCTTATCAAAACGACCTTTGGTCCATTCATTGATTCTTGTCAGACTTTAGTCCACAATCCCAATTAACAGCTCATAAAGTTTATAAGGGAATAACAATTGGACATTGACAGACTTTCAAATATTGATATTACTCACAGTGATCGGCTTGTTGATTTGCCCTGGAGCTTGACCCTACACGTTTTATGAACACAAAAGGGTCATTAACAGTTTAATCCGTTCTTTAATTCACATATTCCTCTTTAGGCTTTATTATTATCTCATTAACTCATTTACAATGCTTAACATATGCCTAAGAGTGCTTGCAAGTGAAACAGAACGGAAAACAGAACACAAAATGCAAAAACAGGATTCCAGAAAATAGGGTCCCTGCTTGAGCGTGGACTTCCCCGCTCGAGCGGACCCTCAAGGCCTGCAAAAGTGCTGGTTGCATCAAAAATACGCTCGAGCGTGAAATAGGACGCTCGAGCGGAAGGCCTGTCAAAATAGCTCCCACGCTCGAGCATTAATTACCACGCTCGAGCGAACATTAAGTTTGCAAAAAGTACTGGGAGCACGCATTTCCCGCTCGAGCGTCAGGTTCCCCCGCTCCAGCGGACCTCAAAATTCTGGAAAACCCAGAACTGTGTTCTTGAGCATCAACTCGAAATTCAAAGGTTCAAGATGCATGATTTCGGCTCAAATATCATAGAAACATACACTAACATGGCATAAACCCCAAGTTACAACATAATGAAGCTCAATCCCAAGAATTACTTACATGCATGGCCCATTTTGACTCAAATTCATTTTCCAACATAATTAATTCATGCATTCCAACTTCACATCTTCATCAATCATGCATGCATGCCAATCCTTGACTCCATTTCTATTACAATTGGTACAAATGGTGCTCATAACCATGAAGCTCGACCAAACCATACTTGCATGTATGATTCAACACCCAATTTCTCATATTCTACTCCTCACATGCTTGATTATGCAATTTCATGGCAATTCTATGCATGCATGTGCATATAAACTTCAAATTCATCATACTCAATACCATTCATGTTCTTGATTAGATATTCTCTTCGAATTAACATTATTACATACACAAATTCATGAATTAAGGGTTGATCACTCACCTAGGAGCTTCAATCTCCACCCGTTCTTGTTAATTCTAGAGTGTAGCTTCCCAATCCACAATCTTGAATCAAAATGCCCAATGGTGCTTCCCCTCTCTCTCAAAGTCGACTCTCTCTCTTTTCTAGAGAGTTAAACTCCAGCCAAAATGATATAATGAGGAGAATTGAATGTAACAAGGGCCCTTATATGGCCCCACTAACTTAAAATTATTAATATTAAATAATTGAGGCACTAGACCCTCAATTTAATTAGTTTAATCTGACCCGAATAAATTTCCAATTAAGTTTCACCATAGGCTCTAAAAATTATGCCAATCACAATGGCGTAATCAATTTCGGGTTCTGTGGCCGATAGGGCCCTCAATTTAATTTCCAAAGTAGTTTACTCAAACAGATATTCCTACAGTGAACAGATAGAATTGCAAAATCACATATATTCACATAATGACACATAAAGTCAGGCTGAACACGTAATCATATTCAAATTAAGGACCAATTTAGCATAATGCAGAACAAGGGTATCACACTATGCATTCACACACTTAAGGCCAACAAGCCAAAAATGCAAAGGGGCTATACAATGCATGCCATGGCCGACCCAAACAACTATGGACAGGCCTCTAGCATGGTAAAATAAGCATAGAAGCTTCACAAAACTAAGCTTAAAACATGCTAGAACAAAGGTTTACACCTAAGGCATGTTAGGGCCTAAACATGGCATTACAAGGTAGGTGTGCTAAGCATGCATGGTGTACCAAAACCAACAATAAACAGAGGCATATTATGATATAATAGGCACAAAAAACAGCCAAGGCATGGTCAACATGAAGCTTAGCTAGATGCTCCCTTAAGAGGCCAAAAATGGTCCATTTCAAGGACAATAAGGAGAGGGGGTGGCCCTCTCCGTCTTGGGACCTCAAGGCACCATCCTCAACTCTGAAATCCCTCAAGATTTCAGTGGTGAGGAGGCCCAAACACCAAGGTCTCGGAGCTCGCTCAAAATAGCACAAAATAGGGCCTCTCAAGGCCTAAGAGGGGTCAAACACCTCCAAACCACAAAACACTCTAAATAAACTATTTAGAGGGCCTAAAAATAGAACTTTTTTATGTTATACACTAAGCACAAAAACAGTTCTAAGATAGGTAAAAACACAATGCAAAAATGGGAAATAAAGGGACTAGTTTCTTACCCTTGTTGACTTTCTTCACAAATGGTGGACCAGCTGGTTCTTCAAGCTCAAAACCACCCAAGAACACCAAGAACAACCTCTGGTTTTTCAAGGAACCAAGGAAAGGTGAAACACTATGTGTTTGTGTGCAATAGTAAGACACAAACACACCTAAACACACACAAAGGTAAATAGAGAGAGAGGTATAGAGATAGAATGTGTACCAATCCTAACCCTAGAACTCAAAACCCTAATATGGCTCTCTAAAATCTCTAACCTAAACAAGGGAGAGGAGGGCTCCTCTTATAGAGCTTCTTGTCTTGTAAAGCTTACAAGACAAGCTTCTAAAGAGAGAGATCCCTCCATACACGTGTATGGAGGGGAGCCAAATGCAAGACAGCTGTATTAAAATATCTGCAAAAGCAGATGAACAGTAGTCGGCTGCTCAAAAATGCCATTTTGACAAAATTTAGTGCTGACCGGCAACAAAGAATGCTGATCGGCAATATAGATTGCCGATGGCAGCAAAACACCAGCCGGTGGCCTCTGGCGATGGCCGGTGATGTGTGGGGATGCCTCACAAGGCATTCCCTGCCCCTCCAAGGCAAAACACAGGTGTTTAGTGCAAAACCAGACACTAAACAGTCGAGTCGAGAGATCCTGAGGCAAGGCGCGCAAGCCAAGTTCTCCGGGAACTCAAGACGAACACAAACATGGATGATCACCGAGTGTTCAAACGGTGACGTCCAAGTCTTGAGGACGGTTAAAAATGGGGTGTCTACAGTTGCCCCTCTTTGACAGAACTCAAAAGTCATAACAATGACGGGAGTGAATGTCAAAGCCCAGAGATGACCCATTTTTGACAAGGCCGAAGACTCAGACAAACATGCAAGGCAAACAAGGTATGCGCCCGAAGGCAGGGGCAAAATGCAAGACAATGCACAAAGCCAAGCATAACTTATGATCATGCAAGGAAAGCTGTAACGAAGCATAACATGCGACAGTTTTAAGCTAGCATACACCAAACTACACTACAATGCAGAAAGGATGTAAGAGACTTATGCAATTCTCGATACGTCTTACTCGGAGGATACAATACCTGTGCGGCTCGTCTGGTTGCACCAGGCTCAAATGAACCGTACATACAATATCGTACCTGAAAAGAAAGCAAACTTAACAGGTACGATATCGTTAGCAACATGCATGACAATGCAAAAATGGATGCAAAGTGATATGCAATATATACAAAACAATGTATAAACAATGCAAATAAAGATACAATGTAATTGAAACAATGTAAACTATATGCAAAGCAATTGAATCATGATCCAATCGTGAGTGGTTCGAAACCACGCTTATGCCAAATAGATTGATGGAGGTAACAAGTCCGTCTACCATAGAACGGTCTACTGAACTATGAGTAATGTAGACGGACGCAAGAACAAGTATTACGGGGATTGATACAAGTGGGGAAACGACCCGCTGGGGAAAAGACTACGATCCCAATGCCGGATGCAAAAATTACACTACAATGCAATATATAATGAAAATGCTGGGGAAATGGCGATGGATATGGCACGCGGGCCAAACCAAATCTTGCCTAGGCAAGGCATGTACGCATACAAGCCACGTCTAACATAGAACGGTCCACTGAACTATGCTTCGACACAAGAAGTATGGGCACATACCAGACCAAGCTTAACATGGAAAGGCGCAAGCCATAAATGGAAGTGATGCAATAAATGCATGCAAACTACAATGCAGTAGATATGGCACGCGGGCCAGACCAAATCTTGCCTAGGAAAGGCATGTACGCGTACAAGCCGCGTCTAACATAGAACGGTCCACTGAACCATGCTTCGACACGAGAAGTATGGGCACATACCAGACCAAGCTCAACATGGAAAGGCGCAAGCCATAAATGGAAGTGATGCAATAAATGCATGCAAACTACAATGCAATATCTACAAATATGCAATGGAATGGATATTTACAAACATGCATAACAATGCAGTATGCACTATGTTCTAATGATGCATGACAATGCAACTATTTACGATGATGCGTGACAATGCATGTGTTTTTTGTGTTTTTGAAATGCAAATGATGTATAAAATGCATGTTGCATGGAATGCGCGACAACACGCGGCTTTTGAGACGCACGTGAACTTGAATATGCGACAACACGAGTCGCTTGAAATACATGTATAATGTAACTTATCAAAAAGTCGTTCGGGCACGACAAACACCGAAGGACTTGCACCTTCAGAGGATTTAGGGTCTCCTAGACCGTGAATATACCTGCGGTTCGTCTGGTTGCACCAGCCTTAAATGAACCGTACATACAATATCGTGCCTGAAAAGAAAACAAACTTTACAGGTACAATGCATATTAATGTATTCGAAAATGCGTGACAACGCAAAGCAAATGGGAAGCATAACAATGCTGTGAAAGCACAGACATGTAAGTGGAGCACGCGGTCTACGCAGGCAACGAAACTGATCATAGGCATGCGGTCTACGCAGGCAATGAAATTGAACATAAGCATGCGGTCTACGCAGGTAATGAAATTGAACAAATATGCGGTCTACGCAAGCAAAACATGCGGTCTATGCAGGTAATGAAATTGTTTAAATATGCGGTCTACGCAAGCAAAACATGCGGTCTACGCAAGTAATGAAATTGAACAAATATGCGGTCTACGCAAGCAAAACATGCGGTCTACACAAGTAATGAATTTGAACAATTATGCGGTCTACGCAAGCAAAACATGTGGTCTACGCAAGTAATGAATTTGAACAAACATGCAAAATGCAATGAGATGCGCAAAACCGCGCGATGCGTTAGACAATGCGAGTGCACAAGACAATACAATGCGCGAGATAACGCGATGGAATGCAATGCACAAAACAGTGCGATACGCTAAACAGCGCGATTAATTTTGAAATGCACAAAACAGTGCGATTGATTTGAAATGCACAAGACAGTGCGATTGTTTTGAAATGCACAAGACAGTGCGATTGATATGCGATGCACGTGGGGCAACTTTTGAATTTCGTAAAAGCCAAAAGGATACGAAAATGATACACCTTACACGAATTCGAGCGCCACGTACAGAAGACACGACCCGAGGTCAAGACGGAGGCCGGCTGAGCGTCGGAAGTGCACTGTTTTGCACTGTTTTGAGCACTAAAGGCCCTGGATCCCACAAAAAACTCAAACAAGGGTGTAGGTGGCTCCAAAATCACTGTAGGAGGTCACCGGATGACCACCGGCTATCAGGATACATCACCGGCCGTCCACCGGCCATCATGAAATTCCATCGGCACAATATTTTGCCGACCGGCAAAGAGTGTGGCCGACCGGCAAAGAATTCCTGTATCGGGGCAGTTCTGTCATTTCGGCACGGGTCTTTTAAAATAGGGTTTCTAACCCTATTTTCTTACTTCTCCTTGGTCGAAAAACGCCTCTCTCTCTCTTTAGAGCATTCTCCTCCTTTGATTTTCTCATTTCCGTGCGTTCTAGCTCTCATTTCGTCGTTCGATTCGCGATCTCCTTCGCGTTTCGGACATTTTCAACCGAACGAAACTTCGTTTCGGTGTTTGTTTCTTGATTTCCGCCACTCGGGGCTTGTTTCCCTCGAGTTTTTCTCGATATCCGTACCTTTTTCGTACTCCGGCTTTTCCGGCCTTTTCCGACCCTCTCGAGGTTTGACTTTTCGGTTGACTTTTCACATTTTTGCCCGGTTTTCCTTTTTCGGCTATTTTCTCACCATTTTTGACATGGCCGACGATATTCCACAGGGTGGGACTCCCCCGGATCATGAGATGGATCCCGGGGTTGAGCTTCTCCCGCTGAGCGTCCGCCCGTTCGACCCGGCGACCTACCGGCCGGTGATTCATGTGTTACCTCCTGACGGACTTCGCCAGTTTCGGAGCTTCGAGAGGCATGTGCCACCCGAGCTATTACTGCGTGAGCCTACCTCCCACCTGTCTTTCGGCGCTTCCGAGGTAACTCTCTTTTCTCTGCTTTACTTTCTGCAATGTAGAATATAAAACTGTCGTAGCTGGTTGTGCTCTTTAACTGCTTTAGCTCAGATACCCTGTATACTGTAGTTGATTGTAAACATACGTGCAACTGATATCTGCTTGAGACTGACACATGCACACACACTGCACTAGCCCTGAATCACCCGAACACACGGCGCTCACTGTATTTCACTGCATACACACTGGTACCCAGTATTTGCTTGAGTCTGAAAATATGCACACATGCTATACTGTACTGAACCACCCGAACACGCTGACGTATCACACGTTGTAGTTCACTGTAAGCACACTGGCACCCGGTATTTGTTTGAACCTGTTAAACTTGCACACATGCTGCATACCTATATGCTTCTTAGAATTGCATTTTGAATATTGCCTTGCAATTGTTGTTTTTTTTTTGTTTACAGGGGGATTCCCATACCATCTGTGGGTATGGGAACACCGGTGCTCGGGACTGGTATGCCGAGCTTCCAGATGCGGTTCGCCACATCGTGGACCAGGCGGGCTTCGGCGCTTTCTGCAGGGGACTATCCAGACTCACGACCTGCAGGCCCTTGCTCGCCGCTCTAGTGGAGAGGTGGTGGGACACCACCGACTCGTTCTATTTATCTGCGACGGGAGACATGACGATGACTCCCTATGATTTCTCGATGCTCACAGGCATCGGGGTAGGGGGTGATCCGATCCCCTTTGATATTGACATAGACGAGTGGACTGCCGCTCAGATCCATCTGCTTGGTGAGGTGCCACCTCTCGCCCGTCCAGGCTTTGTTCGTTACTCCTGGTTCGAGGTGCAGTTCAGGGTCCAGCCCGCGTTGGTGGAGGAGGCGCAGATGACTCAGGAGGCCATGGAGAGGTATGTGCGCGGCTTTCTCATGTTCCTGCTGGGGACGACCATTTTCGCCGATCGGGCGAACACCGTGCCCCTCTGCCTGCTTAGTGCTTTGGTGGACGTCAGGCAGATCTTGCACTATGATTGGGGTGGTGCGGGTATATGAGCTCGGCTTCCCGTGGCAGTGGATAGTTGCTCGGAGGCTACTGGTGTGCTTGGGAGGTACGTTTCTTTCCCGCTTTTCATTTCTGCTTTTCTATCTTCTGTACTTTGTACTGTATTCTGTATTGCACATACTGTAGTCTGCTTTTCACTAACTGTATACTGCACACGCGGCACACACATACACTCTGCTTTACAATGACTGTACACTGCTCACACTGTACACAATATACTGTCTGCGCAACACACTGTACAACATGTGGCCCTATTATTCCCGTTTTATCTTGCATTCCGCTCTTATCTGATAATCATATTGATGTTTTCTCTGCAGTTGTGGGTCTACGCCTACTTTCCTAGGCTTGCACCCATGCCCGACACGGAGACCCCCCTCGTCGTCCCGTTCTCGCGACGCTTCGACGGGAGATGCATGCGGAGGTCACGAGAGACATTTAGCTTCTTTCGCTGCTACTTCGACACTCTCACCCCTGCCGAGGTATGTTTTATTTCAGAATTTATCTAAGCTTTGCTTTTCACTGCATACTTCAATAATGATAGATAACAAACTGTATGTCACTTTCAGATCACTTGGCAGCCTTGGGCTCCGATGCCGGCGACGATTCGGGACCGATTTGCCGGTGCTGATGAGACCTCGCGTTTTCGGATCTTACTAGAGGGCCCGGTCTGTCGGGCTTGGTACTTGGGTGAGCGTTTCCTACGCCAGACCCTAGGGTTACCAGAGCAGATAGTCCCGGTTCACCCTCCTGAGGACATGAGGGAGGCCGAGAGACTCACTACCGAGCAGATGGCCGATTATACTATCGGCCGGGAGGCGACCCGCTTCAAAGGCATCGGCGACTACAGAGAGTACGTGCAGACGTACATTATGCGGTCTCTGAGCGGCGGCCGTCGAGCTGAGGGAGCTAGGCCTGTGGTGCCAGTAGTTAGGGCAGGAGCCGGAGCTGGAGCAGGAGCATCGAGAAGGGCTCGAGTCCGTGGCAGGGGCGGAGTTCAGGGAGGACGGGGGACCTGTTGGCCTGCTCTGCCCACTTTACTGACATACAGAGGGCAGGATGGGGCGACTTACCAGATCCCCTTTGCTCTTCCCCCGGCTGGTCATGAGTTAGCCGGCATCCCCGACTTGCCTCCGCTATGTATTATTTCATTTTGCATCTTGCATTGGCATTTCATTTCAGTTTGTTTGATATTCCGTGGAATACCGATATATCTTGTACTTTTGCAGGCGTCCTCCGAGTACACCCGGCAATCCGTGGAGTTGAATGCCTCCATGATGGGGATGCTACAGCGGACCTTCGACCTCCTGGCCCTCTATAGTATTCCGGTATGTTCTTCTTATCACGGTCTCAAACCATACACATAAGCTGCTTACACTGCATTCTGCACTGTACTCTGCACTGATAAACTGCTCACGGCATTCATACATTGTACTCATACACTGCATTCTGCACTGATAAAGTGCTCATGGCATTCACACACTGTACTCTACACTGATAAACTGCTTACAGCATTCATACATTGTACTCATACACCGCATTCTGCACTGATAAACTGCTCACGACATTCACACACTGTACTCATACACTGCATTCTGCACTGATAAACTGTCCGCAGTATTCACACACTGTACTCATACACTGCATTCTGCACTGTAAAATTGTCCACAGTATACTGATGCATTTGCCTTTTACGTACTTTTTCAGCCTCCCTTCCAGATTCCCGTGGTAGGAGGTGCTCCAGCTGGACCTTCCGTCCCCGCCTGAGGGAGAGATGAGGAGGGCAGAGTATTCCCCCGCACCAAGGCGGGGCGCACTCATGTCGGGAGTAGTTCGCGGGCTCCCGTCCTTGATGATGACGATGATGATGATGACGAGTCGGAGGCGGAGTCATCGGAGGAGGAGACTGGAGGCGGCACTAGCTCGGGCTCTGATGACAATGCTGATGATGCTCCTGGACCTTCATCCAGGAAGAGGACTAGGACAGACCGATAGCCCTCGGAGTCGTTTGACACGGATACAGATTTTTGTTGTTTTTTTTTTTTTTTTTGTACTTTTCCCTTTTTTGTTGGTAGTTAGGATATTTTGCACTGCCTCAGGCAGATTTTTGTCTCCAACACTTGTGTACTTGAAAAAGATTATGAAATGAAACGAACTTTTTTTTTAAAAAAAAGTGTTACATTTACATATCTTATGTATTGCATCGTATCACATCATGTTACACCTTAATGTAAATGGAATTGATCTGTGGTCTGAAAATTGAACACTTGCACTGTAATAACAAGATAACCAAACCAAGTATCAACAAAGCAACCCATACAAACCACGGTTTATCCTGAACACGCGGTCGATACTCTGCTGAGGATTAACCTGCATACAGCCCATAACCCAGCACTTGGCTCATTCTGCACACAGCAAACTTTAAACAAAACAGCCCAATCTGACAAGACGACCTTCAAAGGTGAAACCGGTTGGGGTTGGAGACGACCAAACGCCCCAAATTTTTTGTTCTTTTGCTTCGCACAGATGTAGAGAATGGCACCGCACTCTGAGCATAAACGACTAATTTTTAGAAAAGGGGTTTTCTTAACCAGGGCATCGAGCCTACAACTGGATACAGCGGAAAAGGACTCGAACAAAAGGGTACACGACCTAAACACAACGAGACACGCTCGGAAGAGACCAAAAACAAAAGACGAAACCGACGAATCAAAAAGACACGACACACAGACGCGTCAACGAAGACGGGGGACCTCAGATCACGAGGAGCCAGTTTCTCTGGGTATTGTTTCCCACCCTTTCTGATTTGTGATTCTCACAACGCTCGGCCCTCAGGCTCGGTTTTTCTTTCTCAAAACCCTTTTCCTCACTTTTCTCTCAACTTACACCTCTCTATTCTTTATTCTCTCATTTTTCATCCCTCTCCAGGGTGATTGATGGATAGATAGGAAAGTGTGGGTTCATGCTCAACACCGTTAGCTCACGGCTATTTCTTCTGGTGGGTAGAGTGCCCTCCTGGCGAGTATGTTGACGACGGGGGGAAGACAGAACGCCTGACTCAACTGTGCCCCTAGTTCATTATTTTGACCATTTTTCGTTTCGATTTTCTACTAAAATAGTTTTGACCAAGATGAGAGTTAGATTAACACACTTGTTCGATTTTTGATTTGAAAACCATGCAGGTCAGGCTGTAAGCACTAAAAATTTTCCTTTTTGGGTCCAAGAAAATGGTCCAGTTTTGGAAAATGGAATAGTTTTCGAGAAAATAGTCAACCTCAGTAAAAATTTTCAAAAACTATTTTTCAAACAGTCAATGCTCAACGAGCATGGAACTTGCTCTTTGACATGCGCAAACTCGGATCGGAGGCAATGGAAAATTGCCCCTGGCTTAAGGGGGTGGATGGCAACGGAAAGTTGCCCCTGGTTTGAATGGCGGCTCACGACGACTCGTGGCAACGGAAAGTTGCCCCTTGTTTGGATGGTGCCGCAGCAGTCTGCAAACAGTCTTTATTGGTGGTGGTCGAACTCTTGGACACAGGGATGACGAAGACGGTTATAACAAATATATGGACACAGTCACCTTGGAGGCGTTGGCGACTGGACTTTGGGATGAAATCGAAACCATTGCATGGACTGGGACGCTATGAAAGCGTTGGGGGCTGGATTTCATGGTGAAGTTGCCTATGTATCCCAAACATGGGAATCAAGCCTTACGTAGTTTAGGCTAAGGTACACTCGGGTATTTTAACCTTCACTTTTCAAGCTCTAACTTTTGCCAAGGTGCCTGATGCGGGTTTTCGACCTTGCGAGCTTTGTTCTTCTTTTTTTTTATTATCTATTTTTATATCTTTTCACTCTTTTTCTTTTGCATTTTTTTTTTTTCTTTCTTTTTTGCATTTTTTGCTTTCTTTTTTTTTATTTTTCTCTTGCTCTAACTTTTGCCTGGGTCGCCCTTCCGGGTTTTCGGCCCAGCGAGCCTCTCAAAGGGTAAAAGTGTAACAAGTCCATGTCAAATGGTTTTTGAAGTTGAAGCCTCTCCGCGTCTAGGAGAACGGCTGTTGCAATGATTTATAGGAGAATCCATCGTGGTTGCTCCACGAGCTTCTTCTGGTGAGATCTACTCTTTTTGACTTGCCTTTAGTGCCTCTTGCTCGAGGGCTGCTTCAAAACTGGTCACACGGGCCTCTTCTGACGGTTGACTGTTGAATGTCCCGAATGAGTTCGAGGTTCAAGACAACAGGTTGAATCTTGAGGCTGAGAGCGATCCTAGTCTGCACAATCTCAAGAGCGATCCCACATAGGTCCTCACAGGGCTGCGTAAAACATTTATTTTTGAAAGTTTTTAAGAAAGCGATAAATTGCTCGCGCCGAAGATAGTGTGGGACCAATTTGGATCAAGCCAAGATTCTTCTCAGTACTCACACCGACAAGCATGATTTCATTCATTAAGGGCTTAGCATGCCTCTCCTTCTCTCAAAATGATCAAAATTTTGCAAAACCAGAGGAATTCCTTCCTCTTTGTTTTTATCAGCGCAGTGTTTCAAAAGGGGTTTTTGAAAAACTTAGGTTAATGCAATGAATTTGGCGCGCAGGAGAGCAGGCGAGATGTACTGTCAGCCCGATCAAATCCTCTGGCACAACTAACTTACACTGAAAGCAAGCATGAAAGTGAGATAGCAACAGCTGTTTCATTCAGATTTGTTGGTGTAACTAGCCCCTCGACAGAAACAGACTCAAAAAAAAAACAAAACGGGTAATTACAAGACAAAACAGTGTTCGAGGCAACAACCCCAGAATCACCCGGTATTTTATACAAAGGGGACTGACTCGCTACAACAAGACGGACCCTTAAGCAAAAAGACTGACTCAAGACAAAGAGACAGACTCAAAACAAAAGACTGACTCGATACCCGAACCAGAATTTATAAAGATAGTGTTCACGGATGCTCAGAATGCGTGCCAGACGCCACATTCAAAATATACCAAATGCCGCCCGCAGGTGGTTCACTTTCTGATTACATACTTGCAGTATCTGTGTCCTCAAAATCCAATAACTGGGTGGTAATAGACTTGGCTGAGGTGGGCGGGAGGATAACCTCGTTGTCAATCAAATCTTGCACCTCATGACGGAGGCGAAAACAATTGTCGGTGGCATAGCCTGTCTGCTGGTGGTACGCGCAGTACTGAGTAGTATCATGCGTAGCAGGGAGATTCTTTGGGAGAGGCCGAGGCTCCAAGGGTTTAAGGTGTCCCCTCTCGGCAAGGATCTGAAGTGCCTTAGATAGAGGCATGTAGAGAGCATGAAAGGTCCTGCGCCCCCGGGGTAGGTATTTTGGAGTCTAAGCGCTCTTACTGGCCACACAAGCGAAAGGGTCGGCAGGCGCCACCTTAGCTTTCTGATCTTTCCCAAGTGCAGGGGCGGGAACAGGAGGAACTGTTCTGGCATGACGGGGCCTATACCGATTTTTCGACTAACTTGAACTCCCCTCAAGTGGAGTGGGGAAAGCATCCTCTACAGTTTTTGTCACAACTGCGGATATCTGTTGCCTGTTCATCCTCGCGGCTTTCAAAGCCTCGACTGCCCACAGCAGTTGTTCAATGGGGTCAACATTTGCCTCCATTTTGTCCTTTCCTCTGGCCTCAGCCTGATTGAGGGTTCGGGTTGATGTCGGCATGTCATTGCCATAACTGGAGGCCATCTCCGGTTGGCTAAGTTCAATCACAATTCGCCCCAACAGCGGGGGCTCCTGGGGTACAAAACTCCCGGCATATGGTGGGGCTGGCGATGAAGCTGACATTCCGTTGGCGAGATCCGCCACAGACCTCTGGAGATCACCTATCATCCCCATTAGTTCAAATGTAGTAGGCTTGCGAGCCTGGTATAACTGGGGGGCCCAGACCGGGTGCGCAACAGGCGACCTGGGTGGATGTGGCATATCGATATTGGTCTCACTTTGGAGAGTGATCCCTTGCTCTAATGCAGTCGTCATAACCACGATCTCTTCCGAATTCTGCGTCATCATAAGTCCTGCCTCAGCAAAGGGGGAGCACTAGCTATTCTGTACCAGCTGTCCGAACTGAAAGAGACAACAAACAGCATTTCAGCCCAAACAGACCAAACACGGGTGTAGCTAAACAACTGTACTCTTCTGCTGATCACTGTTCCCCAGAAATTACTGTCCCCAAAACTGAACTCGATACCCGTAGATAACTGGTTTCTTAACAACACTGATACTGGTGCCCTCGGGCCTGATACTCAAACTTGCAAACTGATATGTACTTTCCTGTAGAGATACATTCTAAAAACACATAGCAAGTTAAAGAGACCCAAAACACCCCTATGTTGGGGTAGGGTTTCCCTGTCCTATTTTGTCAGGAGCTAGGGTTTCACTATGCACGCAGCAGTTTTCAAACAACCTAACATCGGGTAAGCAGCCTGTCCTAACTTGGAATGGTCACTATGGATCCGAATATGCACTAGGTCGAATGGTCGAAAGGGATGCCCCGGTAGAACCGGGGTTTGTGTTCCCATACTGTCAGAGCCCATAACCGGTCAGCCTTATGGTCATGCCTTGACAAGACAAGCCCCCGGCAAACCGTTCAGGAATGGTAGATGGCAAACACTGTGTTCCTAGGCGCACCTATGCACATGCAATGTAAAGAGACACATAAATGAGATCAAAACAGGATATCACGAGTTCGAGTCAAGCACTCTAACTCCCCAGTAGAGTCGCCAGAAACTGTAGACGCGCCCGCGTGGGGCCTCACTACAGTTCGGACTCGATTTTTGTCACGGTTCTTAATCTGAACCAAAGAGTCCAAATCCGGCAAATCGTTTTGAGAAACAAATTTTTAGAAAAAGAAGTACCAAACATGGATTGCTTTGCCAGATACAGAGTCGCCACCTAAATATTTTTTATGGGGGAATTTAGGAAACCCTGACTCGGTGCCGAAGGCCACATGTCCGTCATCACCGGAGTTGTCTCGGCTCGGGAGCTAGGGTACGATCGGGGAAGGTCAGCTATGAGCACCCCCCCTCCCCCGGTCCGAAGACCGGCCTCTACTAACC
>NW_021025126.1:877894-899457 GCF_004153795.1 Camellia sinensis
TTTGCTACTCGCAAGTAGGCTAAAATGCAGGTTTTGCCACCCTCGAGTGGGCTTTTAGAAAAGATGGTTTTGCCACTAGCTAGTGGGCTTAAAACTCACAGTCAATGCATTATTCCAATTCAGATAATCCAACCTTCACCCACAGGCATTCCGGCAGATATATCACATAAGCACATAGCCACATGGTAAGCATGCTGTCATGTTAACATTCACACTCATGTGAGATACTAAAGCATAAATACTTACATCGTACTCCGTGCCAAAACAAGAACATGTTAGCAATCAGTGCATGATCCAAGTCCATGTTAAGTGCCTAATGCATCGCATACAAAATGTTACTAGAATAGGCTCGGCTAATCTAAGGATGACATGTGAAATGCAGTCAGTTAACGCATGTATTCAACTCGGAATTCGAAGTACGAATGCAGTTTGCATGATGTACCGAGCCTGGTGCATGCAAGGCAAATGCATGAATGCACACATGCATAGCATAAGGTATGCTGAATTAAACATGACCTAATCTACCATCATAAGCAGGTAAATAAAAGGGAAGAAAGAAGTGGGGGTTGGAAGACATACACACACACGCACCCACACTTATTACAGATTCACCCTCGCTCGGAGGGACCGAATAAATATTACAGACAATTAACCTACAAGCTAATTAATTATTACAAATTGCCTAATTAGCTAACAAACTAACTAAGCTAGAAAAACAGTAAACCGCCTCGGGAGGAGAACTCAATGCAATGCATGCTCGGGTCTTGCTCGGAAGTGCATCGCCATGCATAGGCTGCCTTTGTTTTCCTTTCTTTACTCCTCTGGAGGCTGCCAAAACCTCAGGATTGCTTTTCTTGATACTGGGGAATGCCATCGGCTGGGTAGAATGCCCACCGGCAGTGGAATGTGATCACCGGCCATTGGTGAAGCTATCGGCAGAGGGAAGATTGCCGGTCGGCACTTATCACTGCCGGTCGGCAGAAAGCTCCGGCAGAATCTGCAATTGACAGCAACAGAGGGCAAGGCAGAGCATGGCAATACAATTCAAGGCATATATGCACCAATCATGTCACATGCACATGTTAAGGCCTAACGCTTAAGCATCAAAGGACAACTTTTAAGCACACTTAAAAGGGAATAATCATGGACATATGGCATGCATTATAAGCCTTGAAAATCATGCTATAAGAGGTGCCAAACCAACTTAAACAAGACAAACATTAGCATGCAAATGGTCCAAGCATTTAAGGCAAGTCAAAGGGGACTTAAACCATGGCTAATCCAACCAAACCTCACAAGGCCAAGAAGGCTTAAAACAGGTCCAAGGCAGACCTAGACCATGCAAAGGGACCTTCTAGATGGCATCTAAGTGGCTCAAATTCAAAGGCATGTACAATGGCCAAAACATGGAACATGCTACACAAGCTTTCAAAGCATTAAAGAGGTATCCAAGGCAAGCATACAAGCATGTCAAAGGGACTGAAATTACCTGACAAATGGTCCCAACCCACTAAATTAAGGCAAGGATGCATGCTATGCATTCACACACTTAAGGCCAATAAGCCAAAAATGCAAAGGGGCTATACAATGCATGCCATGGCCGACCCAAACAACTATGGACAGGCCTCTAGCATGGTAAAATAAGCATAGAAGCTTCACAAAACTAAGCCTAAAACATGCTAGAACAAAGGTTTACAACCTAAGGCATGTTAGGGCCTAAACATAGCATTACAAGGTAGGTGTGCTAAGCATGCATGGTGTACCAAAACCAACAATAAACAGAGGCATATTATGATATAATAGGCACAAAAAACAACCAAAGCATGGTCAACATGAAGCTTAGCTAGATGCTCCCTTAAGAGGCCAAAAATGATCCATTTCAAGGACAATAAGGAGAGGGGGTGGCCCTCTCCTTCTTGGGACCTCAAGGCACCATCCTCACCTCTGAAATCCCTCAAGATTTCAGTGGTGAGGAGGCCCAAACACCAAGGTCTCAGAGCTCACTCAAAATAGCACAAAATGGGGCCTCTCAAGGCCTAAGAGGGGTCAAACACCTCCAAACCACAAAACACTGTAAACAAACTATTTAGAGGGCCTAAAAACAAAAATTTTTTATGTTATACACTAAGCACAAAAACAGTTTTAAGATAGGTAAAAACACAATGCAAAAATGGGGAATAAAGGGACTAGTTTCTTACCCTTGTTGACTTTCTTCACAAATGGTGGACCAGCTACCCTTGAAGACCCCTTCAACAATGGTGGACCAGCAGCCTCTTTTAGGTTGAAACCAGCTCCAAAACCTCAAAAACAACCTCTTAGAACCTCAGTAGCTAAGGGAAGCTGAAACACTATGTGTTTGTGTGCAATAGTAAGACGCAAACACACTTAAACACACACAAAGGTAAAAAGAGAGAGGTATAGAGATAGAATGTGTATCAATCCTAATCCTAGAACTCAAAACCCTAATATGGCTGTCTAAAATCTCTCCCACCTAAACAAGGGAGAGGAGGGCTCCTCTTATAGAGCTTCTTGTCTTGTAAAGCTTACAAGACAAGCTTCTAAAGAGAGAGATCCCTCCATACACGTATATGGAGGGGAGTCAAATGCAAGACAGCTGTAATAAACTATCTACAAAAGCAGATGAACAGTAGTCGGCTGCCCAAAAATTCCTCTTATAGAGCTTCTTGTCTTGTAAAGCTTACAAGACAAGCTTCTAAAGAGAGAGATCCCTCTATACACGTGTATGGAGGGGAGCCAAATGCAAGACAGTTGTATTAAAATATCTGCAAAAGCAGATGAACAGTATTCGGCTGCTCAAAAATGCCATTTTGACAAAATTTAGTGCCGACCGGCAACAAAGAATGCCGACCGGCAATATAGATTGCCGATGGCAGCAAAACACCAGTCGGTGGCCTCTGGCGATGGCCGGTGATGTGTGGGGATGCCTCACAAGGCATTCCCTGCCCCTCCAAGGCAAAACACAGGTGTTTGGTGCAAAACCAGACACTAAACAGTCGAGTTGAGAGATCCTGAGGCAAGGCGCGCAAGCCGAGTTCTCCGGGAACTCAAGACGAACACAAACATGGATGATTACCGAGTGTTCAAACGGTGACGTCCAAGTCTTGAGGACGGTCAAAAATGGGGTGTCTACACACCTAACTAGATAGCTTTGATGACGTAAGGACCAGTCCAATTGGGTCTGAACTTGCCCCTTGGGTCATGGATGGGAGCTCGGTTGTCCTTGAGCACTAAATCTCCTTCCTTTAGATTCCTAGACTTAACTTTCTTGTTGAAAGCCCGGGCAATTCTGCGCTGATAGCCTTGAACATGGTACAGTGCTTTCAGTCTTCTCTCATCAAAGAGCATGAGTTCCTCAAACCTGCTCTGCTGCCAATCTGCTTCGGCTATTTGACACTCAGCCAATACTCGCAATGACGGAACCTCAATCTCGATAGGTAGAACGACCTCCATCCCATAAACCAATGAATACGGAGTCGCTTCGGTAGAAGTTCTGATTGACGTCCGGTAGCCCCACAGAGCAAATGGCAGCTTATCTGGCCAATCCCGGTAGGTTTTCACCTTCTTCTGCAGTATGTGTTTGATAGTCTTATTGGCGGCCTCGACCACTCCGTTGGTTTACGGTCGGTATGTGGATGACTTATGAAAAGCCACGTTGTATTTCTCTAACAAGTCAATCATTTCCTTCTTAAAGTGGGAACCATTATCTGAAATGACCTCGTTTGGGACCCCGTAGTGGCAGATGATGTTGTTTCTGATAAATTTTGCAACGTGCGACGCCTTCAACACTGCATACGATTGGGCCTCGACCCACTTTGTAAAGTAATCTATCGCGACCAGGATGAATTCATGCCCATTTGACCCTTTTGGAGTGACAGCCCCGATCACATCAATTCCCCAAACTGAAAATGGCCATGGCGAAGTCATGTTGTACAGCTTTGACGGCGGGATGTTCATACGGTTTGCATGAATCGGACATTTGTGGCATCGCCGAACAAAACCGATACAATCCTCCTCCATGGTGGACCAGTAGTAACCCTGTCTGAGGATCTTCCATGCTAGCATTACTCCGTTCATATGCGTACTGCATTCTCCTCCATGGATGGCCTCCATCAGGCGCTTCGATTTCTCGGCTTCAACACACAGCTTATGCATTCCCAAATGACCTCTCTTATACAGCTAACCCCCACAGATGATGAACTGAACGACCATTCTTCTAATTGCCCTTTTATCCTTGGCATTTACCCCTGGTGGAAATGCTTCATTCTCCAAGAAATTCCAAATGTCATAATACCAGGGGTTTTCGTCCTGAACCTCATCTATAGTAGCGATCGACTCGTAGGCTGGCGCAAATTTATGGTCAATGATGACTGGACGCATCCAGACTCCAAACGGGATGTCTATCATGGAAGATAGAGTTGCTAAAGAATCTGCAAACCTGTTGTTCTCTCTTGGAAGATGAGCAAAGTTTAGCTTTTCAAACCGAGGAATTAACAAGTCCAAGATCTGGTGATACATCATCATCTTTTCTTCTTTGACTTTCCAGTCTCCTTTTGCTTGAGACACAACAAGGTTCGAGTCCCCGATGACGTCCAACCGTCTTGCCCCTAGTTCCAGGGCTGCCTCTAGACCGGCGATGCATGCCTCATATTCTGCTTTGTTGTTCGAGACTTTGAACCGGAGTTTGAAGGCTAGAGGGATACGGGAATTGTCGGGTGCTATCAGCAACACTCCTATCCCATACCCGTATTGATTTGACGCTCCGTCAAAGTACATCGTCCAATATTCGTCGTCGATGTGCAAAATGGCTTCATCTGGGAATAAATACTCAACTGCATCACCTTCTTCGACTGGATGATCGGCTAAGAATTCTGCCACTACTCTTCCCTTGACTAACTTGCGTGTTACATATTTCAGATCGAATTCGGAGAGCAACAGCAGCCAACGAGCTAGCCTACCCGTAAGTGCTGGTTTCTCGAAAAGATATTTGATGGGATCGAGTCGTGAAACCAACATTACGGAGTGAGCTAACAGGTAGTGCCGCAGCTTCCTGGTAGCCCATACCAAAGCTAAGTAAGCCTTCTCTAATGGCGTATAGCGAGTCTCATACTCTAGCATCTTCTTGTTCAGATAGTAGATGGCTCTCTCCACCTTGTCCTCCGACTCTTGCGCGAGCATATAGCCCATTGTGGTCTCGGTCACTGAAAGGTACAATATCAACGGTCTTCCCGGCTCTGGTGGTGATAACACGGGTGGGTTCTGTAAATATTCCTTGATCTGTTCAAAAGAAGCTTGGCATCGGCCGTCCCATTGGAATTTCTTGCCTTTCTTCAGGAGACCAAAAAGTGGTTCACAAGTCAAGATTAATTTTGAGATAAACCGTCTTATGAATTGCACTTTACCCAGAAAGCCTTGCACCTCCCTTTCAGTCCTTGGTGGTGTCATTTCTAAGATGGCCTTGATCTTTGAAGGGTCGACCTCGATGCCCCTTTGTGTAATCAGAAATCTCAGCATTTTTTCCGCTGTAACACCGAACGTACACTTCTGAGGATTTAGCCGCAACCAAAATTCTCTGATCCTTTGAAAGAACTTTTGCAAGGCGGTGTAGTGGCCCTCTCTTTCTTTGGACTTGACAATCATGTCGTCCACGTGCACCTCAACCTCTTTGTGGATCATATCATGCAATATTGTAGTCGCGGCCCGTTGATATGTAGCTCCAGCATTCTTTAACCCAAACGGCATCACTCTGTAGCAGTAAGTCCCCCACGGGGTGGTGAAAGCAGTCTTTTCCCTTTCTTCTGGTGCCATCACTATTTGATTGTAACCTGAGAAGCCATCCATGAACGAAAGCAAAGCATGCCCCGCTGTGAAATCCACCAACTATCAATATGCGGCAAGGGAAAGTCGTCCTTCGGAGTAGCTCTGTTCAAATCCCTGAAATCCACACACTCTCGGATCCTGCCATCCTTCTTCGGCACTGGGACGATGTTGGCCAACCAAGTCGGGTATTCGGATACCAGCAGGAAGCCTGCGTCGATTTGCTTGGTGACCTCTTCCTTAATCTTGAGAGCCTAGTCGGGGCGGATCCTCTTGAGTTTCTGCTTAACAGGTCGGGCCTCGGGGTCAAGAGGGATCCGGTGCTGTACAATCTCAGGATCGATTCCAGGCATGTCTTCATAGGACCACGCGAAAACATCTTTGAAATCTTTTAACAAAGCGACTAAGCGCTCGCGTTCCTATTAAGACAACGTGGACCCGATCTGGACCAGCCGCGGGTTCTCCTCAGTACCAATATTTACTGTGGTGATTTCATCAACCAGGGGTTTAACAAATCTTTCCTGCTCTTGTTCAATTAAGTGTTGTGAAACCGGAGGAACTTCGTCCTCATCGTTTTCATCAAAATTTTGAAAGTCTGAATTAATGCAATAAATCAAGGGCACGGAAAAGTACTCAGAAACCACAGCTACTTGATTCTCATTAAGCACATCCAAATCGTCCGATTCCTCGGTTACACCAGACTCAAAAGAGAAAGAAAAAGACGACCTGGACAAGACCGTGGCATCCGGGTTATCATCCCCAGGATTACCAGACTCAGACTCAGTCGAGCTGGAACCTAATTCCGACTCATAAGACTTGGGGGAATCAGATTCCGGCTCACTACCTGACTCGGTACTGCTGGACAAAAATCCCTCTTCATACTGCCAAATGAGAGAGGGTGCGATAGCTGCATCCAAGATAGTTGCTGGCGGGCTCGCAGTCGTTCCATTCCCGATCACGCATACCGAGAAGTTATCCCCCAAGCACTCCTAGTCGATCGGAGGATCTGAAAGTAGACATGCCAGTGCTACCCCCATTTCAAGTTCGGTGTCCTCAGACTGTACTTTCTTGCTCTGTTCAACCTTAGTTGACGGGTCTGTCTGCTCTTCGGCAACGTCACCCCCGGATAATTGCAGGTCGAAGAAGATCTCGAAACCTGGTACGCCCTTCCTCTCCGTGTTTAGCCATGGCTCCGGGAAGCCGCAAAATGGAAAGTCCTCCACCTCCCGGACGAAGCGTCCATTTAGGGTACCCTGAATGAGCCTATGCATCAGCTCAAAAGGCTTCCTAGCTTGCTTTTCTCTGGCTGTTCCAGCCATTTCCTTTCCCTTCCTTACCCAGTCCTCTTTGGTGGGCAGATAACCCAAGCCAAAGGTATGAGGGTTGTGTGGCACTTCGGCCAATGCTGCGACGCCCTTCCGGCCGCTCCTTCCTAATCCCATCCCGGGGATGTGTTGTAGCTTGTTCATGAGGTATACAGATTGAGCACTGACATATACTCCCTCATTAACGGCCATGATATTCTGCACAACCCGGGCCTCAGCCAAAGTAAATCCTGATAAGAACACATCCTCCATGCCGTGCTCGATTTCCAAGACTGGTGTAGACAATTCTGGCGGTGGATGGATTGATGAATTCCCAAAAACAATAGCTACCCCTTTCCCGTGAGGGTACTTTAACATCTGATGCAAAGTGGAAGAGACTGCCTTGACCTAGTGCAACCACGGTCGCCCCAAAAGTAGGTTAAAGGTTACGGGAACGTCCAAGACATGGAATTCAATGTTGTGTTGTCCTGGACCAACCTGAGTCTGAATTTTGACAGTCCCCATCACCTCCCTACTTGTGTTATTGTAGGCTCTGATCACTTGAGTAGTTGGCACGAAGTCCGCGGGCTTCAACCCGATCGCATATGCTGTCCTTGACGGGCACACGTTAATGGCGGATCCCGTGTCGATAAGAACCACTGGCACCCACTTGTCTCTACATTCCACGGAGATGTAAAGGGGTTTGTTATGATTCGCGCCCTCAGGCGGTAGTTCTTTGTCAGAAAAGGTCAACATCGGGAAACCTCCTCCCGGAAAAACCAATCCAACTAACTGCTCTGGTGTGGTGTCTATAGAAAGCTTGGCTTTATCCATGGCAGATAGGATAGCCTGTCTGTGCACTCGTGAAGCCATAAGCAGTCCCCAGATGGAGATGTCTGCCTGTATCTTCTTTAACTGCTTCAGTACAGCCTCCTCTTCAAGCTGCTTCTCCTTCTGTTTCTCAGCTTCCTTATCCTTTTCGGATGCTTCTGGCTGGTCCAGGTGCGGGGGCTTGAAGTACCGCCCGCTTCTCGTCATATGGTTGACTTCTCCGACATACCAGGTGTCATCTGGCTAGTTACTTCCCCAATCCTCATCTGTGTGGGCAAGACATAAATCATCGTCTTCCCACCACATTCTGTCGGCGGCCGACAGACACCTGTCTGGCCCCGGTATGATTGTATTCGCAATACCTTCAGCCCGCATGCCCGCAGCATCTTCTGTTCTTATGACCACAGCACCCTCGGCCCCTTCATGGGCTTTTGCCTTCCTGATTCTCTCGGAATCCCAAAACTTTTCTTGTTCCGCCTGTGTCTATGTAGTTTGTTGTTCAGCTTCCCCTGCATTCACAATGCTCGTGTTCTGAGTGAAATTCTTCTTACTGGCGCTCTCCGATAATGTAATCTGACTTCCGGCCCTTCCGGCCACAGTTGATACTCTCGCCCCTACCGGGCCCTGTTCTGGTTGGGACTCTTCCACCACATCTGGCTGATCATCCAGCCACCCAGTGGCCTCTGCTGATTCATCATAGTCAAACCAGTTGACCGCCGCGCCCCCTGATTCTTGGTCATCGAAAAACTGTAGGTTGGCAAAGTCCTCCTCCACAGCCGTCAAATCATTTGCCCCTTGCTCAAATCCATCCCCCTGGATCACACGCAGCTCTTCCTTCTCTGGCAATTCTAAACCCAGCCCAATCTGGCTTGTTAACAAGATGTACTTACTCGGATCATAGACTTCCCCAGCAAAACTCTGTTCAATCCCAGACTCAACAATTCCATTCTTTTCTGAAGTTTGCCTTGCCCCATCTTCGATGGTCACCACCGTCGGCTCTGGTTGGGTTGTGGAGATGTCCAACATGCACAAAGAGTCGGTGCAGTCAGAAAGGAGCACCTCCGGCTTGGGTAGGTGGGATGGGATGATATAGATACTAGGATCGTAAGATGCGACCCCAGTTTGGATAAAATTGATCCTATTGGGATGGGGAGCTTGGTTATACGGTAGGAGAGGATTGGTTGTGACATTGGGTTTCTCGGGAGGCGCAATCACCTACTTGTTAATAAGATCCTGGATCTCGTGACGCAATCTAAAACAACGGCCGGTGTCGTGACCGTGTTGTTGGTGATACGCGCAGTATTTTGCTGGGTCATGAGAGGGAGGGAGTGGATTTGGTAGTGGCCTCAGTTCCAGGGGCTTCAAATGCTTTTTCCTGATTAATACCCCTAGAGCTTTGGACAGGGGCATGTATGGGGGTGTGAAGGTTCTTTGGCCTCTGGGTTGGTATTTGGTGGTCTGTGTGTTGCTTCCGAATGCACCGGAGAAGGGCGTGGCTGCCATGGGTCTTGGAAGGGGAGGGGGAATGGTGCTGACCATGCTCACCTCTGAAGCTCTTGCAGTTGCAGCGCCACTCGGGCCTGTATTGTTGTTACAGTTGAAAGTCCTCCTTGGTTGCTCCCTGTCTTGGTCGATTAGACCCTGTTTCATTGCATCTTCAATCTGTACCCCCATTTCGTGCAGATCTGAAAAAGTGGGGAAGGGGAGTACAATCATCTTTTGCATCAATTTTGGCTGGAGATTGCGCACAATCAGGGCTGAGCAAGGAATCCGTGAAATCCGTAATCCGATCCAATCCAGTCCAATCCGATAGGTTTGGATTGATTTTTTGAATCCGTGGTTCGGTTCCGGATTGAACAATCAAAAATTCGTAGTCCACGGATTGGTTTCTGATTGAACCCCACGGTTCCGGATTGGAACTGATCCGAACCGTATACAAATAGTCTATATTTTTATTATACATCTTCCCCATAGTATCTTCTCTTATTCCATATAAAACCTAAACTCAAACTTAACCCCGCATAATATCTTCTTTTATAACTTTTGTTTGTTAGTTTTTAGTTTTAATTTGTAATGGTTTAAATACTTATGGTGAAACCAATTTTCTTTTGGTTGTTTAAATTCTAGAACAGTATGTCGCTATTATAGAAAGACATGTTGCTATTGTGGAACTAATATAGCGCTATGTTTATGCTTTTATGAAATTAAAGTATTATATATACATTTTTTTGTTATTTAATTATGTGAATCCGTGGTCCTAAACCGATCCAATCCGTGTTTAAATGGATTGGTTCGGATTGGTTCCATGATTTAAACGGATTGGATTGGTTCCAATTTTTCAGGAATCGTAAATAACGGATTGGTCCTGGTTTTACCCTCAATCCGGTCCAATCCGGACCATGCTCACCCCTACGCACAATCATCCTGATTTGGTCTTTATCGGTGGGCCTTAAAGGCATCATTGAGGCCTTCGCCCTCCACCGGGTTACGAAATCCGAGAAACTCTCCTTGGGCTCCTGCCTTGTTGTTTCGAGATCACGAGTTGTAATCTCAATTTGGGTGTTGTAAGAGTATTGCGCAATAAAGGCTTCAACCATTTCATCCCAACTCCTCTTAACATCATCCTCCAATTTTGCATACCAGATGGCGGCTACACCTGACAGGGTCCGGCCAAATAGTGAAAGCTTTTGGGGTCTGGTGAGGCCCATTGGTCGTAATATATCTGAGAATAACCGGAGGTGGACCATGGGATCACCAGATCCGTCAAAGCGATCGATCTACGGCATTTTGAATCTATCCGGTAGCGTCACGGCCACATCGGTATATCCATCCTCGATATCCGGGATAGCCTTTACCCCTTGAGATTTTTTGAATAGCTTCTCGAGCTTGCTCAATTTCAGTGCTGTATGGTCTACCTCGAACTCGAAGGGAGAGTCCGGTTGATTGACAGGCGTAGGTGCCTTAGATAGCTGGGGCAGAATTAGGGGCGGAGCTGGCCCTGTTGGTATGTCCGTATCTGCCTGGACATTTGGTGCCTCTTCGGGTGTTGGGATTCCTGGTGGGGGAGGAACTGGGTGTGAAGCAGATGCTCCGGCTTGTTGTTGCAGCCTGGCAATTAATTCTGCTTGCTGGGCCATGATCTCGGCCTGTTGTTTGGCAAACTCATCCTGGCGAACAGCGTCTTGCTGCATGGCTCTCATGGTCTCTTGCATCTGACGCATCATTTCCTCAACTCCTGTCGGTGCCGCCATACTGCCCTGATTTGTCTGAACTATTGGCAAGTCTATTTCTATAGCAACAATCGGGATCTCAATCTGACTGTCCACTAATGGGGTGATCCACTGCTCTGGTAACCTCTACTCGGATACACTGCGTTTTCTTGGCCTTTGTCTGATAACTGGGGGTAGAGAGTGAAACACTGGCTGTCCGTCAACCAGATCCTCGGATCGATTGAGTCGGCGACCTCTTGTCCAGGGTGCTTGGGGAATATCTACTTGGTCGGATGCAATTGTGCTAAAACCTGCCCTAGTAAAAGATAAATAAAGCAATAAGGAAATAAACAGATAAACGGATAGCATGACAACTTAAAGTAAATGCACAACACACAGTTGGCCAAAACAACACACGGTCGGTAAGCTGAACACACACTGTCCTCAATCACTGATCATTATCCCTGAATCACTGTCCCCATAGACTGAATCTGATATCCACAGATAACTGGTTCTCAAACATTGACTGATGCCCGCAGGCCTGATGCCCCAAACTCGCAAACTGATACATGCAACCTCTGTAGAGACACACTCTGACAGCACATAATAGATAATTGAGAGCCAAAACACCCCTATGTTGGGGGAGGGTTTCCCTGTCCTATTTTGTCAGGAGCTAGGATTTCACTATGCACGCAACGGTTTCAAACAACCTATAAACGGGTAAGCAACCTGTCCTAGTTTTGAATGGTCACTATGGATCCGAATATGCACTATGTCGAATGGTCAAAAAGGGTGCCCGGTAAAACCGGGGTTTGTGTTCCCATACTGGCAGAGCCCATAACCGGTCAGCCTTATGGTCATGCCTTGACAAGACAAGCCTTCGGCAAACTATTCAGGAATAGCAGATGGCAAACACGGTGTCCTAGGCACACCAATGCAAATGCAATGCAAAGAAACATATAAGTGTAATCAAACAAGATATCATGAGTTCGAGTCAATTTCTCTAACTCCCCAGTAGAGTCGCCAGAAACTGTAGACGTCCCCGAACGCCCTGGGAGGATGGCTCCCGTTCTGTTCGTATTGGGCTCACTACAGTTCAGGACTCTCAAATCGTCACGGTTCTCAATCTGAACCAAAGAGTCCAAATCTGGCAAATCGTTTTGAGAAAACAGATTTTGAAAGAAGTGCCAAACATGGACTGCTTTGCCAGATATAGAGTCGCCACCTAAATATTTTATTTTTGAGAAATTTAGGAAACCCTGACTCGTTGCCTAAGGCCATGTGTTCGTCATCACCAAAGTTGCCTCAGCTCGGGAACTTGGGTACGATTGGGGAAGGTCACTTCGTGAGCACCCTCGCTCGCCCGATCAAAGATCGGCCTCTACTAACCATGATATCTATCTTTGAAAACATTATGTGTTCTTATTCCGGTTATTAGCCTAGATTTACTATGTGATGCGCACAGCATACAAGTATAGACTGGGTCGACTGGGTCACCTGAATTGGAACAAAACGTTTCATGTTTGTTTATTTTGAAAGTGGTTTGCTACTCGCAAGTAGGTTTAAAATGCAGATTTTGCTACCCTTGGGTGGGCTTAGAAAACATGGTTTTGCCACTATCTAGTGGGCTTAAAACACACATTTGATGAATTGTTCCAATTCAAATAACCCAACCTTCACCCACAGGCACTCAGGCATTTATATCACATAAGCATATAGCCTCATGGTAAGCATGCTATTCATGGCAGTCACTCACACGCATGCAAGGATGCTAAAGCATAAAACTTACCGAGTACTCCAAGTCAAAACAGATGCTAATTAGAAATCCATGCATGATCCTAATTATACAGAAATGCCTAATGCAACACATGCAAGAGTGCAATTTATAGCAGGCTCAGCTATTCTAGACATGGCATATGAAATGCTACAGCTAACATATATTCAATTTGGAATTGAAAATACAATGCAGTTAGTATGATGCGCCGAGCCCGGTGCATGCAAAACAGATGAATGAATGCAAACATGCTGTCATACTGTATGCTAATTGAAACATGCCCTAATCTAACCATCATAAGCGGGTAAATAAAAGGGAGAAAGACGTGGGGTTGGAAGACATACATCACACATATGCACACTTATTACAGTTGTGCCCTCACTCGAAGGGTCCGAATAAATAATATACAGTCCCAAATGAATAATTACAGTCCAAATATGTACAAAATCCTAATTAATTAACAAATTAAATTAGGAAAGCAATAAATTGGCATGCAAGCCAGGGACTGCCTCAAATCTGCTCCAGATGCTGAATGATGCATACTCGGGTTGCCTTGTGCGGAGAATCCCTCGCGATGCCCCGGTTTGCCTATGTTTGCAATTATTCTTGGAATGCGTGTCAAGCTCCGGAAGGCTGCTGATTTCTGATTTGTTGCAACAGAGAGCAATAAAGGGGCATGACAAAGTATTTTCATATATGTATGCATGACTACTCTTCGGGGAGTGTAGTTCTCGATTCTCGTGCCACCAATCACGCATATCGATGCATGATGGCCGAGGAGTCGAATTACACGACTCAATATGAAATGAATGCACATATAGACACAACAAGACCTAAACTCCATCATGGATAATCTGGAGTGTCGGTGACTGGGAATTGAGACACGTTCCATCACTTGAAGTACGAAACGTCCCTCGTTTCCCGTGCTCGGGCTAACTCCTATCCCAAGCACAATGCAATATGCATGACATGCATGAATGCAACTAATATACAATCTAGCATGCACAATGCTATGAGATGGCATACACAATGCACGATGTAACAAGGCATACACAATGCTCTAACATACAACCTAGCATACACAATGCTATGGAATGAAATGGCATACACAATGCACAATGGACTTACACCAACATGAGTGGACCTCAGCCACACTCACATCAGTAGCCACTAGATGAAAATGAGACACTCGAAATGCGTGCACACATGCACGCAAACTGAGGACCGATCCTAAGGCACAAATGCCACTCTAACAAGGCATGGCAAGGCGCGAAATATGGCATACAAACATGCAAGTTTCAGCACTGAAATGTGATGCAAAATGATCCCGAAACATGGAAATATGGCACCCGATGCATAGAATGGCCCCGAAACACAAAACTAGGCATGCGCATTGGCCTATAGCTATACAAAACATGCATTATTTTATCATGAAGCATGAAGATAGATTCAAGACAGTCCCAAAACATGCATATTTCTAGTTTATAACAAGTCCCAAAAATGAATGCAAATAGGGCTAATCTATCATGCAAAAATGACCCTAAAATAGAGATTAAACACAAAGGGACAGCAACTGGCCCCAAATGGCAAAGAGCCCTTCAAAAAAGTTGAAGAGGGTCTCAAAACAGGGCACTTTACAGTTTATATCAAGCCACTAAAATAATCAAAGATAAGGCCAAACTATCATGCAAGAAAAGGCCTAAAATAGGGATAAAGAGACAAGTGGCAGCTTCTGTTCTCAAACAGAGGAGATCCCTTCAACAATGTTGAATAGGGGCTCAAAAAAAGGTATTTCACAGTTTATGGCAAGATCCAAAACAGCTCACAAATAGGCCTAAAATACTATGCAAAAATTGGCCTAAAAGAGAGATAAAGAAGCAAGTGATAGCAGGAGGCCTCAAACAGAGAAAGACCCTTAATAAAACATTAAAAGAGGCTCAAAATAAGCTATTTTACAGTTTATAACAGAGTCCAAAACATCTCATAAACAGGCCAAAAATACTATGCAAAAATAAGGCCTAAAAGAGAGTTAAAGAAGCAAGTGATAGCAGGAGGCCTTAAACAGAGAAAGACCCTTGATCAAACATGAAAAGTGGCTCAAAATAAGCTATTTTATAGTTTATAACAAAGTCCAAAACAGCTCAAAAACAGGCGAAAAATACTATGCAAAAATAAGGCCTAAAAGAGAGTTAAAGAAGAAAGTGATAGCAGGAGGCCTTAAACAGAAAAAGACCCTGAATCAAACATGAAAAGGGGCTCAAAATATGACTATTCATAGTTAGGGTCGGAGCCCAAAAATGCAAGAAACTAGGGCTTATATACAAAGCAAAAAAAAGACTAGGAAGTGGGAGAAAGCGACTCACCCTTGTAGACCAATGCTCCAACAACTTTTGAGCCAAGTTTGGGAGTCCTTCACCTCTGGAAAGCAGCCTCAAGTTACTGGAATGGAGGATGGAGGTGTGGTGCTATGAGGTGGTGTAGAAATGGTGTAGGAGCAAGGTGGTTTTGAGGGTTGGAATAGAGGGAGGGAGAGATTGAGTGCAAGGGTCTTTTAACCAATTTTGTAACCCCTCAAAATGCAGCTGAGGGGCTGGTTATATAGGCCAAAGAATGGAGGAAAAATGGGGAGAAATGAATTCAAATTTCCCCCCAAAAGAGTCCCCCTTGGATACAGGATCTGGGGGGAAAAAAAGGTCAGATTTGTAAGGAACCAGGTGAGGGGGTCATGGCCGGCCAGCTTTTGGGGGTTCAGGTGGTCGGCCGACCACCTCCCATGGCCGACCGACCAAGGGTCAAAAGGGCCAAGCAAAATTACTGGTCGGCCACCTCATATTGGTGGTCTCCCATGTGTGCACAACATAACTATGTGATTGAAACCCAAAAAAGTGAACCAGGAGAGAGAAAAGACCATTTTTTAGAGGGGGTCAAAAGGGTCAGGAGCAATTACTAGTCGGCCACCAAATATTGGTGGCCTCCCAGGTGTGTACATCACAAATATGGGGTCTAGAGTTCAAGAAAGTGGCCCCGGGGTGGTCAACATTGGCTTTCAAGCGAGGAAAACGGGCGTCGGAGAGCGATGAAGAAATAAAACTGGTTTTTTGGAACAATTGCTGGCCTCCCACCCTCCTACAAGCTTCCTAACTATGAAAATAAGGTCTCCACCAAAAATGAACCAAAATCGATGCAAAACGAAGGTTCGGGGGCCAAAACACACGGTCTGGGGGCCCTAAAACTGACTGTTAAGCACCAGAGGTGGCGATTGACCACGAGTTGGTCTCTCGGACCCCAGTGTTCCTCAGAAGGGAGTAAATAAGGTGTATGCCAAAAACCGGAGCAAACGGAGGTGTTTAAGCAGTCCCGAACCGAGGCACACGGCCGTCGGCTTTGAAAAATCGGAAACCGGGCTCCAAACGGGAAAAATGGCCTACGACCACAAAACGTAGCCTGCGGCCCCTGAGAGATGATCTACGAGACCTCCCTCCCTCCGGGAAGAGAAAACAGAGAAAACAGAGCTTGGTTCGCAAACCGAGGCAAGGCACGAAAGAGTCCGGAAGTCCGGAGGCAAAGCTCGTAGTCGAGACTCTAAAACTTCTGAACGAGCACAAAATGCAATATCACCGAGCGCTCAATTGGTGACGTCTGAGTCTTAAGGTCGGTCAAAAATGGGGTGTCTACACAGTGTATGAGTACAGTGTGCGAATGCCGTGAGCAGTTTATCAGTGCAGAATGTAGTGTATGAGTACAGTGTACGAATGCCGTGAGCAGTTTATCAGTACAGAATGCAGTGTGTGAGTATAGTGGATGAATGCCGTGAGCAGTTTATCAAGTGTTGTGTTATGCACCAGATTATGTGAAGCAGCTTATGTGTATGGTTTGAGACCGTGATCAGAAGAACATACCGGAATGCTGTAGAGGGCCAGGAGGTCGAAAGTCCGCTGTAACATCCCCATCATGGAGGCATTCAGCTCCAAGGACTGCCGGGTATACTCGGAAGAAGCCTGCAAAAGTGTCAAATGCATCAATATTTTGCGGAATATCAAATCAACTGAAATGAAATGCCAATACAAGATGCATAAAATGTAGTGATACATACCGGAGGTAAGTCATGGAAACCGACCAACTCGTGGTCAGCCGGAGGAGGAACAAAGGGGATCTGGTAGGTCACCCCACCCTGCCCTCGGTATGTCATCATCGTGGGTAGCACTGGCCAGCTAACCCCCCGACCCCTCCGAGCTCCGCTCTTGCCACGGACACGAGCTGTCCTCGACGTCCCTGCCCCTGCTCCGGCTCCGACTACCGGTACCGCGGGTCTCTCTCTCTCTCTCAGCTCGACGGCCACCACTCAGAGGCCGCATAATGTAGGTCTGGACGTACTCTCTGTGGTCACCCTCGCCCCTAAAGCCCTCCGCGTCCCAGCCGATCGTGTAATTGGCCATCTCCTGGGCGGTAAACCTCTCGATGTCCCTCATGTGAGTAGGAGGCGGACCCGGAACTATCTGCTCTGGCAAGCCCAGGGTCTGGCGTAGGAAACGCTCACCCAAGTACTAAGCCCGACAGACCGGGCCCTCCAACAGGATCCAGAAATGTGCAGTCTCCTCTGCCCCGGCAAACCAATCTCGAATCGTCGCAGGCAATGGAGCCCAAGGCTGCCAAGTGGTCTGTAAATGACATGTAGTTTGTTATCTAATGATATTGACAATACAATGTAAAGCAAAGCTTAAATAAACCGCAAGTAAAACATACCTCTGCGGGGGTAATAGTGTCAAAGTAGCGGTGGAAAAAGATGAATGTCTCTCGCGGCCTCCACACGCACCTCACGTCAAAGTGACGCGAAAATGGGACGACGAGAGGGGTCTCTACGTCTGGCACTGGGGCGAGGAAGTAGGCGTAGACCCACAACTGCAGAGCAAATACCAGAAGGGTTATCAGATAAAGTAGAACACAAAATAAAGCAGAAATTGTAGGACCGTGTACTGTGCAGTGTGTTGAGCAGAGTGTACAGTGTGAGTAGTGTACAGTCAATATAAAGCAGGGTATATGTGTGTGCCGTGTGTGCAGTATATGATCAGCATGAAATGGAAAGTACAGTGTGTGCAGTGTACAGAGTACATAAATGTAAAGCAGAAAAAGGAAAATGTACTTCCCAAGCGCGCCAATAGCCTCCGAGCAACTGCCCACTGCCACGGGAAGCTGAGCTCATGTACCCATAGAGAGTGGCCAGAGCGGCGCCGCCCCATTCGTAGTGCAGGATCTGCCTGACATCTACTAGTGCACTAAGCAGGCAGAGAGGCACAGTGTTCGCCCGGTCGGCGAAAATGGTAGTCCCAAACAGAAACATAAGAAAGCCGCGTGCGTATCTCTCTACAGCCTCTTGAGTCATCGGAGCCTCCTCGGTCAAAGCCTGCTGGACCCTAAACTGGACCTCGAACCAGGAATATCGAACGAAGCCGGGACGCGCAAGAGGCGGCACCTCGCCGAGCAGGTGGATCTGAGCAGCTGTCCACTTATCCATATCAGTATCAAAGGGGATTGGATCACCCCCTACCCCGATGCCTGTGAGCATCGAGAAATCGTAGGGAGTCATCGTCATGTCTCCCATGGTAGAAAGGTGGAACGAGTCGGTGGTGTCCCACCACCTCTCTGCTAGAGCGGCAAGGAGAGGCCTGCTCGTCGTCAGCCTGGAAAGCCCTCTACAAAATGCGTCGAAGCCGGCCTGGTCCACGATGTGGCGAACCGCGTTGGGTAACTCTGCATACCAATCTCGAGTGGCAATATTCCCATACCCCCGGACGGTATGGGAATCTCCCTGTTTCCAAGCAGACAATGGCGAAGAAACGCTAAAGTACAGTTTTGAAAAGCATTCAGATTTGGTAGTGAACTACAACATGTGATGTGTCAGTGTGTTTGCATGGTTTGTTGTAGATACAGCATGTGGGCACATTTTCCAGATTCAAACAGATATCGGGTGCCGGTGTGCTCGTTGTGAACTACAGTGACTGATGTGTCAGTATATTTGAGTGGTTTAGGGTGAGTGCAATGTGTGTGCACGTGTTCAGATTCAAATAGATAACAGTTGCAAGTGTGTTCACGGTCGATTACGGTGTACAGTGCCTCAGTGCATTTGGGCTAAGCAGTTAAAGAGCATAATCAGTTATGGCAGCTAAGTGTTCTACGTTGTGGAAAGTAAAGCAGAGGGAAGAATGATACCTTAGAAGGGCCAAAGGACAAATGAGATGTAGGCTCGCGCAAGAGAAGCTCTGGAGGCACGCCCCTCTCGAAGCTCCTGAACTGACGAAGTCCGTCGGGAGGAAGCACGTGAATCGCCGGCCGGTAGGTCGCCGGGTCGAACGGGCGGACGCTCAAAAGGAGGAGCTCGGCCCCGAGGTCCATCTCGTGATCTGGGGAGTCCCGCCCTGTGGGATAACATCCGCCATGGCAATGGTCGTGAGAAAATGGCCGAAAAAGTGAAAATCAGGCTGGAATGTGAAAGGTCAAAGAAAAGTCAACCCCCGAGAGGGTGGAAAATGGCCGAAAAAGCCGGGAAGTGAAAAGGGTATAGGAATAGAGAGGAAGACGAGGGGAACAAACCCAAAAAAGTGGAAATGGCAAAGGAAGCACCGGAACGAAGAAATGTTCGGTTCAAAATGTTTGAAACGCAAAGATATTCGCGAATCAAACGACGAAATGGGCGCGAAAACCGAGGAAAACGGAGAATGGAGGCTCGGGAAATACTCTAGGGAGAGAGAGGGAGAAATTTTGACTAAGAGGAAATGAGAAAAATTGGGTTTGAAACCCTATTTTAAAAGACCCGAGGTGAAAAGTCAAAACTGCCCCGATTCAAGCATTTTTGGCCGGTCGGCCAAACATTTGGCCAGTGATGTATTTTGATGGCTGATGAACAGCCGGTGACTCCCCCTTCTGGCCGGTGAGCCTCCTACAACCTTGTTTGGGTCAGATCTGTAGTTTGGGGCCTTCATTGCTCAAGATAGTACATGAAAAGGCATTTTTGAAGCTCAATCGGCCTCCATTTTGGCCTCGGACAGTGTCTTCTGTGCGTGGCACTCGAATATGTGCGAGGAGTATCCTTTTTGTATCCTTTTGTCCCTTACAAGATGTGAAAGTTGCCTTACTTGCATTGCATTACGACGCTTTGTCGTGAACGCGCGCTGGTTATGCGTTATCTAGTTTGCATTGTTGCGCACATATCTTGTAAGTAACATACACACCTCAATCGCACTGTCTTGTGCATTTCAAATCAATTGCATTGTTCTGTGCACTCGCGTTGTCTAACGCATCGCACTGTTTTGCGCATCTCATTGCATTTTGCATGCATTCCATCGCGCTATCTTGCGCATCGCACTGTCTTGTGCACTCGCGTTGTCTAACGCATCGCGCTATTTTGCGCATCTCATTGCATTTTGCATGCATTAAATCGCGCTATCTTGTGCATCGCACTGTCTTGTGCACTCGCGTTGTCTAGCGCATCGCGCTGTTTTGCGCATCTCATTGCATTTTACATGCCTTCCATCGCGCTATCTTGCGCATTGCACTGTTTTGTGCACTCGTGTTGTCTAACGCATCGCGCTATTTTGCGTATCTTATTGCATTTTGCATGCATTCCATCGCACTATCTTGTGTATCGCACTGTCTTGTGCACTCGCGTTGTTTAACGCATCGCGCTGTTTTGCGCATCTCATTACATTTTGCATGCATTCCATCGCGCTATCTTGCGCATCGCACTGTCTTGTGCACTCGCGTTGTCTAACGCATCGCGCTGTTTTGCGCATCTTATTGCATTTTGCATGCATTCAATCACGCTATTTTGCGCATCTCATTGCATTTTGCATGCATTCAATCGCGCTATTTTGCGCATCTCATTGTATTTTGCATGCATTTAATCGCGCTATTTTGCGCATCTCATTGCATTTTGCGTGCATTCAATCGCGCTATTCTACGCATCACACCGTCCTGTACATACGACGGTCTAGGAGACCTTAAATCCTCAGAAGGTGCAAGACCTTTAGTGCATTGATGTGCACAGTCAATTTACATTGTCATGTATCTCAATAACCGCGTGTTGCCGCGCATTTAAAGTTCATGTATTACCATGCGTCCTACGCCGCGCACTGCCGCACATTTCAAAAAAGCAACATGCATCATTCGCATTTCATCAAAAATACTGCATATGTCATGCATCATTGTAGATAGTGCATATGTTGTGCATCATTGTATATAGTGCATATGTCATGCATTTCACCGTAATATAATGCATATGTCATGCATTTCCATTGTGAATATTCCATTCCATTGCATATTTGTAAATAGTGCATTGTAGTTTGCATGCATTCACCGCATCACTTCCATCTAGGGCTTGCGCCTTTCCATGTTGAGCATGGTCTGGTATGTGCCCATACTTTTTACGTCTATGCACTCATAGTTCTGTATGACCGTTCTATGTTAGACGTGACTTGTTTGTGTCCATGCCTTTCCTGGGCAAGATACGGCTTGGCCGTAGGCCTTAATCCACTATATCCATTCCCTTGCATATTTGTAAATTGTGCATTGTAGTTTGCATGCATTCACCGCATCACTTCCATCTAGGGCTTGCGC
>NW_021025126.1:899507-930754 GCF_004153795.1 Camellia sinensis
TACCGAGTACTTTCCAAGTCAAAACCAGATGCAATTAGAAAATCCATGCATGATCCTAATTCATACAGAAATGCTAATGCAACACATGCAAGAGTGCAATTTATAGCAGCTCAGCTATTCTAGACATGGCAATGAAATGCTACACTAACATATATTTCAATGGTGAATTGAAAATACAATGCAGTTAGTATGATGCCGCCGAGGCCCGGTGCATGCACAACAGATGAATGAATGCAAACATGCTATCAATACTGTATGCTAATTGAAACATGCACCTAATCTAACATCATAAGCGGGTAAATAAAAGGAGAAAGACGGGGTTGGAAGACATACATCACACATTATGCACACTTATTACAGTTGTGCCCTGCACTCGAAGGGTCCGAATAAATAATATACAGTCCCAAATGAATAATTACAGTCCAATGATGTACAAAATCCTTAGAGTGAATTAGGAACAATATTAAATTAGGAAAGCAATAAATTGGCATGGCAAAGCCAGGCGAACTGCCTCAAATCTGCTCCAGATGCTGGAATGATGGCCATTACTTAGTGTTTATCTTTTTAGGTTGCCTTGTGCGGAGAATCCCTGTCGCGACTGCCCCGGTTTGCCTTATTTTGCAATTATTCTGGACATGCGTTGTCAAGCTCCGGCAAGGCTGCTGATTTCTGATTTGTGCAACAGAGAGCAATAAAGGGGCATGACAAAAGTATTTTCATATATGTAATGCATGACTACTCTCGAGTGTAGTTCTCGATTCTCGTGCCACCACATCACGCATTATCGATGCATGATGGCGAGGTGAGTCGAATTGACACGACTTCAATATGGAAATGAATGCACATATAACAAACAAGACCCAAACTCCATCATGGATATCTGGAGTGTCGGTGGACTGGGAATTGAGACACGTTCCATCCACTTGAGTACGGAAACGTCCCTCGTTTTCCCGTTGCTCGGCGCTAACTCCTATCCAAGCACAATGCAATATGCATGACATGTCATGAAATGTGCCAACTAATAACAATCTAGCATGCCACAATGCTATGAGATGGCATACACATGCACGATGTAACAAGCATACACAAATGCTCTAACATACAACCTAGCCATACACAATGCATTGCGAATGAAATGGCATACACATGCACCCCAAAATGGGACTTTTTTTACACCAACATGAGGTGGACCTCAGCCACACTCACATCAGTAGCACTAGATTGGAACAATGAGACACTCGAAATGCGGCACCACATGCACGCAAACTGATGGACCGATCCTAAGGCACAAATGCCACTCTAACAAGGCATGGCAAGGCGCGAAATATGGCATACAAACATGCAAGTTTCAGCACTGAAATGTGATTTGCAAAAATGATCCCGAAAAACATGGAAACATGGGCAACCCGATGCATAGAATGGCCCCGAAAACACAAAACTAGGCATGGCGCATTGGCCTATAGCTATACAACATGCCATTATTTATCATGAAGCATGAAGATAGATTCAAGACAGTCCCAAAACATGCATATTTCTAGGTTTATAAACAATCCAAATATGAATGCAAATAGGGCTAATCTATCATGCCAAAAATGACCCTTAAAATAGAGATTAACACAAAGGGACAGCAACTGGCCCCAAATGGCCAAAAGAGCCCTTCAAAAAGTTGAATGAGGGTCTCAAAACAGGGCACTTACAGTTTAGATCCAAAGCCACTAAATACATCAAAGATAAGGGCCAACTATCATGCAAGAAAAGGCCTTAAAATAGGGATAAAGCGAGACAAGTGGCAGCTTCTGTTCTCAAAACAGGGAGATCCCTTCAACCAATGTTGAATAGGGCTCAAAAAAAAGGTTTATTTCACAGTTGATGCAAATCCAAAACAGCTCACAAATAGGCCTAAAATACTTATGAAAAAATTGGCCTTAAAGAGAGATAAAGAAGCAAGTGATAGCAGGAGGCCTCAAACAGAGAAGACCCTTAATTGAAAAACATTAAAAAGAGGCTAAAAAAGGGCTATTTTACAGTTTTAAACAGAGGTCCAAAACATCTCATAAACAGGCCAAAAAATACTATGCAAAAATAAGGCCTAAAGAGAGTTTAAAGAAGCAAGTGATAGCAGGAGGCCTAAACAGAGAAAGACCCTTGATCAAACATGAATAAGTGCTTCAAAATAAGCTATTTTATAGTTTATAACAAAGTCCAAATACAGCTCAAAAAAGGCGAAAATTACTATGCAAAAAATAAGGCTAAAAAGAGAGTTAAAGAAGAAAGTTGATAGCAGGAGGCCTTAAACAGAATAAAGAACCCTGAATCAAACATGTAAAGGGGCTCAAAATATGAACGTATTCATTAGTTAGGGTCGGACCCAAAAATGCCAAGAAACTAGGGCTTATATACAAATGCAAAAAAAAGACTAGGAAGTGGGAGAAGCGACTCACCCTTGCTAGACAATGCTCCAACAACTTTTGAGCCAAGTCTTGGGAGTCCTTCACCTCTGGAAAAGCAGCCTCAAGTTACTGCGGAATGGAGCGAACTGGAGGTGTTGGTGCTATTGAGGTGGTTGTAGAACATGGTGTAGGAGCAAGGGCGTTTTGAGGTTGGAATAGAGGGAGGGAGAGATTGGTGCAATGGGTCTTTTAAACCAATTTTGGAACCCCTCACAAATGCACTGAGGGGCTGGTTATATAGGCCAAAGAATGGGGGGCAAGGAAAAATGCGCGGAGAAATGAATTCAAATTTCCCCCCAAAAGAGTCCCCCTTGGATTACAGGATCTGGGGGGAAAAAAAGCGGTCAGATTTGTAAGGAACCAGGTGAGGGGGTCATGGCGGGCCAGCTTTTGGGGGTTCAGGGGGTCGGCCGACCACCTCCCATGGCGGCCGCCGACCAAGGGTCAAAAAGGGGCCAAGGCAAAATACTGGGTTCGGCCACCTCATATTTGGTGGGTTACTCCACTGTGTGCACAACATAACTATGTGATTTGAAACCCAAAAAAAGTGAACCAGGAGAGACGAAAAATACCATTTTTTAGAGGGGGTCAAAAGGTCAGGAGCAAATTACTGTCGGCCACCAAATATTGGTGGCCTCCCAGGTGTGTACATTCACAAATATGGGTCTAGAGTTCAAGAAGTGCCCCGGGGTGGTCAACATTGGCTTTCAGCGAGGAAAACGGAACGACAGCGTCGGAGAGCGATGAAGAAATAAAACTGGTTTTTGGAACAATTGCTGGCTCCCACCCTCCTACCAAGCTTCCTAACTATGAAAATAAGGTTTACCACCAAAAATGAACCAAAATCGATGCAAAACGAAGGTTCGGGGGCCAAAACACACGCGTCTGGGGCCCTAAAACTGACGTTTAAGCACCAGACGGTGGCGATTGACCACGAGTTGGTCTCTCGGACCCAGTTCCTCAGAAGGAGTAAAATTAAGGTGTATGCCAAAAACCGGAGCAAACGGGACGTGTTTAAGCCAGTCCCGAACCGAGGCACACGGCGTCGGCTTTTGAAAAATCGGAAACCGGGCTCCAAACGCGGAAAAATGGCCTATCGACCACAAAACGTAGCCTGCGCCCCTGAGAGGATGATCTACGAGACCTCCCTCCCTCCGGGAAGAGGAAAACAGAGAAACAGAGCTTGGTTCGCAAACGAGGCAGGGCACGAAAGATCCGGAAGTCCGGAGGCAAAAGCTCGTTAGTCGAGACTCTTAAAACTTCTGAACGAGCACCAAAATGCAATACACCTGAGCCGCTCAATTTTGGTGACGTCTGAGTCTTAAGGTCGGGTCAAAAATGGGGTGTCTACACAGTGTATGGATACAGTGTGGGAATGCCGTGAGCGTTTATCAGTGCAGAATGTAGTTGTATGAGTACAGTTGTTACGAAGCCGTTGAGCAGTTTATCAGTACAGAATGCCAGTGTGTGAGTATAGTGATGAATGCCGTGAGCAGTTTATCAAGTGTGTGTTATGCACCAGATGGTATGTGGAAGCAGCTTATGTGTATGGTTTGAGACCGTGATCAGAAGAACCATAACGGGAATGCTGTAGAGGGCCAGGAGGTCGAAAGTCCGCTGTAAACATTCCCCATCATGGAGGCATTCAAGCTCCAAGGACTGCCGGGTATACTCGGAAGAAGCCTGCAAAAGTGTTCAAATGCATCAATAATTTTGCGGAATTATCAAATCAACTGCAAATGAAATGCATAGCAAGATGCATAAAAATGTAGTATACATACCGGAGGAAGTCATGGAAACCGACCAACTCGCTAGGGTCAGCCGGAGGAGGAACAAAGGGGATCTGGTAGCGGTCACCCCACCCTTGCCCTCGTGGTATGTCGATCATCGGTGGGTTAGCACTTGGCAGCTAACCCCCCGACCCCTCCGAGCTCCGCTCTTGCCACGGAACACGAGCTGTCCTCGAACGGTCCCTGCCCCTGCTCCGCTCCACAACCGTACCGCGCGGTCTCTCTTCTCTCTCTCAGTCGACGGCCACCACTGCAGAGGCCGCATAATGTAGGTCTGGGACGTTACTCTCTGTGGTCACCCTCGCCCCTAAAGCCCTCTCGCGTCCCAGCCGATCGTGTAATTGGCCATCTTCCTGGCGGTAAACTCTCGATGTCCCTCATGTGAGTAGAGCGGGACCCGGAACTATCTGCTCCTGGCAAGCCCAGTCTGGCGTAGAAACGCTCACCCAAGTACTAAGCCCGACAGACCGGGGCCCTCCAACAGGATCCAGAAATGTGCAGTCTCCTCTGCCCCGCAAACCAATCTCGAATCGTCGCAGGCAATGGAGCCCAAGGCTGCCAAAGTGGTTCTTGTAAATGACATGTAGTTTGTTTATCTAATGATATTGACAAACATGCAAAGCAAAGCTTAAATAACCGCAAGGTAAAAATACCCTGCGGGGTAAAGTATGTGAAAAGTAGCGGCGGAAAAAGATGGAATGTCTCTCCGGGGCCTTCCAGCAGCACCTCGACGTCAAAGGATTGCGAAAATGGACGACGAGAAGGGGGTCTCTACGTCTGCACTGGGGCGATCTGGAAGAGTAGGCGTAGACCCAAAGCTTGCAGAGCAAATCCGAGGAGGTGTCAGATATAGAAAGCAACAAAATATAATGCCGAATTGAGGACCCCGTGTACTTGCAGTGTGTTGAGCAGAGTGTACTGGTGTAGTATTAACAGTCAATGATAAAGCAGGGTATATGTGTGTGCCGTGTGTGCAGTATATGATCACGCATGAAATGCGAAAGTACAGTGTGGTGCAGTGTACAGGAGTCAAAATGTAAACGCAGAAAGAAGGAAAATGTACTCTCCAACGCGGCCATAGCCTCCGTAGCAACTGCCATGCTGCACGGGAAGCTAGAGCCATGTTACGCCATAGAGATGTGGCCAGAAGCGCGTGCCCGCCCATGTCGTAGTGAGGAGCTGCGCTGACATCTTACAGGCCACTAAGCAGGCAGAGAGGCACAGTGTTCGCCCGGTCGGCGATGAAATGGTAGTCCAAACAGAACACGAGAAAGCCGCGTGCGTATCTCTCCACAGCCTCTCTGAGTCATTGGAGCCCTCCTCGGGCATAAGCCTGCTGGACCCTAAACCTTGACCTCTGAACCAGGAATATGAACGTAAGCCGGGACGCGCAAAGAGGCTGGCACCTCGCCGCCCGGCCGCCAGAGATGGATCTGAGCGAGCTATCCACTCAATCCATATCAGTATCAAGGGGATTCGGATCACCCCTACCCCGATTGCCGTGTGAGCATCGGAAATCGTAGGGAGTCATGTGCATGTCTCGCCATGGTAGAAAGTGGAACGAGTCGGTGGTGTCCCACCCCTCTCTGTAGGCGCAAAGGAGAGGCCTGCTCGTCGTCAGCCTGGAGAAGCCTCTTAGCAATAATGCGTCGAAGCCGGCCTGGTCCACGATGTGGCGAACCGCGTCGGGTAACCTTCATACCAATCCCAGCGGCAATTATCTCCATATACCCCCCGGACGAGTATCGGCAATCTCCCTGTTTCCAAAGCATGACTAATGGCGAAAGAAAAAAAAAAAAGCTAAAGTCAAGTTTTGAAAAGCATTCTAGATTTTAGTTAGTGGAACTTACAACATGTGATGTGTCAGTGTGTTTGCATGTTTGTTGTAGATACAGCATGTGGGCACATTTTCAGATTCAAACAGATATCGGTCCGTGATGTGCTCGTATGTGAAACTACAGTTGACTGATGTGTCAGTAGTATTTGAGTGGTTTAGGGTGAGTGCAGTGTGTGTACTGTGTTCAGATTCAAAATAGAAACAGTTGCAAATGTGTTCCACGGTCTGATTACGGTGCACAGTGCCTCAGGCATTTGGGCTAAGCAGTAAAGAGCATAATCATTATGGCAGCTAAGTGTTCTACGTGTGAAAGTAAGCAGAGGGAAGAATGATACCGTAGAAGTGCGCCAAGGACAAATGAGATGTAGGCTCGCGCAAGAGAAGCTCTGGAGGCACGCCCTCTCGAAGCTCCTGAAACTGACGAAGTCCGTCGGGAGAGCACGTGAATCGCGGCCGGTAGGTCGCCGGGTCGAACGGGCGGACCGCTCAAAGGAGGAGCTCGGCCCCGGGTCGCATCTCGTGATCGGGGAGTCCGCCCTGATGGGATAACACCGCCATGCAATGGGTCGTGAGAAAATGGCCGAAAAGTGAAAATCAGGCTGGAATGGTAAAGTCAAAGAAAAGTCAACCCCCGAGAGGGTGGAAAATGGCCGAAAAGCCGGGAAGTGAAAAGGTATAGGAATGAGAGGCAAACGAGGGAACAAACCCAAAAAGTGGAAATGGCAAAGGAAGCACGGACGAAGAAATGTTCGGTTCAAAATGTTGAACGCAAAGATATTCGCGAATCAAACGACGAAATGGGCGCGAAAACCGAGGAAAACGGAGAATGGACGCTCGGGAAATACTCGTTAGGGGAGAGAGGGAGAAATTTAGCTAAGAGGAAATGAGAAAATTGGTTTGAAACCCTATTTTAAAAGACCCGAGGTGAAAAAGTCAAAACTGCCCCGATTCAAGCATTTTTTGCCGGTCGGCCAAACATTTGGCCGTGATGTATTTGATGGCTGATGAACAGCCGGTGACTCCCTCCTTCTGGCCGCGTGAGCCTCCTACAACCTTGTTTGGGTCAGATCTGTAGCTTTGGGCCTTCATTGCTCAAGATAGTACATGAAAAGCATTTTTGAAGCTCAATCGGCCTTCATTTTGGCCTCAGGACGTGTCTTCTGTGCGTGGCATCGAAATGTGTCGAGGGTATCCTTTTGTATCCTTCCTTTGTCCCTTACAAGATGTGAAAGTTGCTTACTTGCATTGCATTACGACGCTTTGTCGTGAACGCGCGACTGGTTATGCGTTATCTAGTCGCATTGTTGCGCACATATCTCTGTAAGGTAGACATACACACACTTCAATCGCACTGTCTTGTGCATTTCAAATCATTGCATTGTCTTGATGCTTCTAACATCGCACTGTTTGGCATTCATCATGCATGCATTCTGTTGCTCGACTGTCGCATGTTGTCAACGCATCGCGCTATTTTGCGCATCTCATTCATTTTTGCATGCATTATCGCGCTATCGTGCTTCGCACTGTCTTGTGCACTCGCGTGTCTTAGCGGCATGCGCTGTTTTTGCGCATTCATGCATTTACATGCCTATCCATCGCGCTATTTGCGCAGCACTGTTTTGTGCACTCGGGTTGTCTAACGCATCGCGCTTGTTTTGCGTATCTTATTGCATTTTGCATGCATTCATCGCCTATCTTGTGTATGCACTGTTCTTGTGCACTCGCGTTGTTAACGCATCGCGCTAGTTTTTGCGCATCTCATTGCATTTGCATGCAAGTCATCGGCAGCTATTTGCGGCATCGCACTTCTTGCACTGCTGCTAACGCTCGCGCGGTTGCCGCATTTATTGATGTGCATGCATTCGAAACGCTTCTTTGACGCATCTAATTGACTTTTGCATTGCATTCAATCGCCGCTATTTTGCCGCTCTCATTGTAATTTTGCATTGCATTCTAATCGCGCATATTTTGCCATTACTCATGCATTTTGCGTTGCATCAATCGCGCTATTCTACGCATCACACCGTCCTGTACATACGACGGTCTAGGAGACCTTAATCCTCAGAAGGTGCAAGACCTTTAGTGCATTGATGTGCACAGTCAATTTACATTGTCATGTATCTCATAACCGCGGTTGCCGCCGCATTTAAAGTTCATGTATTACCATGCGTCCTACGCCGCCGCCACTGCTGCGCAATTCAAAAAAGCAACATGCACATTTCGCATTTCATCAAAAATGTATACGTGCATATGTCATTGCATCATTAGATAGTGCATATGTTGTGCATACTCTGTATATAGGCATATGTCATGCATTTCACGTAATATAATGCTATTCATGCATTTCCATTGGAATATTCCATTCCATTGCATATTTTAAATAGTGCATTGTAGTTTGCATGCATTCACCGGCATCACTTCCATCTAGGCTTGTGCCTTTCCATGTTGAGCTTGGTCTGGTATGTGCCCATACTTTTTACGTCTATACAGCATAGTTCTGTATGACCGTCTATGTTAGACGTGGTTTGTGTGGTCCAACCTTTCTCGCAGATTTGGTTTGGGCTGCTTGCCATATCCAATTATATATGTTAACATATAGAGTTGTATTTTTGTATTCCGCATTAGGAATCATTGGTCTTTGTGGCGCGGTTGTTTCGGTCGTTTTCCCACTTATGTCATTCCACCCAATTACTTGTTCTTATGTCTGTTTACATCACTCATAGTTCTGCATGTGTACGCGCCTATTCCACGTTGGTATGTTGGTTTGAGGGTTGCGGCACCTTTTCTATGGTAGACAGACTTGTTATGTCCATCAATCTATTTGACATTTGTGTGGTTTTAAACTGCTCATGATTGGATCATGATTCAATTGCATTGCATGTCGTTTGCATTGTTTCAATTGCATTGCATTTTCATCTGCATTACTATACATAGTTTTGTATATCGCATATCATTTTGCATATTAGGCATGTTGCTAACAATATTGTACCTGTTAAGTTTGCTTTCTTTTCAGGCACGATATTGTATGTATGGTTCATTCGAAGCTGGTGTAACCAGACGAACCGCGCAGGTATTGTATTCTCCGAGTGAGACGTATTGAGAATTACATAATTCTCTTACATCCTTTTTGCATTGTAGTGTAGTTTGGTGTATGTTAGCTTAAAACTGTCGCAATGTTACGCTTCGTTACAGCTTTCTTTGCATGATCATAAGCTATGTTCGGCTTTGTGCATTGTCTTGCATTTTGCCCCTGCCTTCGGGCGCATATCTTGTTTGTCTTGCATGTTTGTCTAAGTCTTCGGCCTTGTCAAAAATGGGTCGTCTCTGGGCTTTGACATTTACTCCCGTCATTGTTATGACTTTCGAGTTCTATCAAAGAGGGGCAACTGTAGACACCCCATTTTTGACCGTCCTCAAGACTTGGACGTCACCGCTTGAACACTCGGTGATCATCCATGTTTGTATTCGTCTTGAGTTCCCGGAGGTCTCGGCTACGCGCCTTGCCTCAGGACCTCTCGACTCGACTATTTTGTGTTTGGTTTTGCACCAAACACTTGTGCTTTGCCTTGGAGGGGCAGGGAATGGCTTGTGAGCCATCCCCACACTCCACCGGCCATGGCTTGAGGCCACCGGCTGTGTTTTGTTGCCACCGGCCAAATGTTTGGCCGGCCGGCACTATATATGGCCGGCCGACTATCTTTTTTTTGGTCAATTACATTTTTGGCCGGCCGACTACTGTGCATCTGCCTTTGCAGATATTTTTGTGCACCTGGCATACACTTTCACCCCTTGTTAGCTTCCTTTGGAAGCTTTACAAGACCATTTTGTCTACAAAAGAGAGGCTCTTCTCTCTTGTTGAAGGGTTAGACAATTTGGACAACATTTTCAGAGAGCTTTGAGTTTTAGGGTTTGAGTGTTGTATCCATCATATCTTTATTTCTCCATCTCTTTAGCTCTAAGTGTGTGTTTAGTCTTATTATTGCACACAAACACATAGTATCACACCTTTTCTTGGCTCCTGAGGGCCAGAGAAGTGTTCTTGGAGTTCTTGGAGCTGGTTTGGAGCCAAAGAAGCTACTGGAGCTTCATTTGTGAAGAGGGTCTACAAGGGTAAGAAACTTGCCCCTTTATTTCCCATTTTTTGCATTGCATTTTTGACTACCTTTCATGTGTTTTTGAGCTTTATGTATAACATATAAAAGTTCTGATTTTTAGTGCTCTAAATAGTTTGTTAAGGGTGTTTTAAGCTTTGAGGTTGTTTGACCCCTCTTAAGGTTTGTTTAGCCCCATTTTATGCCTTTTTTGGTGAGCTCCGGGACCATACTGTTTGGGCCTCCTCACCACTAAAATCTTGAGGGATTTCAGTGGTGAGGATGGTGCCTTGAGGTCCCAAGAAGAAGAGGGCCACCCCCTCTCCTTGTTGTCCTTGAAAAGGGCCATTTTTAGCCTCTTGAGGAGCATATAGTTTGAGTATGTATTGACCATGCCTTGACTGATTTTCAGGCTTATTATGTCATAATATAGCATTGTTGTATGTTGGTTTTGGTACACCATGCTTGTCTAGCATACATACCTTGTAATGCCATGATTTGCCTCAATACATGCATAGCATTTAGACTACCATGCTTTTGTGTTTTGGCCAAGCTTTGTGAAGCTTATACACATATTTTGATGTGCTAAGGGACTGTTTTAAGTCATTTGAGTCATCCATGCCTTGCTTTGTATAGCTACCATGTAATCCCTCTTGTATGCCTTAAGCTTTGGCCCTTCTAGCATGCCATCCTTGCTTTGTTTCAGTGGTTTGGAACCACTTGACATGTTATTTTAGACCTTATGATGTGCTCGTGTGCTTGCATTTGATCCCCCTTCAATGTGTTTAAAGGTTGTTGCCTTATGCCCCTTGTTTAGGCCTTGGAGTATGCTTGCATTTTTAGACCACTTAGATGCCATCTAAGTACATCTTCAGCTTTGTTTAGGTCTGCGTTAGACCTATTTTAAGTCCCTTTGGCCTTGTGAGGCTTGGTTGACCTAGCCTTGGTTTACCTCCCCTTTGGCTTGCCTTAAGTCTTAGACCATTGTTGTATGTTTGGCTTGCCTTATTTACTTGGTTTGGCACCTTTATAACATTTTTTAGAGCTTTATATGCATGCCATTAATCTATGTTTTGTCACTTTTAAGTGTGCTTAAAGGTTGCATGTTTGATGCTTGAGTGTTGGCCCATTAGCATGTGCATGTGTGTGTGTGTGTGTTGGCCCTCATTTCTATGGCATTGGCTACTGTTTTGGACCTAGTTTAGGGCTGTCCAATTAGTGTAAGTCCCTTTCTTGCATGCCATTCAAATGTCATTACATTATTCCATGGTTGCATGCTTTGGTTGCATGTGTTGCATGCTTAAAATCACTTGCATTGGGTATGCATCCTCTTGGTCAAGTTGTTAGCATATTTGTATGACTTGCATGTTTGCATGGTTGAGTTGCATATTGCATACTTGATTAGCTTGCATGGATTGCATGCCTAGTGAGCATTGTGCATTGCATCTCCATGTTACACACTTAGGCTCACATGCTTAGGCTGCATTGTACTAGCATGCATGCTTGGCCTCTTGAATTGCTTGTGATAGAGGTTGAGTTCAATTTGTTTGTTTATGTGCATTGCATGACATTTGAAATGAAAATGCACAACTTGGTCTCTTGGGCCATCACGCATTGAAATGCACGATTGGTGGTCCGAGAACCAAGGGCCGTATCCCTTTGAGTCACAAACATGACAAGGGATGTGTCGGTGCACACATTCGCTTGAATTGCATTGCCATGCAAAGCTTTGCCCTCTGCTGCTGTCAAACAGGTCCTGTAGGAATTTTCGGCCGATCGACTACACAGAGTGCCGACCGTCCATCCATCGGTGGCCGATGGATTCATCTTTAGCCGATGACCACCAAATCATAGCCGGTGATGATCCCCTTTAGCCGGTGGCATTCCCCAGCATCCAGTGAGAATATCCTGAGACTTTGGCAGTTTTCAGAGGAGTATAGTAGGGAAAACAGAGGCAGCTTGCGCATGGCAGTGGACTTCCGAGCAAGACCGAGCATGTATTGCATTGGGCTCTTTTCCCGAGGCTGTTTATCGCTTTCTTAAATTAGTTGATTTGCTTAACTAATTTAGTTGGTCTGTAATAATTAATTAGCTAGGATAGTTGGTTTGTTATTCGGACTGTATTATTCTTTCGGACCCTCTGAGCAAGGGCAATCGTGTAATAAGTGTGGGTGCGTGTGTGCATGTCTTCCAACCCCCGCTTCTTTCTCCCTTTTACTTACCTGCTTTGATGGTTAGTATTAGGACACGTTTACTTTAGCATACCTTATGCTATACATGTGTGCATCATTCATCAGTATTGCATGCACCGGGCTCGGCGCATCATTCTAACTGCATTTGTATTTCAATTCCAAATTGAATACGTGATTAGTTGTAGCACTTCACATGCCATTTTAGGATTAACTGAGCCTATCCTAATTGCATTCTGCATGTGTTGCATTAGCCATCTTAACATGAACTAGGATCATGCATATGATTACTAACTAGTTTTTGTTTTGGCTCGGAGTACTCGGTAAGCATTCATGCTTTAGCATACCACATGCGTGTGAGTGTTGCCATAACAGCATGCTTACCATGAGGCTAGCTGCTTATGTGATCTAACTGCTTGAATGCCTGTGGATGAAGGTTGAATTGCTTAAATTGGAATAATGCATTAAAACTGTGAGTTTCAAGCCCACTTGATAGTGGCAAAACTATCTTTTCTAAAAGCCTACTCGAGGGTGGCAAAACCTGCATTTTAGCCTACTTGCGAGTAGCAAACCATTTTTTCAAAACAAACATGCTATGTTTTGTTCCAATTTAGGCAATTTGGTCTATACTTGTTTGCTGCGTGTATAACATAGTAATTCTAGGCTAATAACTGGAATAAGAACACATAACGTTTTCAAAAACGGATATCACGGTTAGTAGAGGCCGATCTTCGGATCGGGCAAGAGGGGGTGCTCATAGCTGACCTTCCCCAATCGTACCCAAGCTCCCGAGCCGAGGTAACTTTGGTGATGACAGACACGTGGCCTTTGGCGCCGAGTCAGGGTTTCCTAAATTTTCCCATAAAAAATATTTAGGTGGCGACTCTGTATCTGGCAAAGCAGTCCATGTTTGGTAGTTCTTTTCTAAAAATCTGTTTTCTCAAAACGATTTGCCGGATTTGGACTCTTTGGTTTAGATTAAGAACCGTGACACAAATTGGGTCCGAACTGTAGCGAGGCCTCCCGCGGGCGCGTCTACACACCCCCTCCATACACGTGTATGGAGTGATTTGCCTCTTGTTTAGCTTCTCTTGGAAGCTTGAGGATTTGAACCTCTATAAAGAGGGAGTCCCTCCTCCCTCCTCCAGGTTTAGAGAATTAGGGTTAGGAAGTTTATATCTATCTATCTCTATAATTCCTTATCTTTGCCTTTGTGTGTGTGTTTTGTGCCCTAAAGTGACTTTTGTTCACACTATTGCACACAAACACCTAGTGTTACACCATCCTTAGTTGCTGAGGCTCTAAGGAGTTGTTGTTAGGGTTCTTGGGCTAGTTTTGATCTAAGGAAGGTGCTGGAGTGGTGTTCTTAAAGTGGTTCTTCAAGGGTGAGAAACTACCTTCTTTATTTCCCATTTTTGCACAAGCTTTTAACCTATCTTACATATTGTTTTAAGCTTCGACTATAACTGATAAAAGTTCTGTTTTTAAGTTCTTAAAACAGTTGTTTAAGATCACTTTAGTGTTTGGGGTTGTTTACCCCCTCTTAGGCCTTGTTTGGCCTATTTTTTGTGCTTTTTTTTGTGAGCTTCGGGACCACCTCGTATTGGCCTTCTCACCACTGAAATCCAGAGGGATTTCAGCAGTGGTGGGGATGGTGTTTTGAGGTCCTAAGAAGGAGAGGGCCATCCTTTCTCCTTGTTGTCTTCAATACTTGCCATATTTGCCTCATATGTGAGCACCTTTGTTAAGTTCATGTTGACCATGTCTTAGCTGGTATTTGTGGTTGTCTTGCCATGATATAGCACTGTTTTGAGTTGGTTTAGACATGCCATGTATGCCTCATACACTTGTCTTGTAATCCCATGTTTTGGCCTTAACATGTATCATGTTGTAACATGTGTTTTTTTTAGCATGATTTTGGCTCAACTTTGTGAAGCTTCTAGCCTTATTTTAACATGCTTGAGCTCTGTTTTTGGTTGTTTTGGTCGTCCATGACTTGCTTTGTATAGCCACCATTGTAACCTAGCTGTAGGCTTTGAGTATTGGATCCTTTGACATGCTTTATTTGGGTCATTTCAGTGGTTTGGCATTACTTATAATGTTGTTTCAGTCCATATGTGTAATACCCCTGTTCCGTAATATGTTAATTGGTCCTTAATACGATGTGATTATGTGTTTGTTATGGTTTTGTATGCCATTATATGAAAATATGTAGTTCTGAATTTCTATCTGTTCACCGTAGGAATATCTGCTTGATTTTACCACTTCGGAAATTAAATTGGAGGCCTTATCGGCCACAGAACCCGAAATTGATTACGCCATTGTGATTGACATAATTTTTAGAGCCTATGGTGAAATTTAATTAGAAATTGATTCTGGTCAGATTAAATTGATTCATTTAATGGCATTGTGCTCAAATTGTTTAATATTCTTGAATTGGGACTTAGTAGGATTTGTTGGATAGGAGCATTACACCCCAATTCCCTCATTTCTTGTATTTTGACTGACCTTGGACTCAAAACCAGAGGAAGGGCCGGTTATAGAGAGAGAAAGGGAGAGACTTGTGTGATTTGGGCTCAAGACTTGGGAATTTGAAGATTAAGCTCAAGATTTGGCTAGAACTTGGGTGTTTATGGCTCCTAGGTGAGTAATTATCCCTTGAATCATGAATTTTAGTTTGTAAATTATAAATTCAAGATTTATTAATGGCCAAGAACATGAGTTAGTTGATTATAAGAAAATTGAATTGGTTTTGTTGAATTGAAGGCCATTATGTGCATGCATGTAAGAAAGTACCTTGAATTTGCATGTTTGAGCATGAAAATGTATAATCCATGTACAATTTTAATTGAAGCTCATGTTATAATCATCATTTGTGCTATCTAAGTTGAGAATGTGGCTAATTCATCTCATGCATGTACAATTTGAGAAGATATGAGCTTGAATGCATGAATTTGTTATGCTAGTGTTGAGTTTGACACATTTTGGGGCATGCATGTAGATGAATCAAGAAATTGAGCTTCATAGTGTTATAATCTTGCATTGGTGCCATGTTAGTATGATTATATGTGAACTTTGAGCCTTAGAGTGCATGAAAAATTGGCTGGAAAATCGAATTGGAGCTCAAGAACTCAATCTGAAAAACCCAGATTTTTTATGTCCGCTCGAGCGGGGTAAGTGCCGCTAGAGCGGAAAAATCGTGCTCCCAGCACTTTTTGCAGAGTTGGATTTCCGCTCGAGCGGGATATCTCATGCTCGAGCGGGGAGTTTTGTAGACAGGCCTTCCGCTCGAGCTCTCTATTCCACGCTCGAGCGTATTTTTCATGCAACCAGTACTTTTGCAGGCCTTAAGGGTCCGCTCGAGCAGGTAAGTTGACGCTCGAGCGGGGACCCTGTTTTCTGAAATTCTGAAAATGCATTCTGTGTTATATTTTTTTCCGTTCTTTTTCACTTGTAAGCACTGTTAGGCATATGTTAAGCATTGTAAATGAGTTAATGAGATAAGAATAAAGCCTAAAGAGGAATATGTAAATTAAAGAACGGATTGAACTGTTAGTGACCCTTTTGTGTTCATGAAATATGTACGGTCAAGCTCCAGGGCAAATCCACAAGCTGATCACTGTGAGTAATATCGATATTTGAATGATTGTGAATTTCCAATTATTATTCCCTTATAAGCTTTATGAGTTGCTAATTGGCATTGTGGACAAAAGTCTGACAGGAATAAACATAAATGGACCAAAGGTCATTTCGATAAACATAAATAGACCAAAGGTCGTTTTGATAAACATAAATGGACCAAAGGTCGTTTCGATAAACATAAATGGACCGAAGGTCGTTTTGATAAAAATGAAAGGACCGAAGGTCGTTTTGACATATATGAATGAACCGAAGGTCGTTTTGACAGAAATGAATGGACCGAAGGTCGTTTTGATAGAAATGAGTGGACCGAAGGTCGTTTTGACATATATGAATGGACCTAAGGTCGTTTTGACATGAATGAGTGGGCCGAAGGCCATTTTGACACGAATGTATGGGTCGAAGGCCGTTTTGACAGAAATAAATTGACCAAAGGTCGTTTTGATAGAAATGAGTGGACCGATGGTCGTTTTGACATATATGAATGGACCGAAGGTCGTTTTGACATGAATGAGTGGGCCGAAAGCCATTTTGACACGAATGTATGGGCCGATGGCCGTTTTGACAGAAATGAATGGGCCGAAGGCCGTTTTGACATGAATGGAAATCTGAATGGGCCAAAGGCCAGAATGTTTGGAACTACAGTCACTTGATTTGAATTTTGTATAGTTATATATCTATTAAATAGAAATATGAATTGGGCCCAAGGCCGTTTGGAACATGTTGTTCTACATTGTTATGTAACTTCTGTATTTGATTTGATATTATTCACTGGGCTTTCGCTCACGCTCATTCATGTGTTTGTAGGTGAGCCAAGAGAAGTCCAAACCCAGCCCTAGTGAAGTCTGTGAGGAGCAACCAAGGTTTTGGAGAGTCAGCCCTCGTGTCTCACGTACGAGACCCGTCTTCGCCCTTGTGTTATGTATTTATATTTGGTCATGTTGGCGAGGACTTTGTGTATATCTATACATAGCTATGATGGGTTGACTTAGTTTTGAATGATCCTGTTTGTACAGAACTTATGTCACTATGTTTCTGACGTGAGTTATTAACGTACATATGTCTAGAATGTTATGACGTGCATATAAGTACAGCTCTATGGACAAAGTTTTAAATTGCTTCCGTTGGGCCCCCATTAACTCTGTTAAAATACGTTTGGTTTGGTTTGAGGCCGTAGGTAATATCATGATTACTGGCCGGTTACGTCCTTAACCCACGGGGGCGGGTTTGGGTCGTGACAATGTGACATGCTTGTATGCTTGCACTTTTGACTCCTTTAATGTCTTAAAGAGTTAGTAGTTTATGCCTCATGAATATGTCATTGTGTATGCCATCATGCTCAGGCCTCGTTTGGGAATCCTCCCTTTTAACCAAAAAGCCAAAAAGTTACTAAATTAGACAAAAAGCTAACAACCTATACCAAAAAGTCAAAGATTCTATTTTTTCTCTACTTTTTGCACATCTTTTCGTAAAAAGTCAAAAAGTCATCCCAAACATACTAGTTTTTTTTAGCTCATATTTTAGCCAAATAGCCAAAAAGTTACTAAATTAGTCTGTTCCCAAACGAGGCCTTAGACCATTTTGATGCCATCTAAGTGGGTTTTTGGGCTCATTTTAACATGTCATATCTCTGATTTTTGTTGCTTGAGTCATGCCATGTTTGGTTGTATTAGGTGTAGTGTAACACCTCTTCGGTGGCCTTACATGCCTCATGATTTTGCTCCTTTAATCTAGCTTGTATTGGCTAGTTTCGAGCTCACTTTTGGTCTTATTTAGACCTGCCTTGGGACTATTTTAGATCCCCTTGGCCCTTTGGGGCTTGTTACATGTAGCCTCGGTTTAAGCCATTTGGCTAGTTTCAAGTTTTGGACTTTATGGCATGCCTTGCTTGCATGGTTTGGTTGATTTGGCATCATCCTTAACATGATTTTAGAGTTTATCATGTTTGTCATTTGCCCATGTTTCTCTCCTTTTAAGTGTTCTTAAAATTTGTCCTTTTGTGCTTAAGTATTGGATCATTTAGCATGCATGTTTGTATGTATATTTGTCCACCAGTTCTCAGCATTTTGGCCACTGTTTTGGACCTATTAAAGAGCTGTCCTTCTTGGTGTAAGGTCATCCTTTGCATCTTGTTGCATGCTCGCCTTGTATGTTGTTGCATACTTTGCTCATCGCATGTCGTTGCATGCTTAAGTTGCATTTTGCATCCTTGTTAGCTTGCATCTTGTCATGCATTTAATGTGCCTGTTTGGCAGAGCTTAATTATAGCTTATTTCAGCTTTCAGCTTAATTTAAGCTATTTTGATGTGTTTAGTTTAGCTTATAGCTTATAGCTTATAGCTTATAACTTTTTGGAAGTCAGAAATCAGCTTATTCTTTGAGTAGGGAAGGAGATGCTTTAAGAATAAGCTGGAAATCAGCTTAAGCTAAAAGTTATAAGCTATAAGCTGTTGAGGCATAAGCTATAAGTACTTTCCCACAGCTCTACCAAACAAGGCTAATATGTTGATTACATGCTTGCATGTTTGCATGCTTGTTTGCATGCTTAGGCTGCATAACTTTGTGTGTGCATTGCCTTGCCTCTTGATCACACATGATAGAAGTTAAGGTCCCTTATGTGTTTTGTGCATTTCATTTGATATTGAATTGCACGCTTGACTCTTTCGGGCCATCATGCATTGAAATGCGTGATTGATGACCCGAGGGTCGAGAACCATGTTCCTCTAAGTCTCAAACATGCTGAGGAGGGTGGTGGTGCATAAATTGCTTTGAAAATGCATCGTCATGTTCTGCTTGTCCTCTGTTGCAGCAAACCAGTGTTCTGCAGGAGGAAATGGCCGATTGGCAACGTTCAGTGCCGGTCGACTACCAAAATAGTGCTGGTGATCAAATATTTGGCCGATGACCATACTTCCATTGCCGGTGGTCTCACCTCTTGGCCGGTGACATCCCACAGTGCTCAGGGAGTGATTCTAAAGCTTCCTTGGGGCTTATGAAGTTTTTAGAAGCACAGATCAGTGTAAACAGAGGCAGCATGAGTATGGCGATGGATTTCCGAGTGGAGCCGAGCGTGCGCGCATTCATCCCTCTTCCCGAGGCTGTTTTACCGCTTTACTAGCTTAATTAATTCATTTAATTAGTTGAGTATTGTGTAATATTTAATTAACTTGTTAGTTAATTAATTTGTATTATTCTTTCGGTCCCTCCGTCGAGAGGGCGATGTTGTAATAAGTGTGCGTGCGTGTGTGAATGTCCTCCAACCCCACGTCTTTCTCCCTTTTATTTACTAGCTTTTGATGGTTAGTTTAGGGCATGTTTCAATTAGCATACTTATGCTCGCATGTTTGCATATTCATCCGTATTGCATGCATCGGGCTTGGTGCATCATACTAACTGCATAGTATTTCAAATCCAACTTGAATATGTGTATCGAGTTGTTGCATTTCACATGCCATCCTTAGATTAGCCGAGCCTATTTTAGTTGTATTTTGCCTGCGATGCATTAGCCATTTTAACATGGACTTGGATCATACATTTGATTACTAACATGTTCATTGTTTTGGCTCAGAGTACACTGTGAGTATTTATGCTTTAGCATCTTGCATGTATGTGAGTGCTAACATAACAACATGCTTGCCATGAGGCTAATTGCTTATGTGATGTAACTACCTGAATGCCTGTGGGTGAAGGTTGGGTTGCTTGAATTGGAATAATTCGTCGAAACTCGTATTTTAGCCTACTTGCGAGTAGCAAACTTCAATCCATTTTTCAAAACAAACGGATATGCGATGCTTTGTTCCAACTTGGGCAATCCAGTCTATACTTGTATGCTGTGCGTATCACATAGTAATTCTAGGCTAATAACTGGAATAAGAACGCATAATTTTTCCAAAACTCGATATCATGGTTAGTAGAGGCCGATCCTTGATCGGGCGAGCGGGGGTGCTCACGAAGTGACCTTCCCCAATCGTATCCAGTTTCCCGAGCCAAGGCAACTTAGTGATGACGGACATGTGGCCTTAGGCACAAGCCAGGGTTTCCTAAATTCCCCCAAAATAAAATATTTAGGTGGCGACTCTGTATCTGGCAAAGCAATCCATGTTTGACACTTCTTTCTAAAAATCTATTTTTCAAAACGATTTGCCGGATTTGGACTCTTTGATGATTCATCGGTCTTGCATTGCACTCTGCGAGATTAGATATAGGACCGTGACATTGAGTCCTGAACTGTAGTGAGCCCAATGAACAAAACGGGATTCCCTCCCGCGACGTTCGGGGACGTCTACAGCAGCACTTCGGAGATAATGTATTACAAAACTTTTGTCAAACTTGGTTTTACCAATTCAGACCTATCTCCGGCTGATTATCCGTTATTTGGCTTCAATGCTAACCCGGAGTACCCTTTGGGCAAGATCACACTACCTGTACGGGCTAGAACCAGATCAATAAATGTAGAATTTCTGGTTGTTAAGCTCCTTTCGCCGTAAAGTCTGATCATGGGCAGAACTTGGTTACATACGATGCAAGTCGTGCCAAGCACCTACCACCAACTGCTCCGTTTTCTGACTGAATACGGAATTGAACAAATTCGTGGCTCCTAGAAATCGGCACAGACATGTTATCTTCTAGCTACAAAGAGACCGAGGGAACTGGAAGTGCATTCAATTGAGATACCGGATAGGAAGAGTCTTGAAGACATTGGGAGGATCCCAAGTGAAAAAGTAACCGAAACCCTGCACCGGGTCGAAATTGACGGAAATCCTGACAAGTTCTTCATGATCGGCGCTTCCTTGGATAACGTCGAAACACAGGAATTGGTAGCCTTCTTACTTGGCAATATTGATGTGTTTGCATGGTCCCCATACGAGATGCTAGGAGTAGATCCATCAGTGGCCCAACACCGCTTGAACGTTGATCCGAAATGTAAGCCAATTATTCAAAGAAGCTGACGGTCAGCCGCGAAGCATACTTCAGCCATCGTTGAAGAGGTAGATAGGTTACTTGACACCGAGACAGTTCGCAAAGTAACTCATCCTACATGGTTGTCCAATACTGTGGTTGTAAACAAGAAGAATGGCTCTTGACGCGTCTGTGTGAATTTTACGGACTTGAACAAAGCTTGTCCCAAGGACTATTTTTCCCCGCCCAGGATAGATTAACTCGTAGATGCAACGGTACATCATCAACGCATGAGCTTCTTGGATGCCTACAGAGGCTATCATCAAATTGTCATGCATCCGAAGGATCAAGAAAAAACCACATTCCTTACCCCAAAAAGAACCTATTGCTACAAGGTCATGCCTTTTGGACTGAAGAATGCGGGGACAACTTATCAAAGACTAGTGACTTCCATGTTCAAGGAACAACTCGGCCGTACCATGGAAGTATACATCGACAATATGGTGGTCAAATCCAAGAAAAGCACTCCCATCTAGCCGATTTGTCAGAGACATTCGGCTTTCTTCGAAAGTACAAGATGAAATTGAACGCTTCTAAGTGTGCATTCGGCATCGGCTTCGGCAAATTCCTTGGCTACATCGTTAACCACTGCGGAATCGAAGCCAATCCAAGGTAGATCACAACAATTCTAGAGCTTGGATCCCCTCGGTCAGTCAAAGAGGTTCAGAAGCTAATGAGGATGGCCGTCGCGCTCAATAGATTTATCAGTCGCTCCACAGATCGCTGCTGTCAATTCTTTCACACACTTTGGCAAGGTAGAGCATTTGATTGGACCCCCGAGTGCCAGGCCGCTTTGGACGACCTGAAATCTTTCCTCCGATCAGTTCCACTCTTAGCAACACCTGCAGCCGGTGACCCACTCATTTTGTATCTGCCAATATCTGACCGGGCAGTTAGCGCCATATTGTTAAAGGAAGAGCTAGGGGAGCAGTGACTAGTTTACTATGTAAGCAAAGCTATGGCCGACGCCAAGACACGTTACCTTCCATTAGAAAAGCTTATCCTTGCTCTCCTCATGGCTACAAGAAAATTGATGCACTACTTTCATGAGCATACCATTGGGGTGCCAACGGAATATCCCCTCCAGTCAGCGTTCCGTAGCGCGGAGGCGTTATAGCCCTTTCACCGCTCCATGAACGCCCTCCTAAAACACTTCGAAATCAGGTCGACCGATCATCGACTGTTGGACTTCTGGTGGAAAAATCTATTGTGCGAATTCAACTGCCATGTGTGGATCTCGAATGATCGAATTTGCCTCCGTCATCGGTTTGTTCCCGATAAAGACTGAAAAACTCAACGGGCACGGTGGCCCACTAGTCTCACTTCACGAATGAGGGGAGTTCCCTCGCCGCCGCTTCTCCTTCCTAGGTGACCTGCTTTGACGACGTGGAGAGTGACACCTCTCGCGCTCCCCAGACGTCCTACTTCCCGTTCGTGAAGGTTCGCCACCTTGATTCATCGCTGAGTCCAGCTTAGCCAGTGTCCTACCATCCCCTCTGCTGTTGAAGAATAGTCTACTTGACATTCACACAATCCAACCTCGTTCAACGTACTAGGTTGAGTTGAGTTTGGACACACTAATGGAATCTACTCGCACGAAGCAACCACCCTTTTTTATTACTCACGGGTGCACCGCTCCCAAAGCGATCTCTTCAAAGTTCTACGCCATGAACTACCGATATTCGGCGGCCACGTTCACTAATCCGCTGGGGCAAGGGCAGATTGATTGATCTATTCGGCCTAGTATCAGTAATTTGTGCCGAAACAATAGTTTGCCCCAGCCAATTTATGAACTACCGATATTCGGCGGCCACGTTCACTAATCCGCTGGGGCAAGGGCAGATCAATTGATCTATTCGGCCTAGTATTAGTAATTTTTGCACAAAACGAATGCCCTAGCCAATTCATGAACTGTCTTTATTCGGCCTTGTATCAGTAATTTGTGCCGAAACGATAGTCTTCCTCAGCCAATTCATGAACTACCGATATTTGGCGTCCACGTTCACTAATCCGCTGGGGCAAGGGTAGATTGATTGATTTATTCAGCTTAATATCCGTAATTTGTGCCGAAACGACAGTCTGCCCCAACCAATTCATGAACTACTGATATTCGACGGCCACGTTCACTAATCCGCTAGGGCAAGGGCAAATTGATTGATCTATTCGGCCTAACCTCGGTCCTTTAATTAACTAATTTGGCCTACTTGTAAAACCACGCAGTTATTTGCCCGCCGATTTATCTTATTAAATTGTTTATCTTGTTAAATTGTTTCAACAATCCCATTCTGTGATTACACATGCAACAAACAAAGAAACAAAGGAAATTTTCATTAATAAATTGAGTACAGATGTAGTCATTTACACATGAAAATTACCTTACATTTAACTTCTAACCGAAGTGAATAAACAAAAATCTACAAAAACTATACGCAGAAGATTCTTAACAAAAATCAAGTTATCACCCTAATCAATCTTCAAGGTCAGACTCGAGCGGCTCAATGTCCACTTGCTCATAGGGAATCGACTGGGCCAATGTCACATTAGCGGCAGTGAAGGCTTTGAGCCAGCCGTGTTTGAAGCCTCGATTCTTGAACTTGGGCACTTCTTCCACGTAGTCCTCCAAGGTGGCATCCTTCCCAACTTGGAACGCTTTGGAAATCTCGGAGTCGGCTACTTCCTTTGCATTCTTCGACTTTTCCAAATCGGCTTCCAGTTCGGTAATCACCTCCTAGGCTAACTTGAGCATGTCTTCACTTACGTTTTCCCTCTCTTCGGTGACCAACCTGAGCTGGTTGGAGCTTTTCGCCTTTGCTAACTCGGCGTCAGCCCTTGCACTTTCCTTTGCCGCTTTCGACGCCTCGTACTCGGCTCTTTGAGAGGCCTTCGCAGCCTTGCTCTTCTCACTTTCAATTTCTGCTTTAAAAAAGCCAATCTATTCAATAGCATCATGTTGAAGGCGGCCAATCTCAGCTATCTTTCCCGCCGTTTGCAAAACAAGGAATTAGAATAAAAATAAAAATATAGACGAAAAACGACAGATAAGGATCAAGTCATGTACTAATATGGCCGATTGGGCGGCTAATGCTATTACCAATAAATCTGGCTCCGCCTGAAAAGTCGCCCTGTCAGCCGGTAGGGAAATTGAGGAAGCCATGCTCAATGCCACGGTCGGATCTTTCAGAGCCAATGCATCAGAGGAAATCGGTACGTTTTTTTATCCTTGGTTAAACAACGAATGGCACAACTGGGTCTGATTCCTCTATGCGCGGCCGTTTGTCGGTAGGGCTTTCCTCAGGGCCGACTTCGCTTTTGACGGGACGCTTCTCCCCCATCTGCTCGGCCTCCTGACTCAACTGTTCGACTACCTGCTCCGTCTCGGCCATCTCAATTTGAGCCGTTTCTTCCACAATAATAGGCGGAGAAGACTCAGTCACAGCAACAGGTTCAAAACGGATGGTCTCGGCCCTCCTCCGGGCGGCCATCCGTTCGGTATTTTTTCTCTTTGCCAGCTACGTAAGCGATTCCCCAGCCATGGTCTCAGGATACGAGCCAGGGAGATCCCCTAAATCAGTAAAAATGTCTTTAAAGGAGACGTCCCCTCGACCTGAAGTGGATGGAGGGTTGGATGGATTAAGGCCAGCTTCTTCAAAAGCTAAGTTTAGAGCCTCGTCAACTTCTTCAGCTTCAAAAGTGGACTGACTCGGCTGCTTAGTGACTTCCTCGGCTACTGGTTCTTCTGCCTGCTCCGAATCAGAAGCTTCCAAACCAATCTACCTAAGGCTTTTGAAGCGGGGAAAGATAAGGGACGTGAGCTGCTGGTCGCCCCGTGGAATCGGAATGTTGTCCACGGTCGAAAATGTTGTGTAAGTCAGCTCGTATCTCAAAAGAATATGGGCCACCCTCCCTTGCTTTTGGAGGTTTGGATGGCCAAAGAACTGGAGTGCGGTTTTGATTTCGCAAGCACAGCCTCGTCGGCCGAAACCAGAACTTTCTTCAAATCGTTGCCTACACAAATAAAACGATAAGTACATGGAAAGAAAGCCAAGTAAATATAAAGTAGATAAACATGAGGAACTATACGACTACCTGGTTCGCCTTTCCTTCTAGGTACAAGATCTAGGCGATCTTCGCCTTCATCGAATTTCCAGTTACCTCGGACAACAACCATGGCATCATCAACTTGCTTGCCAGAGCTGGCAAGCATAGTCACCAAGTGATGGTCAGTGTCCTGGGTCTTGAGAAAATAGCGCCCCTGCCGATTAGAAGATTTGGCCAAGGCATAACAATGCCGAATAGCAGGTATGCCAAGATTGATCCTAAGGCGTCGGTTCAACGCTATAATCCCAATTATGATTCGAAAAAAATTTACGTTAGGTTGAGAAGGGATTAGACCCCAATGGCGAAGGACGACCCTAAGAAACGGGTGAAGAGGGAAACGGACTCCGCCCTCAGCAATTGATAGGAGAGGAAAATGATTGTACTTTCATCGGTCCTCTCTATATCAAAGGTGCTGTCTGCCACGAGTGATAAATGGACACCGTCGGGGATGGAAAAATGGCATTGAAAACTAGAAATTCGATCCGCAGAAAGGAGGTCTTTCAAATATTTTGCCATGCTAGCCAGTCTAAGGAGTATGCTAAACTAAAAACAAATAAGGAAATGGGATTCGAAATGAAGGAGAAGAGAACTTACAAGAAGTAGAGGAGACAATGAGAAACGGAAGGAAGTTGCAGAGGTCGCGAAATGGAGGAGGTATACTGAAAGGCAGACCAGAAGCTTTGAGTATTCAAAAAACATACATTCGAAGGGACAACATAGTTTCAAATCGCATTAAATGAAGGAAGCGTACGAAGGGGCCGGAAGATGTAATGATGCCTAAAAAGCAAGTGTACTGACATACGTTGGAATAAGGCTAGCCGCCGTTTTTTCTTTGACTTTTCAAGTTCGAAAACAAACACGCCGTTCAAAACCGAACATGCTGTCTAACTGGTGTTAATAGGATGTTTGGGGGGCAATTGTGGGCGTCGGATAATGTTGATGTACATGCGAGAAAGCCGAATAACAGGCCTGAGGATAATCAGGATAAATATTGTATTTGGCTCCGTCCTGGACGATCCCAAAGCCAAATAAACTAATCGGCCGTAGAACCAGTTGAACAACAGCCGAATAAATAAACGTGCAATAGATTAAGAGTGGGCCCGACCCTAGGGCCCAAAAGAAGATATAAATAGAAGAACATCAGCTAAAGAAAGGTATGTGAGAAATAACCTAAGAAACTTAAGGCATAAGTAAACGAGAGACATATACTAACTTGTCCGTCGGAGTGCTAATTCCGGCACCCCCGACCGGAGTGTTTATCTCTTTTTCAGGTAGCATTCAGAGGATCAGGAGCGTCCTTCAGGATCCAAGAGTATTTCCGGATCACATCACCACAGGCAATAATATCCTCGAGTAAAATGACTATTAAGGACAATATGGGTGTATATATACTCATTTTAACGATTCACATATGAAAACACATACATGTCTATACTCACCATCACCTACAACAAATCTCTTTTCTATTATTTTTCAAACTCAAAATATTATTATTTTGGAAGATTTGGGGTTTTAAAACATTGAAATCAATTGATTTTAAATATTTACATACAATAGATGACATTAATTTAGAACAAAACAGTAATGAAAACGTTAGTTTACTTTGTTATTTATCTTGTTCGTATTGATTTGGAACAAAAGACCATTGTGTAAGGAATTTTCTATAGATAGGCCTACATAGATAAAATAATTATACATTATATACTGTTTGTAGGGAGTCCAGAATGAACAATAATAATAATATCACTCAGAAAAGCAAAACTATGTTGATGACTCAACAATCTAGGGTGACTAGAGAGTGAGTAGCTGGGTGAGGGTAGAGTAAGTGATTGAAGAAGATAACGTGGCAATGCAAATGGGCAACATATCCTCTCAATTCTCAAGACAATTTGCTCTTGTGCATTGGGAAATGGGTCCTATTTATAGGCTTTTTCTTGGCATCAAAATGCACCAAGTGACCAAACAATACAACACTTGTTATAGAATATTCCGTTTTGAACCACCAAGCTTTGGTAGACACATGTCCTTTAACTTGTACTATTTGTTTGGCACAAAGCCTCAACAAGTGCCACTATACTATTTGTTTGGCACAAACCTCAGCATGTACCTTTTTTGGTGTAAACCTTAGTGAGTATCATCTTGGTACGAATTGCAAAGGGTGCACCTACCTTAATGACACCCTCTGCAATAGTACTCATGATGGCCTCCACCCTCTCAGTTCGGTTTCCCAAGACATGCACCCTCAAGACTCATGACCTCTCATCAACCATACTTATGTCTATCTCAGCAAATCATTTACCCTTAGCCACTTAACCACAAACTCTCTAGCCACCTAACCACAAACTCTCTATCTTCCCAAGGCGTGGTCCACAGCAGGGGTTGTGCCTCATACCAAGCCCAAGGGGGCTTCCTTGGCCCTATGTGTGTCGTCAAAACAAGTTCATGACCTAGATAAATGAAAATAAAGTCCTTTGCTTTCAAACTACCCTGCTCCCATCTTTGCAGGGTCGCCGCGACATACTAGTATCTTTGGTACTTGTTATTGGCTCTAACCAGTAAGTGTTGGGGCTTGCTATCAATGTCAAACTACATATGCTTCGAGCTTATTGTCAACCTTAAGCCAATACTGCTTTACGGTTTGCGGGTCTGCTATCAGCGCCAAGTGTTAGTCTGTTACTCATATGACGAAGGCTTCTCTCAAAGGTTGTTATCACCTTAGGGAGCCTTGTCTTAGGAGATAGTTATGGGGGTTGGAGTTGTCACGGGTTCTCTTTCCTTAGCAAGCGCTCCAAAGACGGCACTGTAATGTTTTGATGAGAACAGCTCTGAAATGGCGACATTGAGATGAGTTGCCTTAGCTACTATCCCGCAGCAAATTGATCCTCAATAGGTCCCTTGGATTTGCGACCTTAATACTGGGGACCATTTGGGCTCAGCGGGTCGGATCTAGTGTGGCCTTCTAGTTGGCCCATTTCTTTTGGGCTTTGTCCCATGTTCATTTAATGATATTTATTCGCTCAATAAAGGCGACTCCTATGATTAGGTTAATGGTTTGATTTCTGCCCCTCTACATTGTTAAATAAAGTATGAGTGGTATCGGTTAGACCCATTAAATTATGACCTATATAGAAACATGACCGGGTCATGAGCACATTTCTAATAGTACATATGTTTTGTCATGTCGTGTGTAAAGGAGTATGGGTTGAATCATATGTATAGAGACCAGTTTAAACACATTGTAATTCCATTATTCATGATGGACTAATATGAAATCGAGGCTTTATAAATATGTGGTTAAGGTCCCCAGTCCAACCTTAGCCTCCATCTCATATTTTTCCATCGGTGTGTGAGAGAAACAAGAGTATGGTTCTGGAGCAAAAGACAATAACCACCAAGAAGTCTACCGCTTAGATTACCTTCATCAATGGCATCAGGTACACAACTGTTATAGTTTTCTTCTTTTGATTTGACTTGAGATCTTGGGGTTTAGATTCAATTGAAATCCAACAACTAGTATCAGAGCTTTTTGGTAGATCATTAAAAAAAATATAAGGTTTATTTTATTTATTTATTTTGCTTTTGAATTCTTGAATCAATCTATACTTGACCATTAATACAACATGTTTTTTTACTGGCATAATCGTTGTTGTCAATCATATATGTTTTATATTTTTTTCGCTTCCTCTATAATGGACGTTGCCAATTCAATTATAATATATATGTGTTGTTGGCCTTGCAGTGTATAGTTGCATAATGATACTAGACTATTTTTAGATGGAATTTACTTTTACTAAAGATAATCTTTGCAATTGTTTATATCAAAAGTTTATATGTTGAATCTAGAAGTCATGTGTATATGTTCTGTATATACAAATTGTTTTGCTACTGGAGTATAGCCGTTATTGCAGGTTATTTTTGTTTTGTAACCATTATGTTATTAATTGTTTCATAGTTGTGATTGGACAAATTAATTCTTTAGAGAATTAATTAAGTCAAAATTTTGGGGCATAAAGTTTTTTAGTAATTCATATTTGAAATTTAAGAAAATTGAAGTGACATGTCGCTTAAGTGATCTTTGTAATATAAATTTTCTTGAATTTGAGGTAAAAGTTTTGAATTGCATATGGTTGGTTACGTCTAGATCCATTAGAGTAGTAATTAACCCAAAGGAAGGCCTTAATTTTTCATTTTACTTTTTACACATATTTTTATAAAAAGTTAATTCTAAAACCAGTCATGTTTGAAAAATAATATATGTTAGTGAGAAATAATTTTAAAATATAATTAATTACACAAAACACCTTTAATTATTAGGAGAAATTACACATCAATGTAATTTTAAAAAAATAAATAAATGAAAAACTTTATAAATATTAATAATTAAAATTATAAACTTTTTAATTAATTTGTAAATATTTTGTCAAAATCTCACTGTTCTGATATTTTCTCTAATTATTATTGAATATTATTTTACAATTTCAATTATAAAGTTGCATAGAAAATTACTGTACTTTTTATCTCAATTTTTATTGGATTTTCTAAACATTAATTTCTATATACACATCTACACACTACTACCAGCCACAGCCACACCTCTGGCTCCAGTGTTGCTCCCTTCCCAACCCTAGTTACCCTCTCTATATTCCTTCATCTTCTTCTTTTTCTTCCTTATCTTTTCTAGATCTAGGGTTTCAAGTTAAGAGAGCAACCACCACCACCGTTCCCTAGTTGCCTTTTAACTTTATTATTCTCTCTCTCTTTCTCTCTCTCTCTCTCACACACACACACACACACATTGTGAGGTAAGGGGACTACAAAGGTGGTAGGTCACAGGTTGGCGATTATAATAGAGATATAGCAGTAGATGAGTAGTTCAAATTGGTTGTAATGGTGGTTGGAGAGAAAATGGTAATGGAAATAGATGGTAAGGATGAAATGAAAAGAAGCGGCGGGATTCTGGTGGCCGATTGCAAAAAGACAGCGAAAAGGCTTAGGGATGATGTTGGTGGTAACGGTAAAGGGTGAAAAACGAGAGAAGATACATGTAGACACCCCATTTTGACTAACCTTAAGATTTTGAGCACTTGCAAGGCTCCCGATGATGAAATGGCATTTACTTCATCTTTAGAAATGTTTAAGGTTATTTGGAGTTGCTGTATAAACCTGCTTTAACCAAAAATAAAGGCCTTGTTTGGTTTAACTCTCCAAACACAATTTTTGAAAAAAAAAAATTCAAAATTTTGTTTTGTTGGAAATTTTTTGAATTTTTTTTCCAAAATCACTTTCTTTTTCTTATACATTAATCAATCACTTTTTCTCTCTCTCCTCTCTCCTCTCTCCTTTTCAATCACTTTTTCTCTCACATGCATATACTCAACTACAACAAAATATCAAATCATTTCTTAATTCCCATACTCCAAAACTATTTCTAAAATAGCCTCGTTTGGGAAGTAGCTATTTTTTAGCCTTTTTGGCTATTTAGCTATTTTAGTAGATTATTTTAGTTTTTGTATTTGGTAAGATGAGATGAATTTTTATTTGAATTGTTGTATTGAAAAATGTGTTGAAATGATGTTTAAAGTTAAAATGATAAATTTATCCCTAACTTTTTATTTTTCAAAATTAACTAAAGGGGCAAAATTGTAATTTAATAGCTGTGGGATATCTGTCCGTAGGCACAGTACCTACACTGTGGATAGCTGTCCATAGGCTGTTGCCTTGTCCTTTAGCTTTTCTTTTTTCTTTTTTTTCTTTTTTTTTAATAAAAATAGGTGAACAGTGGACTTTTTGACTTATTTTCAATTTTAGGTTATTATAGCCTCAAATTGATCTTCCCAAACAGCGCCATATATAACTAAACAAACCAAAAAAAATTCTAAACTCTTTCTTCACGATTTTTATTTTAAATGGTCAGTGAGAAGGGAAACCAAACACACCCTTTATTTTTATTTCACCTCTCTCAAAATATTAGTCTCATTTAAAAAACATATATTTTAATATAATTATTATACTTTAAAATATTAGTATATTTTCAAAATTACTCTGTGACTTGTTTTTAAAAATATTAATTATCATAATTAATAAATTTAAAAGAAGAATAAAATAAAAAATTCATATTATTTTAATTTTTAATTTTTTTAAAAAATTAATATTTTAAAATAATAAAAAATAAAATAAAGAATTAATATTTGGTT
>NW_021025126.1:937706-977208 GCF_004153795.1 Camellia sinensis
GTGTCTGCTAACAAACGCCTCGGCCAAACTCTTGATGCCACCTTTGTATGCTCCCTTCCGGCAACGCAATCGAACCCAACTTTAAGCCCCAGCTCGCCCAAACTTGACGGGAAAGAATTAGGCACATAAGTCCGTCATTCCACCTCGATGTCCGGCCATAACCTGTCGGTAAGTGACTCACATGGCAATCTAAGGATCCGCGTTTTTCCGTCGTAGAGTGTGAACTTAGGTGGTGCGAAGCCCTGCGGAAGTTGTGTGTTGTTCCAATTTCCAGGGAAAAAGTCAGAGTGGCACTCAGCCTGGCCAGTCCCATATCCTTCAAGGAGTGGCACTGCTTGGCGGGGTGGACGGCATTCCGACCTCCCTCGCTGGCGTAACCCCGTAGGATAGCCGCTGCGAAGCAGGTATTTTCTCTGAGCTTCGCGCCCGGCGGGCCCGCTCCTTTAAGACCGCCCGGTAAATCCTCTGACTGAGCGGAAAGTAAGAGTACCACGACGTCGTCGCCGGACTGAGGGTTTGAGGTGTTGTCTTGCGCGCTAGACTTTTTGCATGCACGTCTGGAATCACCAACCTTGGTAACTTCTGGTAATGATATGGACGAGTATGTCGTTGACTCTGACCGCCTGAACGCGCGGATGGGGTGAACGCTCACTGTGGTCTCCCTACTCCAACTACACCCTTCCCTTTGACATGCCGCTTGAGATCTTCCATCTTCCGCCGCCATTCGCCGGATGACAGCATCTGATCCCTCAACTTGCTTTTTCAGGTCGCCTGGCGTGCGAGTCTCTCCTCCGCCTGGTGACCGTCTGGACTCCGTTGGGGGGAATTGTCCATGACTTCGGTCCCGCGTTCTCCGCGCGTCTCTCTGACTGGTCCGCCAGTGGGCGTTTCCAAGTCAGCCATTGGCGTTGGACAGCAGGAGCGTCCCTCTCTCCTTCGGGTATACTCCGCGGGGTGACTCCGTCCGATGGCGAGACAACAGAAACTCGTCGTTGTTCGCCATGGACGGCGATCAGATGAACCTGGAAGACAAGGTTTTGTCTGTCAAGTTTCCCACAGACGGCGCCAATTGTACGGGGAGCAAATATTTCGGCAAGCCCGTACTCCTTTCTTCCGAGCTCCGTCGATGTCCGATCACCTGCAAGCAAGTAACGGTGAGCTACCCGGCAGTGTGTGGCCGGAAAAACCCTCCAATGGTCAAGTTAGCACACACCTTAGGATGGATAGAGAGAAGGGAGAGAGCGTTTGAGTGTAAGAATTCCTTACAGAGATGTTCGTATGTCGCGTATGAGGGGCGCAGACATGCTTATATACCTTCTGAGCCCCATATCCACTCCCAGTCATCTCCTGACGCGTGGCTCTGCTATCCCATCTGTCAGCGTAAACCTTGCCGATCATCACCTAATCTCAACTGCCTGACTTCACAGCTGGAGCTCGGCAGCCGAGCTGCTCTACCACGGCCATGCCATGCTTCATACCCAAGCGCCTAACCGGATAAACACATGGAGGATCGGGCTAGGCGGCATCCCGGCAGTGCCTAACCCGGGGTCCTCCTTTGGTCGGCCTTCCTGCCAGTCAAACAGTCTCCTCGGTTGACCACGCCTTTCCGGGCGCCGGTCACTCAGCTTGTCTAGCTTCAGCCATCCCCTGATCAGGCAGCTCGGTCCAACCAAGCATTATCTAGTCGAGCTCCTTCTTGGGCCGGGGCGGCTCACACTTGGCCCAAGTCCTGCCCGGCTCAAGTTCTGGCAGCCCACTTCTTGGCAGCGGATGGTCAATCATCTCGGCCCCATGCAACGTTGGGCTCTCAATCTGCTCGGCCGTTACTTCGGCCCAACTCCTGATCATAAATCACCCTCTCAAGCACTATTAGGACCTCTAACTTGAGTCTGAATTTTTTCTTTTTTTCCAATTTGAGAAACCCTCACCAACAAAAAAATCATCACCAACTTGATCTCCAATATCGGGTTTGAAAAAATAACAACATAAACAAAATGTTGCATCTTTTGCTACGCTATACTCCAACCAATTAAGAAATTCACTAAACTAAGCCTGATTAAATTGCTGAAGTTTTTGTCCAAATGATTTTTATGGAAAATTATGATCACGAGGTTGACAAAGACCTTTTTGTAGATATGCCCTACGAATTTGGTTTCGATCATTAGCATTATAGTCCATAATCCTAGGCCGTAGTCCTAGATCTGCAGGAAGGTCGTCTAAGTTGATTTCTATGCGACTTTGTTTTACGGAAGAATAATTATAATCTTCTTAGCAGACCTTTTTGCAGATCTAGGACTACGACCTCGGATTATGGACTATAATGCTAATGATCGAGACCAAATTCGTAGAACATATCTACAAAAAGGTCCTTGTCAACCTCGTGATCATAATTTTCCATAAAAATCATTTGGACAAAAACTTGGCAATTTAATCAAGCTTGGTTTAATGAATTTCCTAATTGGTTGGAGTATAGCGTAGCAAAAGATGCAGCATTTGGTTTATGTTGTTATCTTTTCAAACCCGATATTAGAGATCAAGCTGGTGGTGATTCTTTTGTTGGTGAGGGATTTTCAAATTAGAAGGAAAAAAAATATTCAGACTCAAGTTGGAGGTCCCAATAGTGCTCATAATCAATCTCCGAGTAAATGTTAAGACTTGTTAAACCAAAATTAACATATTTAAACGATTTTTTTTTCAAACAATTTGATCAAGCTTGAATTAAGTATCTAACCCGTTTGAATGCATCGGTTGATTGTGTCAAATTTCTTCTAAGACAAGGACTTGCGTTTCATGGGCATGATGAATCTGAAAATTCAAGTAATCAAGGAAATTTTCTTGAACTTCTCAATTTTCTTGCTGATCATAATGAAGATGTCAAAGTGGTTGTATTGAGCAATGCTCCATAAAATCTCAAGTTAACAACTCCTGATATTCAAAAAGATATTGTAAATGTGGTCGCATTTGAAACTATCAATGTGATTATTAGAGGTCTTGGTGATGCTCTTTTTTCTATTTTGATTGATGAAGCCTGTGACATATCAATCAAGGAGCAAATGGCAGTTGTAATACGATATGTTGAAAAAAAAATGCCAAGTGATTGAGCGTTTTTTGGGTATTGCGCATATTGCTAATAAGAATGCTCTCTCGCTCAAACAAGCTGTGGAAAATTTATTCTCCAGACTTGGATTGAGTATTTCCAAATTGCGGGGTCAAGTATATGATGGGGCTAGTAATATACAAGGTGAGTTCAATGGTCTTAAAACACTTTTATTGAAAGAGAATCCTTGTGCATATTATGTTCATTGTTTTGCTTATCAATTGCAATTGGCACTTATAGCCGTGGCAAAGAATCATGACCAAATTGCTTTACTTTTCACTTTGGTTTCTAATGTGGTGAATGTTGTTGGAGTATCATGTAAATGCCAAGATATTGTTAGGGAGAAGCAAGCTACAAAAGTTGCTGAGGCACTTAATACTGGAGAGCTATCTAGTGGACAAGGCTTAAATCAAGAAACTAATCTTAAACGTGTTGGTGATACACGTTGGAGTTTACACTATGGTACGTTAGTTAGTTTGGCTAGTATGTTTTTAACAGTGATTGATGTGCCTGAAATGATTTCGGAGGATGGTTCAAATTCAGAACAGCAAGCAGAAGCAAATGTATTGTTGGACTCAATGCAATCATTTGAGTTTGTATTCAATCTTCATTTGATGAAAACGATATTGGCCATTACAAGTGAGTTATCGCAAGCACTACAAAGGAAATATCAAGATATTGTTAATGCCATGAATTTAGTTCAAATTTCTTAAGTACGGCTCCAAAAGATGAGGGAGAGTGGGTGGACATCTTTACTTGATAATATTTTTTTTTTTTTTTGTGAAAAACGTGAAATTGATGTTCCCCAAATGAATGATATGTTTGTAGCTCGAGGGAGAAAAAGGTGCAATGCTCAAGAAATTATAAACTTACATCACTATCACGTTGAGTTATTCTACACTGTTTTGGATATGCAAATTCAAGAACTAAATACTCGTTTCACTGAGTCGAACACTGAGTTGTCACTTTGTGTGGCATGTTTGAATCCATCTAACTCTTTCTCTAGTTTTGACAAGAAAATTTTAATTCATCTTACCGAATTTTATCCCAAAGAATTTTCTTTAGTGGAGCTCGTGGTACTTAATGATCAACTTGATACATATATTATCTACATGCTATCTAGTAGTGAGTTATCAAGGTTGAATGGAATTACCGATCTTGCTAAGAAAATGGTGGAGACTAGAAGAGACAAAATATATCCATTGGTGTATTTGCTCTTGACTTTAGCATTAATCTTGCATGTTGCAACTGCTACTATTGAGAGGGTATTTTCAGCCATGAATATTGTGAAGAATCAGCTGCAGAATCGAATAGGTGATGAATAGATGAATGATAGCTTGGTTATCTACATTGTGAGAGAGATTTTTGATGGCATTGACAATGATACTATCATGGAAAGATTTCAAAAGATGAAAACTCGTCGGGGTCAATTGTAAAAGTTTAAAATTAAATTTTTTTTGTAATAAATATTAATTTTTAACGTTTAATATTAGCTCGAAAAATTATTATTATGTTATTGTTATTGATTGGGGAAGAAAATTTTGAAATTATAATTATTAGGTGCCCCTATATTAAATTACTGACTCTGCCACCGCCTATATATATATAGTTATATGGTATGCTAGGTATCATGAAAAACCTTTCATGAAAATAATCATGAAAGTTTTGTGACCCTTGGATTACACTTAGAATAAAGCACCACACACTAATCAAGGTAATCCAAAGATCATATTCATGAAAAAATTTTCTTGATCCCTAACTTTTCTCTATAGATATACATGATCCCAAATTCCTAATATCATCACCCAATAACACACCCATCATCTCCCTCTCTCTCTCTCTCTCTCTCTCTCTTCTTTGAAGCCTAAATCCTCTCTCTGCTCTACTCCTCTTTTTCTTTGCTCTCCGTCACCGCCGATCGTCACTGTCCTTCCATCGTCAGAGCTCTATCGCTTTTGTCGCCTCACTAACGCCGACGTGAGATCTCCGTCCTCCTTCTAAGCTCCAACTCTGTCATCCTCTCTCTCTGTCCCTTGCCTCTTCGACCGCCATCGAGCTGGCCACAGCCACCGATCTCTCCACTCAATCTCCTCCTCCTGACACTGATCATGAACTCGGTTCTGTCCAATCCTCCAGATTAGAACACCACATGTACGAGCACGAAATAATGTTCTCGTATAATCCTGTTGATCAAGTCTACGCTCCTCTATACATCGTCGCTTTACTCCCTGAAAACACAAACGTGAGCTAGCCGGCGGGTGTATGCCGGATACCTCTCCGATGCCTAAGTCAGGAAAATAGACAAATAGACAAAAGCTCTGCATATTCTGAAAGTCAAAGTTGTGTTACCTCTCCATAGGTGATGTTGTGAGCTTTTATAGGTTCCGTGTGGCACAATCCTAATAGGACTCTTATTCCTCCATGTAGAGTCCTCCTAGGAATCACACTCCTGAAAGATAATGTTTATCCTTCAACACCCCCCTCACTATTTAAACCAAGTGAGATGGTTTTACCTCGGTAGTATGACAAAACGACCGAGCTAACATGGCCATGCTAAAGCGGCAGAAATGACCGAGCTCCAACTAGCTCGGTTCTTCCCTTCATTGCTTGTACCTCAGTTTGGTCCGCTGAGACCAAGTCTAACCGCAGTAAGTTTAGACCGAGCTAACAAGAGTAAGGTCCATCACAAGAAGCCCAAATACCTCAGTTCTGAATACCACAGTCGAGCTAAATATTACCATACCGACCGTGGTAACCACAACCACAATTGGACCGAGCTAACTGCAAGGTCCTTTCACTGGGCCCTTTTTACCACGGCCCACGGAGCGGCCCATTACCCAGCTCGGCCGAATTTACTCATAAATTACCCTCTTAATTGCCTCTTAATTCCATCTGCGCAGCATGATTGGGATTACTCGTTACCAACCGAGCTAAAAGCTTTTGCCTTTCAACCGAGCTAAAATGTTGTCGGGCTACCAATTGGTTCGGTCAAAAAGCGTCTCTTCAGTCACGCTGTCATCTGAATCGCTTGCTATCCCATAGACACGTGGCTGGCCCCTATTGGTTGAGTACAGCCATCAACGCCGACTTCGTATCTCGCGAATTTTGAACAGTCTCGCCCTTTTTCACTCTCTTTACACCAAAACCATATGCTTTGAACCATTCATTTCTACTATTCATCTTCCCTCTCTCTTTTCTCCTGAGTCTCTGTTCTTGCAACCACAGTGCCTGCGAATCTCGTGCTTTTGCTGATACTGTTTCCATCTTCAGTTCCTCCATTCTTGACTGGTATATGGCTCAAATCTGTTTCCTTTCCGTTTATTTCGTACTGTTTTGTAATACACAGCATATTATGTATGTTTCTCAAAACACTTTCTAGTCTCCATGGGATATGGCCACTTTTGCCCAAGAACCATGTAGTAGATCCACTAGATTCACGAACAATCTGGGAAACAATGCTTTTGATCCAAAATAAAACTTCAACCGAACTAGGAAGTTGTTTGTATTAGGTACAAACCTAGCCAAACTAAACAACCGAACTAAAACTTTATGCCATACTTGTAGTTTCAATAGGTCCACGTACCTTCTGTTTCATTTAGCCGACGTAGCGAGCTGTATTAGGTTTGCACAATACCGCGCTAGAAAGCTTCAACCACCGACCGAGCTATAACTTGGGGCCAAACCAGCTCCCTCACTTAGTCAAAACCCAACTAAGAATGTTGCACCATAAGCTTCAACCGGGCTACCAACTTCTTATTTGCTTAACCGGGTTAAAGTTCCTCGCTCAAACCAGGCTAAGAATGGATAGTTTCCCACGTAGCCGGGCTAAGACAAATTTATTTTACCTTTGTTACTTTTAGCACGGTCCATCAATCTGTGCTTAACACTTTTCTTTTGCACTTTGCAGACTGACTTAGGTTAGCCAGGCACACCTTTACACGCTCAACCGAGAGACTGAAGGTTATCTCAACACCGAGCTAAATTATACATAATTTAAGGCCACATGGGGAAGTATCGATTTTTAGTGAACTCTCCAGGGGCCATACCCGAGTTCCGAAAGGATTACCAAATTCCAGACGACGTCCACCTCTCACTAGCCGAACTAGACACCATCCCCTAGAGAAAACCGGGCTTCGTCCCTTTCAACGTTATTTCCATCGTAGAGGCCGGCCTCCGTTTTCCCGTTCAGTCTCTTCTTTGTGAATTCCTCAGATAAACAAATCTCTGCCCTACCCAGCTTTCTACCAATTCTTACCGAATAATAAATGGCATCACCGAGCTAAATCGCAGGCTTGGCCTGAACCTCGGTTTAGTCGAGCTATTCCACCAGTACTCTCTAGGCCAGAACAAAGATGGCTGGGTTTATTATTTAAGAATAAGACGCCGCTGAGAGAAAATAATAAAAAATACCCCAGACAAAGATGTAAACGATGACGATTTTTTCTGAGTCTCAGGCAACTTTGAAGACCAAGAAGCCCAAACACCAAGAGACCAAATCAACTGGAATAAAGAAGTAGCCGGTATAAATACCTCGGCTCAGTTTTGTGCTTTCTTTACTTTGTTATCATCATTTTCAGCCGTGCTAACCGTTGTCTTCTTTTATACAGACTTAGACCATCTAAAGTCGCAGCACAGTTATCCCAACCTTGACGCACTCCACGCCGCACTAAGATATCCCAATCAAAGTTGGGCCGAGCTACTTAATTTCGAACCGACCTACAGATACAGCAGCAGGAGGAAGACCAGGGTGACAGACTTCCTCTTGGAACCCTCACCAGAACTAGATCCAACACTTCCTCAAATCAATTTGATTCCATTAACTGCAGAACAAGAGATGGCCAAAAAGAGAACTGCTAGGGCCCTCATTACCGAAACAAATCAGGCCGAGGTACCACAAATCGGCCAAACACAAGAGGCTATGGTGGCCCTTCCAACCGCCCAGCCTTCATTATCTCCGTCAAGCAAGCGTGCTCGGACTTCCACAACCGAGCCACGCCTTGTTGACGAGAATGAAACTGTTCTTCTCCAAACCAGACCACTGAGCCCACAACCTCAACGATCAGACCGGGCTAGCCCATCAGAATGGGTGCCCAAGGTCACCTACAAGAACCGAGCTATCACTGACTCTGACTCAGTGGTCACCGAAAAAGACCATTCGTTGGCTTTTAACCTTGCCAAGAGTGTATGCTTTCCAGCTGATATGGAGCATCACAACCATCTCACCGAGCTGAAGGCCATTCGCTCAGCAACAAAATCAATGGTGTTGGTAAATTCTCCCTTTTCCTGTCCTAATTTATACATCTGTTTGCTCGGTTTTGCTCAAAATTGTTTCTCTCCTTTTGTAGGCCCTACAGAAGAACCACATTGCTCACAAGCGCGTGTTGGAACTTCGAAAAACCACACGGCAGGTCATGGCAGAGGCCGACGCAAAGACGGCCGAGCTAAAAGAGTCACAGCAAAAAATGGTCGAGCTACGCACCGAAGTAGCCCGTCTGACCGGTCTCGTCAGCTCGGCTGAAGCAGACAAGCAAAAAGCTGCGGCCGAGCTGAAAGACAAATATCTACGCGAGCTGGCCAAGCTCGAGAGAAAAAAAAAATGACGAAATAACCAAACTGGAGAAAAAGATAGAAGACGCGGAAGAACGTGGTTACAAGGAGGGTGATGCCACTTATATCCAGCAATGTGAAGCTGCTAAGGATATGTTTTTTAAATGTAGGTGGAAAGCAGCCGTGGCGCAGCTCGGTTATGGTCAGGAAACCGAGGTTTTTCAGAGCCCTCCTCCCCATTTTATTCTCAGCTACATGGTAGAGTACGCCAACGCCATTCAACAAAAATTTCTTCAAAAAGGGGACGATGACGAGGATTCTGCTCCTAAGGCCAACGCCCAGCTTAGCCGCCAATCCATCTCTCCCACTCCAGTGGTCTCTGTCCCACCTTCAACTGTTATGACTACCGCGGTGCCTACGACCGAGCTAAACCAAGGTATGCTTGCCTCGACCGAGCTACCTCTGGGTGAAGCCCGGGTTGATTTGGATGCCGACTTGGAGGACCTTTTCTCCTGATTTTTTTTCTTTTTCTTTTTTTTCTGTTTTTTTTAACAAAAAAACTTGTAACAGGGCTGAGGCCCCACCTTTTATACTTCTGCTTTTGAATGAAAATCTTCTTCTTGTTGTTCGTTCTGTTCCATTCTTGCACTTTATTTTTCAACTATAGTTGTATGAAGTATAACATTTCCTGGCCGAGATACATACCTCGGTCTTAACCTTGAAAACTATTTGGCCATACTTGCCAACTACTCTTCAGCCTAGATCCCGATTTCGGCTGAAGAGTACTAAAAGTTGATTATTCCAGCCAACTACTCTTCAGCCTAGATCCTTATCTCGACTGAAAAGTACTTAAAGTTGGTTTATTTCAGCCAACCACTCTTCAGCCTAGATCCTTATCTCGGCTGAAGAGAAGAAAGTGTTGGTCATACCTGCCAACTTCCTGCAGCCTAGATCCTTATCTCGGCTTAGGTAAAAGTAAGTGTTAGTTTTTCCAGCCAACCTCTTCAGTCTAGATCCTAATCTTAGCTGAAGAGAGCTCAAAGTTGGTTATTCCTGCCAACTTAGAGCGAAGTGTTTGGTTATTCCTGCCAAACGTCCTGCAGCATAGATCCTTATCTTGGCTTAGGAGAAGTGTTGATTTTTCCAGCCAACCTCTTCAGCCTAGATCCTAATATTAGCTGAAAAGATCTCAAAGATGGTTATTCCTGCCAACTTAGAGCAAAGTGTTTGGTTGTTCCTGCCAAACGTCCTGCAGCCCAGATCCTTATCTTGGCATAGGAAAAGTGTTGGTTTTTCCAGCCTAGATCCTAATCTTAGCTGAAGAGAGCTCTAAGTTAGTTATTCCGGCCAACTCTGCTTTCAATGCCCCTAGCTTACTAAAACAACTTTTACAAAGGAAAACAATTATACTGAAAAGAAACTACTTGTTTTATTGAAAAAGGAAAAATTACAAGTACTTTAAAGAAAAGTTAAAAATAAAATAGTTTAAGATTGGCAGTGTTCCATAGCCTGGGAATGGCCTTGCCGTCTCCATCCTCCAAATGGTATGCCCATTTTCCTGCTAATCCAACCACTTTGTATGGTCCTTTCCAATTAGGCCCTAACTTGCCGTCTCCGGGTACTAGAGTATTTCCCATTACTTTGCGCAGCACCCAATCTCCAATCTTGAATTGCTTTGGATGTATTGTCTTGTTATATTTTCTGGATAACTCTTGCTAGTATGAGGTGATATGAACCAGTGCTCTTTCTCTTCTTTCTTCCTCAAGGTCGAATTCCAAGGCTATGGCTCCTTCATTTAACTCTGGGTCAAAATTTTCACTTCTAATTGTGGGGAGGCCGACTTCCAGTGGGATTACTGCCTCAATGCCGTAAGCTAAGAAGAATGGTGTTTCTCTAGTTGATCGCCGAGGAGTGGTACGGTAAGCCCATAAAACATGAGGAAGCTATTCAGCCCACTTTCTTTTTGTGTTTTCTAACCTTTTTTCAATCCATCCAAGACGACTTTGTTTGATGCTTTCGCCTGGCCATTTGCTTGGGGGTATGCCGGTGTAGAGTTGTAGAATTCTATCTTGTATTCTTCACAAAAGCCTCTAAAAATTTTACCGTCAAACTGAGTGCCGTTGTCAGATATTAGAGCTTTTGGTATGCCGAACCGAGTGATGATATCCTTCTAAACGAACTTCTTCACATCTTTCTCTTTTATTGAGGCGAGTGCTTCTACTTCTACCCACTTTGTAAAGTACTCTGTGGCTGCAAGAAAGAACTTTCTGTTGCCGAGTACCGTTGGAAGTGGTCCTACTATGTCCAAGCCCCACATTGCGAAGGGCCACAGGCTAGTTAATGGTAGGAGTTCTCTAGCTGGTTGATATATTTGGTATGCAAACTTCTGACATTTCTCGCACTTCTTGACATACTTCTCTGAATCTGCTTGCATGTATGGCCACCAATATCCTTGTGAAATTGCTCTGTAGGCCAATGATCTTCCTCCTTGGTGGCTTCCGCATACGCCTTCATGTATCTCGAACAAGAATGTTTCGACCTTGCTGGGATGAACACATTTTAGGTAAGGTCCTGTGAAGGATTTCTTGTACAAGGCCATTGATGGGGAGAGCCAAAATCGTTGTGACTTTGCTCTTATTTTGTAAGCCTCTTTCTTCTCTTCGGATAGGATGCCGTCTTTTAAGAATAGTATGATAGGATCCATCCATGAAGGGCCTAGTTCGGCACAACATACCTTAGCTACTTCTGGCTCTTCAATGCTTGGTCTTGGTAAGAAGTCGATCAGTAATGGATGTGGGATGGATGTATTGCCATCGAAGCGAGGCCTGCTAGTTCTTCTGCGCTACTGTTTTCTTATCGGCCGATCTGCTCTTTCCGTACTACTTCGAATTTCATGATCTCCCTTCTTACTAAATCTTGGTACTTTGCCATCATTTCATCTTTTGCTTCATAGTCGCCTGAAATTTGGTTTACCACCAGCTGTGAGTCACTGTAAACCATTAGCTCGGTGGCCTTCAAGTAGAGTGCTAATTTTAGTCCTGCCAGAAGCGCTTCATACTCCGCTTTGTTGTTTGATGCTGAGAAGGCAAGGTTGACTGCTTGTTCCACTATTAGGCCATCTGGTGAGGTAACGACGATGCCGAGTCCTGCGCCGTGCCTGTTGGACACTCCATTCACCAAGAGCTTCCACATCTCTCCAACGAACAGCTTCTAGCAAGTGGAGGGATCGGATGATGCCTTGGGGTCATGAGTGTTGCTAGTTTTTTCTTCAAAATCCACACTTACTGTTTGCCCCTCACTATCTGACTGTACTAGGTTTTTGTTTGTTGATGAGTTTTTGCCTAGTGTAGCATGGTTTGCTTCCTCCTGCTTATCTTTAAGCTTATGTGGTTTGCAATGTGGTTGGGTATCTTGTTTTAAGGGTTGCGCATTTACTGCGACACTTTCTGTCCCCCTTTCGATTGTACCAGTCAAGTCAACTAGGCAAATATAATGACTTCCTAGTGTGAATTCTGCCACAGAGTCTGCCAAAGCTTGGACTTTTATTGCGGTTCTGGGTTGGAACTTGATATCAAATTGCCCCATTTCCACCGCCCACTTCAAGATTCGCCTAGAAAAGTTAGCCCTCTCAAACAAAGCTTTTAATGGAAAAGCTATGAGGATGATTATGGTGTGGACGTGGAAGTAATGTGATAGCTTCCTTGAGGCCATCATTAAGGCTAAGGGCAGTTTTTCCAAAGGTAAGTACCTGGTTTCTGCTCTCAGCAAGGTCTTGCTACATAAAAGATAGGCAGGTGCTGGATTCCTTCCGCTCGGACCAATACTGTGCTAACTGCGTGCTGTGAAACTGCCAGGTACAGAAAGAGCTCTTCTCCAGGTATTGGGGTGACTAGCAGCGATAGAGAAGACATGTACTCTTTCAGGCTTTCTAGGGCTCGGTCGCATTCTTCATCCCACTCAAACTTGGCCTTTAATGCTTGGAAAAACGGTCTACATCTGTTTGACGACCGACTTATGAACCAGTTGAGTGCGGCTGCTAGGCCAGTGAGATGCTTCACCTCTTTGACTGCGTTGGGCCTCTCAAGATCCTGGATTGCTTTGATTTGAGAGAGGTCTGCTTCTACACCTCAGTTGGTGACCAGAAAGCCTAGGAATTTGCCCGATCCTACGCCGAATACACACTTGAATTCATTTAGGCGCAACTTGTTCTTTTTCAGAATCTGGAACATCTCATCTAGGTCCCTGAGATGGTCCTTCTCATCCTTGCTTTTGACCACCATGTCGTCGATGTAAGCCTCCATTGTTCTGCCTAACAATGGTTCAAACATCTTGGTGACCATCCGCTAGAATGTTGCCCCTGTGTTTTTTAGGCCAAAGGGTATGACCTTGTAACAATACAATCCTCTAGGCATTGCAAAGGATGTGACCTCCTGATCTGGTTCATACATAGCGATCTGATGGTAACCTCTGTACGCATCAAGGAAGCTAAGTCGATTGTGTCCTGCCGTCAGGTCTACTAGTTGGTCTATCCGTGGTAAGGGAAAGCTATCCTTTGGGCATGCCTTGTTGACTGTTTTGTAGTCCACACAGACACGCCATTTTCCATTCTTCTTTGGCACCACTATTGTATTGGATATCCACTTGGGATAGTGCACTTCTCTGATAGCTCCTGCCTCTAAAAGGTTTCCCACTTCTTCCGCCACTATCTCGGAGTAGTGGAGTGCTAATCTGCGAGTGCGCTATATAATTGGTCTAGCATTTGGGTGGATGTTTAATTGGTGACAGATGAAGTTTGGGTCAATGCCAGGCATGTCATACAACATCCAAGCGAACACTTCGATATTATAGGTTAAGAATTCCATGACCTCTATACTCTCAATGCTGGACATAGATGAGCCGAGCAAAAAGAACTTTTCTGGGTTCTTTTCATCTATCCTTACCTGTACCAAGTCTTCCACTGCCTTCTATTCAACAGTTTTGCCAACATCCGCAAACAATTCATTGCTCTCAGGTTCTTCCACCATCTGTACATACCCTTTGGCAGCGCAACTACTATTTACTGTGATGAAGCATTGTTTGGACATAATTTGATCTCCAAAGACCTCTTCAATTACTCTGGCTTCATTGGGGAACCGTAATACTTGATGGTAGGTTGATGCTACCGATCGCATGGCATGCAGCCATGTCCTTCCCAAGATTATATTGTAAGTGGAAGGGACTTTCAATACCCATAATTTCACTTGTTTTGTCATGCTTCCTACTCTGACTGGGAGGATTATCTTGCCCGCTGGCCACTCTGGCATTGAGTTGAATCCGATTATGGGAGATGTTGCAAGCGCCAAGTCTTTGTCTTCCAATTTCAATTGTTTGAAGGTTTCGTAATACATTATCTCACACGAGCTTCCTTGGTCGATCAAAATCCGTTTAATGTCGAAATCCTTGACGCGGAGAGTGACAACCAGTGCATCGTTGTGAGGGCAATATATCCTTGCCAAGTCTCTGTCTGAAAAAGATATGACATTCGTGGCCTCTTTTCTCCCCTTTTTGATGGTAGGTTGTGCATTTAATACCTCCCTTAAGTGCTCAGCCTTCTTGATCATTTCCCTGAGCTCACATACCCGCTCAGATTCGTACGAATACCCCATGTATCACGTTAATCACACCTTGAGGTGGGGCGTCGATCGGCATTCCGTTTGGGTTGTCGTGGTTCTGGGGAGCTGGCTGTGTCCCTCCTTCTATGTACTAGTCTAGGTGCCCAGCTGCCACTAACTCCTCTAAATACTACCGCAACGGCGTGCAATTTTTAGTGCGGTGCCCCTTTTCATCATGGAAGGTGCACCGGGACCTTTCGTCATAGTCTTTTTGTGCTTCTCCTAACTTAGCTAGCCATCGGACGAAAGGTTCGTCACATATCTCACTGAGAATCCGGTAGATTGGTTTTTTGAACACCGTGGTAATGGCAGTGCGAACTCTTAACCACCTTTTGTCTGGGTCCTCTCTGTTGGCCCGTCTGCCTCACCCATTCCTGCTTGGTTACTCTACCGTGTTGACTTTTGCTGTAGTCTTTTTATCTGGCATCGCTGTTGTGCCAGATTTTGCCTTAGCACGGGTGCTATCTTCCTCCACACGAATATGTTGGTGCACTCTCTCCATTAAAGCCTCCAGGGGTGGCATCATGGTAATTTAGTCTCCCAATTTGTTGCCGACTGGCAGGCCCCGTTTGTATTATGCAATGGTGAGGTTTGTAGGGCAATCCCCAATCTGGTTGAAGGTTTCCCAATATCGACTATTGTAGGACCTCAACGTCTCCTTGTCGCCCATGTCAATGGAGAGTAGCTAATTGATCTCCACTAGTGTTTTGGTATTCGTTTTGAACCTAGTCACGAACGCCTCTGCCAATTGCGCCCAGGAGGCAATGCTGCCTTCTGATAGCCTTTCGAACCAAGTTAGACCTAGGTCGCCAAGGCTGGATGGGAACAGGATACACATCAAGGCCTCATTCCGTCGGTATACTGCTATAACCTGGCGAAAGTGGCGAAAGTGCATGTAGGGGTCCGTCTCCCCTCATAAGTGGTGAATTTGGGCTGGAGAAAGCCCGAAGGTAGTGGTGCGTTCTCAATTGCCGAGACGAACGACGAGCTTTGTAACCTTGCTAATACTTTATCTATTGGTTCGTAAGCAAGGCACGGTATTGGCATTCCTACATCGACGCTCCTAAGCGTCCGAAGAGCCAACCGCTGAAGGGCTGAAACTCTGCGTGGGTCGCGTGCCCTAGTATCCTCCTTCCATCGTGCCCTTTCTTCAAGCACAGTTTGCCAGTCAGATGATCTGGGCAACTCCATGTGCCTAGATGACGTCTGGTGCGTGTGCGAGGGCCGACAGGTGCTTCCCTCAGTGTACGACCTCTCTATTCTCATTCTCTCAGACCTGGAGTAACGAGTCCTGGAAGTCCTTGATTGAGTGTCGCCTGTTCTCAGGCTCCTACTCTCTGCTTGCGATGGTGTGGTATGCCTACCACGATCTTTTGAGTGACGAGGGGGCCTGTTGCTTTTGCGCCCCTCTCCTGTCGCCACCCATTTTCCTTTTATCTGGCACTTCATCGACTCCATGTCTGCCGCCATCCTCCTTATCAATTCATCCTGCTCCTTTACGCGATCCTCTAGAACTTGAAGGTCCATCCTCCGCCTCTATCTTTCAGGATTTTGAGAGCGACGGGGGCTGTTAGCTAGCCTCCCCCTTATATCCCTCCGGGGGTTCTGTCGTTGGGGTTCTAAATCCGCCATGGGAGGGATAGAAGGCAAACCTTCGCGCCTCTCACCCCCCTTTGGGGTTTTCCCGTCAATAGCTGATTGCGGTAATTCTTCATTGTGCGTCATTGTTTCCAATTAGAGAGGAAAAACTTGATCAAGAGGTTTTGTTTTTTCTGGAATTCCCACAGACGGCGCCAATTGTACGAGCACGAAATAATGTTCTCGTATAATCCTGTTGATCAAGTCTGCGCTCTTTTCCTTGGTCGATCAAAATCTACTCTCTAAAAACACAAACGTGAGCTAGCCGGCGGGTGTGTGCCGGATACCTCTCCGATGCCTAAGTCAGCAAAATAGACAAATAGACAAAAGCTCTGTATATTTTGAAAGTCAAAGTTGTGTTACCCCTCCATAGGTGATATTGTGAGCTTTTATAGGTTCCCTGTGGCGCAATCCTAGTAGGACTCTTATTCCTCCATGTAGAGTCCTCCTAGGAATCACATGCCTGAAAGATAATACTTATCCTTCAACACCCCCCTCACTGCTTAAACCAAATGAGATGGTTTTACCTCGGTAGTATGACAAAACGACCGAGCTAACATGGCCATGCTAAAGCGGCAGAAATGACCGAGCTCCAACTAGCTCGGTTCTTCCCTTCATTGCTTGTACCTCGGTTTGGTCCACTAAGACCGAGTCTAACCGCAGTAAGCTTAAATCGAGCTAACGAGAGTAAGGTCTGTCACAAGAAGCCCAAATACCTCAGTTCTGAATACCACAACCGAGCTAAATATTACCATACCGACTGTGGTAACCACAACCACAATTGGACCGAGCTAACTACAAGGTCCTTTCACTGGGCCCTTTTTACCGCGGCCCACGAAGCGGCCCATTACCCAGCTCGGCCCAATTTACTCATAAATTACCCTCTCACCACACATATACAATCTAAGAAATACATACATATATATAGCGATCAGATCAAATCAGATTAGAAGATAGCGAGGAGAATAAACAAGAACCGTACGATCAAGGGTTTTTAGCCATGCTGAAGAACAAAGGTTAGGGAAAAAAGAATCGAAAGAGAGGTAAGAACGAAGTAGATGATGAGAAACGCGAACTAGTCTTCAAAGAAGGCAGGCAAGAGTATGCTCAAGTCCAGCAAATGCTTGGAAACGGGCATTGTGAAGCAATGTGCATCAACAGAACGAAGCGGCTCGTCACATCCATGGCAAGATGCACAAGAAGGTCTGGATCACTGCTGGAGACATCATACTCGTTAGACTTCGAGATTATCAAAATGATAAGGCTGACGTAATTCTCAAGTATATGCTTGATGAAGGCTTATGGTGAGTTGTCGGAGACTACTTGCCTCAATGAGGAGATTGCTGGTGGTCTTGATAAGAAGAATGATGGTGCTAGTGATGATTATATTGAGTTTGAGGATGAAGATGCGGTCTCCTCATCGTCTTCATCATCGAGTAATAAAGAAAAGGCATATGATTACATAATAGGGTTTTTTTTTTTTTTGTTGAAACAGATAAATTGAGTTGTTGAACAGATTTCTCAAATCTAGATCTGTTCAAAGTTTTTTTTTTTTTTTTGTAGCTATTGATTGTTGTTGTGTTGTTGTTGTTGATGTTGATGAAACAGATTGCATATATATAGGTTGAACAGATTCCATATGTTTGGTTCCACAGAGAGAGAAAGTAGGTTCAACAAATAGATATAAAAATTGAACAAATAGGTTAAAAAATTCTGTAGCTAAAAAAAAAATATCAAAATTTGAACAGATGTTTGATTGATTTGCAAAATTTGTACAGATAAAAATTATATATATGAAAATTTGTACAAATATTTGGGTAGAAAATTTGTACAGATAAAAGTATTGAACAGATAAAAAACTGGACAAATAGAAAATTTGCACAGATAAAATTTGAACAGATAGACAAATATTTGAACAGATAGATATAAATTTGAACAAATAGTCAACCAAAAGTCAAACAGATAAAAAAAGTCAAAGGGTAAAAATGGAAACAAAAATGTCCTCCAAGACTTCTCGCCAAACTGTTTTACAAAATGTGGACCTCTCACAAACAAAACAAAAAAAATCAATGGATCTAAAAAAAAAAAGGTTAATTTTTTGTATTGACTTTATTTATTTATTTTTATTATTTTAACCAATTACTAAATAAGGCCTTAATGCAAAAAAATGGGAAAGTTTTTTTTTTTCCTTATACCTTTTCTATCAAAATAACGAAACAGCAATGTTAGGTGTCATGAAAAACCTTTCATGAAAATAATCATGAAAGATTTGTGATCTTTGGATTACACTTAGAATAAAGCACTACACACTAATCAAGATAATCCAAAGGTCACAAAACTTTCATGATTATTTTCATGAAAAAATTTTCATGATTCCTAATTTTTCCCATAACGAAATCACAAGTCTTTTGATTGGTATAAAGAATAATTTAGCAAGGTTATTTCGATAATCTTATAGGTTATCAATGTTTAGAACTTATATTTGCGTAGTTAAAAGGAAAAAAAGAAAAAACAAAGATGCGAAAATAAACTGAAGTCAAAGAAGTTATGACTTGTTTGGTTGAGTTTTTTTATCCTTTTTTTTTTTTTTTTTTTTTTTTTTTTGGTGCAAAAGTGTAATTAGTATTTTGTCAGAATATGAGGGAATATTGTTATGTTTTAGTATATTTTTCAAATTTTGTGATAGAACAATGTTATAATTTAGCATGAAAGTTAACTTTATTGAAAATGAATTTCTAAGTATTATTGTCAAATTTTAGTTTTGAGTTACGTTAATGACAACTATATAAGTTGCGTTAAAATTTTCAAAAGTATTAATATCTCAGTATATTTATATGGGATGGGTTTCTTTCTAGTCCACTTTGTGGACTAGACCATACTGTTGGGTTCATGGGGTTCAACACGAGTTTCATTTTGATAATTCAAACCGTTTAATGTGTAGAGCTCATTGAATATTTCATCCCTATAAAAAAATCACGTTAATTGGATATCGATAACCTCTTAATCGAAATACATTTTTGTCAATGGTAAATATAATTTTACAAATAAATTATTAACAAAAATGTGTTTGGATCAAGAGACTATCAATATCCAATCAACATAATTTTTTGCTGAGATAAAATACTCGACGAGCTCTACACATTAAACAGTTCGGATTATCGAAATGGAACCTATGGTGAGGCCCACAGGCCCAACAATACGGTGCAGCCCACAAAGTGAACTGGAGAAAAGCCCATCCCTATTTATATTTAAATTAGTTGCATTGGTTTCTCTTTAAATTTGAAAAAAAAAAAAAATACACTAATTCCAGCAAATTTAACATTGAATTTTCTTGAAATTTTAATTAAAATGACAAACTTTGGTCTATTCATTAAAAAATAGTTAACAATGGAACAAATACTGTATATATTTGTTATTTTGTATCATCTGTATTAATTTTAATTTATATGTAAGAATCAATATAATAACTAAAATTTTGTGCAAGGACATAACAAAGAGAACCAAGCATGATAGCGTGTGGAGGACAAGGGCACAGTGAGAATACACTGATAGTTGATGGCAAGTTGCAACAAAGGCATTGAGCGTCCCCATGTAGTACTTTTGTCTTATGGGCCAGCCAATACAGTCTTTTCACCTTCTCTTTTGGTGGCCATGTTTGATTCCTTTGCCTTTAGCTCAACATTAGAAAGATCAACGACCAAGGGATTCATGATCTATTATCAAATAATTCAAGTAATTACGTGGCAAACAAGAGCCGGAGGGGAAAGAAAATAGGCAAAAGATTGCTTGTGATAAATAAGAGAGATCACCATGCATTGCATTTGGTTAGCATGGATAACTGATAATAAATAAATAAATAAATAACAGAGCACATTTCAAAAGAGATGAGCAGATTCCAATCTAGCTTTGGTTAAATAATTTTTTTTTTTTTTTTTTTTACTAAATAAGTTAAAACAACAAAACCATGTTTGTTTTCAGCTTTGAAAAAACAAACTTTTCCACCGGAATAAAAAAAAATTTATTAATTACTAAATCCGCATGCTTAAATTCTTATTAGAAAAAATTAAAAAATTGACGAACCTGGCCACGGACATGTGTTGCTAAGGCGTATCTTGTACTACTTTAACTTCATATATATATATATATATATATAGTTTAAAAAGGTCATGTATTAATATGTATTATTATGATATGTTTAAGTTTTATATTTTGATAATTTTTTAAAAATTAAAATATTATTCTATGAAATTAAATTAAATAAATCACTAGACATATTAATTTGCCCACAGTGTATTCAATTATCCTCATTTTGAAAGAGATTTAAAATTCATGATCAAATGTATCAGAATTGAAATGTTAGGAATTAAAATAATACAAATCTCAAACTATAAAAACCGTTGATATAATTTGCCAATGTAATGTGTGTCCCATTGAAAATAAATTTGTTAACATTTTTTATTTTCAAAACAATACTGTGGAAATGCTTGAAAGGGTTATCGTAACGGTAGTATCAAAAGAAATATTTGTAAAATTGCTCACCCGTCCCAACAAAAAAAATAAATTAATTAAAGCAAATTAAGACCGCGGATGAATTTAACTACAAAATTTTAAATTTAGAATAAGAAATTGGGAAATTCATTCAACCTACAATGGTGAGTGTGCTGGCCTAATTAAGGCAAATAAATATCATGAGACAGTATCAGAACATATTATAAAAATTGGTTAACACGAGCATAGGGACTGTTGTGACACCAAACGGTACTTTTTGGTTGCATCCTCAAAACTTCTTCAATTTATGCTACTCTACATTGGAGTTTTTTTTTTAATGTTCCAAAAAAAAGAAATTATTTAGAGAATTGGCTCACTTTTTAAATTATTTAAGAAACTAACTTACTTTTGAAATCACATTTTGGAAATGCGATTTTGAAATTGAAATTGTATTTTCAACATGCAATTTCACCTTGAAATCGCATGTTGAAAATACGATTTCAGTTGAAATCGCATGTTAAAAATGTGATATCATCATTTTCAACTTGCGATTTTAAGGTGAAATTACATGTTCAAGATGCAATTTTAATTTTAAAATCGCATTTTGAAAATGCGATTCCAAAAAGTAGATTAGTTTCCTAAATAATTTGAAAAGTGGGTCAATTCTCTAATTGGTTTTTTTTTTTGGAATATTTAAAAAAAAAAAAACTCTATAAACTTTGCATAAATATATGTATATATATACAAACATAATTTGACCCTTAAAATAATTAAATTTTAAGTCAACTTGTTTAAATAATTTTTTGATTTGTTTTCAATCTGAATTATTTGTCTAGAAAATATCAACAACAACAAAAAATTCAAAGTTTGAACTTTATAAACTTTAAATTATAATTAGTTTGTTTACAATCTAGACCATATTCAATTCACCTGTTTTTAAGCTTGTAAATAAACAGAGTCGTTTGTGAACACGCTTGAGTTCGGCTCATTTAACATTTATTTAAATAATAGAATAAATATATTACTTATATATTAAATAATGAACAAATATGTATTAAAAAATAGAATAAATATGTTATTTATATGTTTAAATAATGTAAATAATAACTATAGGTAATACATTTATATGGTGGTAGATAATATTATCTTTTAAGATATTGACTTTTCTTTTAATATATTTATATATAATTATATAATCATAATTTTAATTGTAACTTTAGTTTCATAGCAAGTATGAATTTATAGTTTTTTTTAACTTGTTAAATAGGCTCGAACTTGAGTCAAGCCTAAGCAACTTCGGCTCGAACTCGATTCGTTAAATTTTTATTGAGCTTGAACTCGAGTTCGAATTCGTTAAAATCTTAATAAACAAATCCAAACATACTAAAGATCGACTTGACTCGACTCGACTCAATTTATTTATAGCCCTACCTATTTCCGTTAAGTAAAACAGACCAAAAAAAATAATTTTTTAATTATTAAACTCAATTTAAGTATATATAAAATGTTTAAAATGATTTTTTTTTTGTTAAGTTTAATAATTAGAATATAATTTTTTCATTAGTTTACTTAACAAAAATAGATAAATAATTTAAATTTAAAATAAATTTAAAATTTAAATTAATAAAATTAAAAATTAAAAAATTATTTTATTATAAGAGTTAAATTCCTTTTCTTCTTTTTTTTTCCTTCTATTTTTAATTCAATGAGATTACATAAAAGAATTCAAAAACATCCCTTAACTAAAGCACTATAAGTACTATAAAATGAAAAAAGTAGTGAAAATGTAACCAAATCGCACAGTTCGGTGTCGCAGCAGTTGCTGCTGTGCATTAAGCACTGCAACATCCCCATATCCGGTTAACACTATGGAAATTCACGTTGGTTTTGTCCACTGGAAAATGTCTCGTAACTCAAATTTTGTGGCTCAAAAGTGGCTCAAATGGCCAAAACGATGTCGTTTTGGCCATTTTTATGTTGTTCTGTACTCAAAACGACGTCAGGGGGCGTAGGAACACCTTACTTATCTATGCCACGAATTTATTGCTTTAATTAGTACTTTCAAGTTTTTCTTTATGAACTTAACCAAGCCCACCCGAGGGTGGCAAAATCTGCATTTTAAGCCTACTTGCGAGTCATCAAACCATTTTCAAATAAACAAGCATGAAATGTTTTGTTCCAATTCAGGCGATCCAGTCTATACTTGTATGCTGTGCGCATCATATAGTAACCTAGGCTAATAACCGGAATAAGAACTCACAATGTTTTCAAAAATTGATATCGTGGTTAGTAGAGGCCGGTCTATGACCGGGCGAGCGGGGGTGCTCACGAAGTGACCTTCCCCAATCGTACCCAAGTTCCCGAGCCGAGGCAACTTTGGTGATGACGGACACGTGGCCTTTTGGCACCGAGTCAGGGTTTCCTAAATTTCCCAAAATAAAATATTTAGGTGGCGACTCTATATCTGGCAAAGCAGTCCATGTTTGGCACTACTTTTTCAAAAATCAGTTTCTCAAAATGATTTGCCGGATTTGGACTCTTTGGTTCAGATTAGGAACCGTGACATTTCAAGAGTCCGAACTGTAGTAACCCCAAATGAACAGAACGGGAGCTAACCCTCCCGGGGCGTTCGGGGGACGTCTACAGTTAGTTTTTTTTGTTATCTGTTAACTATAATACCATCAATTTTAATACAAAACTGATTGGATCATGTAGTTATCTATATCCGATAAATGTGATTTTTTACAGGCATGCAGTACTAGATGAGTTCTACATATTGAATGGTTCAGATTAGAAAATGGGACCCATGGGGGGCCCATGGGCCCAACTTTACCATCTAATTATGTGCATATACACAGATTTTTTTTTTTGGTCTCTATCACCAAGTTTTACATCACGTCAGTACCAATCTTAGGCCATCTACTTTATATGTATTAATATTTATATATTAATTTTTTTATATTTTTTTTGATGAATAGTGATAATTTTTTAACTTTTTTAATAATTTTTTGACTTTTTTTAAACTTGTCAAACCAGTCCTTATTTGTACCCCCAATAACAACAGTGCTACAGAGCTCTAATTAGAACTGCTCTGCAGCAGCTTTAATGAGCTGGTGCACATATAAAAAAAAAAATAGTGAGGTAAAAGACAAAACATGAGCAAGAAAAAGACAAATTAATGCTCTATTAAAAACCTCTCTTTTTAGAGGTCTAACTCATTTTTCATTGATTTCATGATTCGTTCCAAAAAATATATATATTCTACTTGTTTAGTTCTGATTTTTAGAAAACAGTTTTGAAAAAATTCTATTTTTTATTTTTCGTATTTTAATATTTTTAATGAATTTTTTTAATATTTAAAGTAAATTTTTTTTAAAATTTTTAGACACACCTAACATAAATACACTTTAAAAGTATAATATTTGTGAAAAAAATCTTTAAAAAATGCACTAAATATCAAAAAATACAAAAAAAAATTTATGAAAAAGTTCTTAAAATTTTAAAAATATTCACTAAAAACAAAAAAAAATATATGAAAAATAAAAAACTCAATTTTTAAAAAATTGAATTCAAAAAATTAAAACCAAATATATTGATTGATTGCATGAGAATCTTGTGTTGCTTTTAACTGACTTGGCGTAACACATAGAACTATTTAGCAAATGTGTTCAAACTATTAAATTAGAATAATCCATATGCTCTCTATTTCATGAGTGGAATGAAAATTTCATTTCACAATATATCCATATCATCAATAAAATCAATAAAGATTTATTTTAAATTTAAGAACAATTAGAAAAAAGTTTTAAGACTAATTATTTTGAATTTTGAAAATGTATTGCAACTTTTTGAAATAGAGAATCAAAATCCGAATCACTCTTCATCTGCTTTCTCTCGTCTTGCTTTCTTCTACCTTTCAAAATCTCTCCAATGATCAAAATCTTGTTTCGGTTAACTTAGAAATAGAAATATTTCCAAATCACTTCATAAACAATTTTAAAATGTTTGAAAACAAAATCTAAAACCTATGTAAATGTTAATGCATTCTCAATAATTAATCAATTCAACATATTAAAATTTATGAATATTAAAAGTACATAAACCAAACATTTAAAAGTTTAGTTTGGTAATATGTTTGCCATTATAATAAAAATTATTTAAAAAATTCAAAATTAAATTAATAAGTGACTCAGATTATTTCTCCTTTTGTCCTTTTGAGTTTCTCAAATCCTCTAATAATTTTAATATTTTTCTCTATTCTCAAATATTTTCTTTTGACAAAAATGGCAAATAAAAATAAAAATTATTAACTAGGCGTCAAAACAACTCAATGCAATTTAGCATGTTCTTGTAAAAACATTCGGATTTCAATATTCCTTGAATGTTTTGTTTCGATTTCTTAAAAATTAGTAACGTTTAAGCCATTTCAAAAATAGGAAATTTTGTTACTTGATTTCTTGTGGCAAGCTTGTCACGACAAACTCACATCGTTCAGTTTCAAATGTTTTTAAGAACTATATATAAGTTGATTCAGAAAGATAACATAATCAAAACAAAAACAAAAACAAAAACAACAAAATTCTGATCTCTCTCAACAAAATTATGTATTGAGTCAAAAAGTTTTACATGTTGACAGATCATAAAATATCACAAATTTTTCTACTCAATCTATAGACAAGTGTTGCAGAAGGTAGTCATTGCATTAGAAACGCGATGGAATTTCTCTTTTTCCACAATAAATCCGAAGTCCCTGTTAAACTATAAAGATTTAGTGCAAGCTAATGTATTTTTTGATAGTGATGGGAGCAAAAATTTACAGAATTCTTTACCTATTGACAGTTTTCTATAATCTCTGCCCGTTAAAATGAGAAGATAGAGAACAAGGCCTATAATTCCACCCAGAACTGCAGACCTGTGCGCTGGTATATATCTCGTACTCTTCAAGCACATGTCTTGAACTCTTGCCCCTCACTAAACATACGCTATTCAACCTCGGAATTGCTCGCTTTAACTGGATCACTGAAAATAATCACAAGGCATGAGAGCTTAATCATTACGAAAAGTTGAAATTTTCACCAACCATATCACATGAAAAAAAAAACATATAAACTCACACCACTTGACTGAAACAGCATTTCCAAAGTTGAAATTTACACCATTGATATCACATGGTTCACCTCATTCAGTCAGCATCACCAAGTCCATCACTCCCATCCCCTTTCTTGGATATAGGTGCAAAGTGAGACTTGGGTTTCTTCTTCTGTGAAGCAATTTCAGCATTTTTTCGCAAGACAGCTCCAGGGGACGGATAAGGGCGCTGCTGAAAGAGAGGACCCTGAAATTCACAGAGACATGAGCAATTCAGTTTAAAGCATGAGTCCTCTTTTGGTCAGAAAACAAGCTTTTAATTGTCTGAGAATACCATAAATCAAGAACTTGTTTAAGAAAAAGAGAAATTCAGAGGTGACATACTGTTTTACTAGAGATTCCTAGCAATTTCAAAATTTCCAAACTTCCCAACTATTTTATAAAGCAATTTCCAGGCATTTCCAATTCACTTCCTATGTATTGATCAAAAACATGTTTTAATATGAGACCAACACATTTCCCACATGTCCACTACAAAACCTCAACAAGCACAAATTATAAAATTGTGAAAAGATCTGATTTCACCGATATGATTGTCATTTACAAGAAGGCGGCAGACATCTTTAGTAGCTTCAGAGCAATAGATTTATTAACTAAAAGAATGTTAATGTACCGTGGCAGTGGTATCTGCTGCTCGTGGCTGTACTCCTTTCAGGCCTACAACCCTGCAAAATTAGATGAAATTACAAAATAATTCAGAGCCTCAGAGCAATATATGCCAAATATAGGGCTTTAAACTGTATAAGAAACTGTCCAGTGCACATATGTTAACAAGAGAGAGAGAGAGAGAGAGAGAGAGAGAGGTGCCACATCTGTCAAGTGAAATGTGTATAGCATACCAGCCACCGCGAGGGGCATCTGAGTAAGAGCTTGGATCCATGGGATCCAACTCATCATCGTCGTCGTAGTCACGCTTCTTGCTTCTTTTGCCTTTTCCAATAGGGGGTTTCAAACTGGACCTGGAAACCCAAAAATCAATCAAATATGTCAGATCATAAGCTCGCCAAGTTTTATATATAAATTTATATATATATATATTTTCAAGAGAGCCTGGCACCTCCTAACCATCAACCTATGGGCCCTCCATATTCATCGCTATGTTACCTAGAATGTGGATCATTTTGGTACGTGGAACAGAAATGGGAACATAGTACACCACATGCACTAAAATATGGTACGGTAGGGGTAAGCTTGTATATATTACACTTAAGAATTTAAGGAACTTTTAGAAGAATTTTCTTTCAACTAATAAGTATCCAATAAAATGTAATTTTTTATTTTTTTTTATGTAGCAAAACATTTCTATAAATTTATCCCCCAAAAAAAAATCTCCATAAGCATTACGACCCATTTTTTATGTTTTTTGCCAAAACTTAACTCACCTTAAATTTTAGTCCATTATATTTGTTTTTTTTCCTCCTAATATATTGGAAAAACTAACGGAATCGTTTCGGATCACTAAATTTATCATTTTGGAACGGAAGTGTACCATGTTTCGGAGCGTGCATACCAATACGAAATTCGCTAGGGTATTAGCGTTTTCTAGTAACACAAATTCAACGTTGTAAAATGCCCATGAAATTGGTAATCCCTTTGTTATTGAATTGGAAGCATTTCAAGCATGTACTTTACAGTGGATGCTCAGGAAGCAGACATGCAAAATTGGGAGTTTCAAAGGAAGTTACAATACCTCTGCTTGGAAAACCTCTTCTCTGAGTCTTCATTAGAATTTGCAGAATTAGTGGTCCGCTGTTTGTTTTCTATACTAGCTGACAAGAATTTGCTTTCAGGAAGATTGAGAACTCTACAGTTGAAATGGAATTTAATTAAAATGCAATAGCAATATCCTTTTCTAAATCAAAATAATAATAATGATAATCACAGTGGTGATGATGACGAGGACGATGACAAGGATAATAACTAGAATGGTACTAATGATAGTAATGATGAGTATAGCAACACATATGAGATGAGGGTCAGAGATAAGTGGAAGAGAAGATATGTTCTATCTGGTGTAAGGTAAAACATATCACAGACATCATCTTGCATTCACATTGCCGACCTAACTCCTCATGCTATGCTGCAATTACACACATTATTTGCCCCTCTATTATCAAATAATTCAAGTAATTACGTGGCAAACAAGAGTGAGAGAGGAAAGAAAATAAGCAAAAGATTGCTTGTGACAAATAAGAGGGATCACCAAACCGTGTACAATGATTGCAGTAACCCCACAACTGCACAAGGTCTACTCCCCAACCACCGCACCCCATGCATTTGGTTAGCATGGATAACTGATCACTCCAAATCCCATTAGCTGCATCTTTGGAATCAATGCTGTCAGAATGTTGTGAGTCATCCTGCTGTGATGACTTAGGGTGCTCCCATTGTGATACATTGGTTTTTGTGTTGTAGTAATATTTTTGACCTGTAGATTAAAGACATCTAAATTAAGAGAAGGGAATGCAGTGCAACTAATAATCTAAAGAGTTAAAGACCCAGCATCGACACAGGTCTTCAATCTTTAGAAGCATTAGGTAATGCATATTGTACCTTATCCTTAATAGCATAAACAGCTTTGCAAATTAACATGGAAGCTAGTGAGGAAAATGGAATGAAAAATAAAAATAAAAAACCTCTCATCAACTTCTAGTTCTAAGACTGACTGAATGGAACGTTGACACTCTCAACAGCACCATCCTTAGATTAATCACCCAGTCACACTTCAATAATTTCCCTTCTATTTCTTTCAATTGTTTTGGTTATCAGTTCAACAACTTCACTAACATATAATTTATCCATGGAAAAAGAATATTCATAATCTTTAATGATTGCCACTTCACTGTTTGCAAGTCAAGGAATTTCGTGTATAGGGTTATCTTCTTTTTTGTCACTTTATTGTTATTAAACTACCTTCGTAATTAGAAGGGTAAACAATGCCACTCAGAAAATTAAATTGACACAAAGATTTAATCCATCAGAAAATCGTCAACCACTAGTAAACCACTAGTAAATACTTTAGAACATCAACCAACAATATGCCAAGCTTCTGAAGAAGACAGTGAATATAAAACAATTAATTCAAAAGGTCAACAACAAAGAATTGCATGGCCTTCACACAGCTCTGATCTGTGTTCTTTTCACCATTTTCCACATTATTTATTCAAAGAACAACAAAGGAAACAGATATATGAGGCAAACCTGACGTTTCATCCAATACCTCCTGCCAATCTTCTGGAAGTGATAAAGGTGGCAGAGGCTTTAAGCTACTACCTGTCTCAACAGGTCTTTCCCACTGACTTTTCCCAGAACTTTCATTGTAATAATATGGCACACCGCTTGCAGGGTCCTTTACCTCAACCTACATGGAAATTTATAGAAATGAATATCAGAACAAAAGAAATGCAATCAACAGTGATAGGAAGAAAGCCGTTTCAAGTAAATAAAACCAACATAAGAAATAAAGCATAAAATAGCTTAAGATTAAGCAAGCTAAATAATATCTTAAGATTAAGCAAGCACTTAAATAAACTCATGTGACTCAAACATAAAAAATGAAAAAATAAAACCAAATCTTGCAAAATAATATGATCCACAAAGGTTAAAAAGATGATTTCACATCAACCTGTCATAACTTTAAAGACCAATAAATTACAGTTTTTCTTTCTTTTTTCTTCAAATTGAATTTTCCATACTTGCCCCTACATATTTGTTCCCACTGTTAAAGTACTGTCAAGATTTCAGATAACTTATTCATCCAGAATCCATCGCACTTAATGATACTTTTCATGTTCGACTAAAACATTTTCCAAATACTAATTCTTAATTATAAAACCAACCTTGAAAATCTTTTTGTTTCATGTTATGTCCGTGTTTCCTAGCATGAATCAAGTATGTCCTCTGCAACAATATGTTAGTTGGTCTAGGTTACACATCATTAGACCATCTCAAGCTACTTTTTCATTTTATATTTAAATTGGGGCACAACTAATTTTACACAAATTTAATCATTTCTTATTCTTTCCTTCACTGTAAAAGTACCCCATCTCAACATCCTCATGTTAGCAAATGAACTTATTGTTAATCAAAGAATTATTCAAAGCAGCAGCTTTTCCTTAACAACAATTAATTTTCTTGATAACCTCTATCTCACATGACATTCTTGACACAACCAAAGAGAATCCACACTACAGCCAAGAAACTTATGATCTAATTTTCCATAATTCTAGTGATTATTCTCTAGTAAGTTTCTCAAATATTTAAAATTTCTCTTTGGAAACAACGACGAATCGATGATTGATATTCGAGTTTCCCTAGTTTCAAGAAGATTAAGTTTTTTTCATTATTTCCAACTTATTTTCAAGGCTCTTTTGAACTTAAATTGTCAAACTCAAGAGCTGTATTATTTATGATGCAAATTTCTATTACACCCACACAGTTCCATTCCAATTGGTCTAGAGATTAAAAACAGCTCCACTCTAAAACATATACAAGAATTATACATATGAATAATAGAAACTCAAACTCACCCATCCAAGAGGCAACTCCCCAAGTGCTATGGTTTGGGTTGATGGAGTCTCTGACTTCTGAAATGTAAATTTTCAGGGAAACTATTAACAAAGTAATTAAATAAGATTGTTCGGAAAACAGATCCCATCAATATTGTAGTTTAAAAGTGAAAAGGATATCAAAACTAATTAAGAACAAGAAGAATAATTTATTTAAAAGTATAAAACAAGAATATCGCGGCTTCACCCAAGGATTTAGCTTCACAGAAACACCTAAAAACACAAGGCAAAGGGTTGGGAAAAGAGGGCGGAGGCAGGGAGAAGAAGAAGAAGAAGAAACCACATAAGAGAAAGCTACTTGCATTATCAGTCATAGCAGAACCCTCTTTAGCCAGCTCAGCTTTTAGAATACCCCTTGCTCTCAACTTCTGTTTTAGGTACTCAGGCAACTCCTTGGCAGCAGCCCTCTGTCCCAACTCTCCATCAACCACAGGGATTTCCTTGCCTGTTTCATGCCCATCAACTCCAGATTTACCCAAAAGGTAAACAATACATGAAATCTTCACCTATTTTAGAATATAGGTAATAGAATAAACAAGTACTCATATTATTATATAGTCTTACTGGGGGTAACAGTATAAGGCCTTGGAGCACTAGAATAAGCACCCCCACCTGGTACACCATATCCATTGCCAATGTCCACATTGCCTGACAAAAAAGCAAAAACTTACTAAACTATAAAGTGATATGAGATGCTTAGATCAAACACAATGACTATAATGTTACGGACCCAATACAATTACAGAATTTGTTAGGATTTAATATGTACCAATTAGAATATATAGCTTTACATGTAAGGAACTCATGGAGTTGCAAACAAACACTATTGCTTCCATCACTGACCTTGGAATATAGTAAGAAAGATTCTGAGATGGAAGTGCAGTAAGGTAGAGGAAGAGAGAGAGGGAGAGGTAGTGGCAAGGAGGTGGCTGGTAGAGGAGTGAAGAAGATGAAGTTTTTCCTTTTAGGGTTAAGAGTTTTGGGGGAAGAAGATTAAGATAAGATAAGGGCATATTTATCTTTTTACATTTTATTTTGACTTCTTTTTTTTTATTTTCATGTCAACTCTCAATTAGGTGCGTGTGGGACAATTCTCGTCAATTTGGAAGGAATTAGTAATGGTGGAGAGGTAAAATGCATAATGATCCAAAATCACAATGTGCGTGTTTGGTTTGAGTTTTTTGAATTAAATTTTTTAAAAACTAAATTTTTTGTTTTTCGTGTTTTTTTTTTTTTTTTAGTGAATATTTTTAAAATTTTAAGCATTTTTTTTCTTTTTTAGATGCACCTTACTTAGATGTATCTAAAAAATAAAAAAATTGTGACACAATATTTTAAAAAAATTAATAAATAGATAAAAATACGAAAAATATACTGAAATCTAGTTTTTTTTTTTTTGTATTTTTGGTATTTAGTGAATTTTTTTTAAAAAAAAATTCACAAAAAATTATACTTTTTATGTGTATTTATGTTAGGTGTGTCTAAAAATTTTTAAAAAAAAATTGCTTAAAATATTAAAAACATTCAGTAAAAACAAAAAAAAACATGGAAAACAAGAAAGTAGGGCTCTGTTTGGAATGGATTTCAAACTATGATTTCACCTCTTTATTTGCGTTCGATGTTTGTTTATGGTTTCCAAAGTTAATTCCACACTCAGTTTTGAAAACTCTGTCAAATGCGGGCTAAGAAGCACGGACACTTCTAAGAAGGTGACGTATTCGTGTCGTATCCGTGTCGGACACCGATACTCTTTGGACACTCTCAGGACACGTGTCCGACACTCTTCAAAACGTGTCCTATTTTTTAAATTTTTTTAAAGACTTGGACACTCTTTGGACACTTGAAGGACATATGTGTCCATCGCTTAAATACAAGTGTCTAACGATTAGACATATGTGAAATTAATTATAAGTTTGAACAAAACAACTTAAGATACAATAATAAAACAAAAACTATATAAATTTATAGGAATTAGTATCATATTGTATTTTTTATTATCTTTTTAATGATATATTCATATATATAACATATAATAAATATATAAAATTACATATTTCATGCGTGTCCCTCACGTGTCGTGTCCTACATTTTTTGAAAATTAACGTGTCAGCGTGTCCGTGTCGTACTCGTGTCGTGTCACGTGTCCGTGTCCGTGCTTCTTAGAATGCGGGAAAATTTGAGCTAACCAGTCGTCCCACCAGTCGTCTGGCCGGTTGACAAGAACAGTGCAATTTTTTTTTTTTTTGGCAATTGACATATGTTAATTATTATATATTCAAAAAAAAAAAATTTCTGAATTTTTAAAAAAAAAATTATGTGTTTTAATAGAATTTTGAGTTGTATGTGTGGTTATGAGTTGTAAGTTTTTATATCAAATATCATATGTCACATCAAAAATTTCCAACTCAATTCAAAACTCTTTCACCAAACAAATTTTTCACACTCAAATCATAATTCCAAAACTCACAAACTCAAAATACAACTCTTACTCTCAAATCATAGTTAGAAAGCTCTACCAAACGCAACCTAGAATTTTTTGAAAAGTGTTTTTGGAAAACCAAAAACAAGCAAAGTGGGTAGGACTTCTGGTTATTTGCAAATGTCAGGGCTGTGAAGTGCTCTACGGCAATATCACAAGGGGACAAATTAAATTTTTCCTAAGAAATAATTGATTGCAAATCTAAACTAGCTTTTGTTGATAGTTTTTTGTTTTTGGTCTTTGTACACTCCTAATGTACAAAAGTTGGGGCATTTTGGCACTTCCAGTGGATTCTACATTTACCTATTATAAAAAAAATGGCCTCTAAAATCCTTATTTATGTATGAAAAAGATATAAGATATGAATCAGTATTGTGTCTACTAAAGGAAACTAAAAAATCAACCTTCATCAGGGATGGTAGATCTGCCACGCTTCAGGGCCATTTCTGCACGGTGCTCTGTGGTCATCTTCAATAGATGCTCCTGATAAAAAGTTTGACGCATGTATTAATGCATCAGAATAAAAGACTATAAAAAATGAGTTCACGTAGGAGGTTGCCTGCCGCAACAAAAAAAGGGAAATCTCAGTACCTTTAGAGAATTCGGGTCAAGACGTCCTGAGAAGATGTCTGTATCATCCTCAGGTGGTCCACTTGCACCTCTTGCATGTCTGTGATAACACATAAATACACATGAGAGTTGCATCTTTCTGTTTTCAGCATCTACTGATACAAAAATAAGTAGATGTTTCATTAAAAGAAAATCAAAATGCACCTTTGGCTTTGAATAATTTTCTGGGTGGCAATTTCCTGATTGTTAAAGATAAAGGTATATCAGTCAAATCAATTTAAAAAAGGAAAGAAAGAAATGGAACATGTGAACAAAGCATATTTTTAAAAGACATACCTGTTCATGTAACACAGCATCCTGAGCAGAAGCTTCAATGCTGCTGGCACTTTCCAAATGTAGCCTCGGGTAGCTGGCAGACGCATCAGGACCATCTGGGGAAACGTTGTATTCATTTGTGAAAGATGATTATCAAATTGCATACAAACTGAGCCAAAATATAAAAAATAAAAAGTAGAGGAACTTCCACTTTGTCAATTACAGAAACATGGTTATTCAAAATAAAATTAGTGAATTATCTGAAGGTGCTTTTGTCATTGTTCTAGCATGTAGCTCTAAATCACTTGACAACTCACCTTGAGGAGCAACCAATGGTACAGAACACCCAAGTTCTCCAGATTGGGTCCCCTGATTTATATTGCTAAACTTTACTTGTTGCTCAGAAGCATCTGGTTCCTTTTCCTGTTTGGTGGAGATGTTGGAATCAGCTAACTGAAGCAAACTTTTGTCACCATCACTTAGAAGACTTTCTTCTGTGCACAGCTGAGAACCATCACATTTCACATCAGGCTGCACTGACCCATGCACAATCCCAATATGCTGTCTGAAGGGTTGAGGGGTTGGGATGCCGGGTTGAAAATAGTTGCTATTCTGAAAGTGATTTTGGGTTGGATATGATAACTGAGGGGCATGTGGAGCATGATCAAAATGAGTGGATGGCCTAACATGTGGATAGAAGCTTTGAGAGGGGGGAAAATAGGCTGCATGGGAAGTTGGAACGGGAAACAGATGATTTTGAGAAAAATGAGCATTGTAGTGAGGTTTGTCATAGACTTGAAATGGATGAGGAGGATGCTGGGTGGAAGGATTCAAAGAAGCAGAGAATGGTGAAGAAATTGGAAGGGATTGAACTCCAGGAGGGAGCGGCTGATCATAGTTGTTATCCATAAGCTGTAAATATTACACATAAACAATAATTCTATGATTATTCCAATAATAAAAAGAAGAAGAAAAAAAAAGGATGTGAATGGAGATAGAGTGGCAATGGAGATGCCAATAAAGTATTGTATAGCATGAGCAAACTAATGGAAAAAAAACATAAGTTTTCAGTGTGAAAATAACATCTTGGCACACCATATTTTAACTACAAAGGGGAGACTTCTTACAGAAATATCCTAAAAATAAGATAGCTAAATTAAACATTAAAAATAGAAAATCTAGCAAACAAAAAATATTCTTCATTGCTCCAAATCCTCTCCCCTTGAGTCTTACCTTATATGGTTTAATTCAAGTACCACACACTATTACAGTTGTTTTTTGTATACCACATCATTATATTCAGTCATAGCCCTCTATCTAAGCCAAATCTGATGCTCAACACGATAATTTCTCTACTAAAAACTGTTCATATTCTTTCAAGACATGAGACATCCCTTTTCATCATAGCCTTTGAAATAACATCACTCCTTATCTTACAGGCCTCAATTGGTTCCCGGGATTAGATCAAGGGACATAAGTAATGCCTAGGGATTATTGATGAGATTAGTAATACTTGGGATAATATACAAAGGGAACACTTTCATTATGTTTGGTTAGGGTTTGATAAAGCAGGGGATAAAAAGAGAGGATTATTTCTCGCCCTTCTAGAATCTAGCCATTGAATGGAAGATGGGATCTTATCCCATGGAGCGGAACAAGAAATACAGGGGGATGGTATTTCTTAACCCCCAAAAAAACATGAAGGGCTGGTCTCCCCCTCTTACTCCCCCCATACATCCGATTGACAGACATGGCCATATAGTAAAGTCGAGTACCTTCATTGTGGAAAACCATACCATCTTAAACAACTTTCTCCCATATAACCTTCAACTAGTGCAAATTCGAGAGTGAGTTTGGGATGGCCCTATGAAAGATCACTTTGAATTATTTGTTCTTGTTCATGTCATCCATCAGCAATTTCTTGTTGAGAAGCAATTTAGTAAGTTTCTACGTTTACTAGAAACCAAGTAGTTCACAAAAAATTGATCTTTGACAAAAGAGTGGTTCTGAAGGGTGACTTCAATGTGGTTAGACTCGTGTCTGAAAAGCTTAATGGGACTTCTTCCAATAGAAGCATGGGGGATTTTGATTCTTTCATTAGGGAGGGTGAATAGATTGATCTTCCTTTGAGCAATGCTAGATTTACTTGGTCTAACCTTCAAGAGAATCTTGTGTGTTGTAGATTGGATAAGTTCCTTCATACCTTGGGGTGGGAAGGGTTGTTTCCCAATATTAGACAAGACGCATTGCCTAGGGTTGTGTCCGATCATTGCCCGGTGATTTTTGAGAGTTGCCCCTTCAAATGGGGTCCTCGTCCCTTTAGGTTTGAGAATGCATGGTTGGAGGATCGTTCTTTTAAGGGCTATTTTAAGGTTTGGTGGGAGAGTTGTAGTCCCCAGGGGTGGGAAAGTTTTAAATTCATGCATAAGCTGAAATGGGTCAAAGAAAATTTGAAAGTCTGGAGGCATAATGTCTTTGGTGATTTGAATGAGTTAAAGGCGGAGTTGGTTAGAGGCATTGAGGAGTTGGATGCCAAGGAGGTTGGGGAGGGTTTATCTAGGGCTTCGAGGGATGAAAGGAACATGCTTCGAATGAAACTAGAAGAGACAGTTTTTAGGGAATAGATTTTTTGGGGGCAACGGGCTAAGTTGAAATGGGCAAAGGAGGATGATATAAATTCTAGATTTTTTCATAGAGTTGCGTCAGGAAAAAGGATAAAAAACTTTATCAAGTGTTTGGAGGTTGATCAGGGGTAATTGGTGAATAGGGAAGAGCAAATTGTGAATAAAATTTTCAAATTTTACTCGAATCTTTACTCTGATGGAGGTGTGGATCGGCCAGGGATTGAAGGCATCAACTGGGCTCCAATTAATGTCTCTAAAGCTAGATGGCTTGAGAGACCTTTTGATGAGTGTGAGGTACGTCAGGCTGTGTTTGATTGTGAGAGAGATAAGGCTCCAAGCCCAGATGGTTTTTCAATGGCATTGTTCCAAGATTGTTGGGACGTTGTGAAAGGAGATTTAATGAGAGTGTTCGGTGAATTTTTCGAAAGTGGAGAGGTTAACCTTTGCACCAACGCAACTTTCATTTGCCTTATTCCCAAGAAGGAGAAGTCGGTGAAGATTGGGAATTTCAGACCCATTAGCTTGGTTACATCGCTTTACAAAATTTTGAGGAAAGTTCTGTTCAAAAGAATTAGAGATGTTCTTGGGGAAACGATTTCTGCTTCACAGGGCGCCTTCGTGCATGGAAGGCAAATTTTGGATGTGGTCCTACTGGCCAATGAGGTTGTGGAGGAATATAGAGTGTTACATAAGGAGGGGGTAGTATTTAAGGTAGACTTTGAAAAAGCATATGATCATGTAGATTGGGGTTTTTTGGACTTTGTTTTGGAAAGGAAGGGTTTCGGTTTTAGGTGGAGGAAGTGAGTTTGGAGGTGTGTGTCATCGTGCAATATGTCGGTTATTGTGAATGGAAAAGCGGAAAATTCTTTTCATGCGTCTCGGGGATTAAGGCAGGGAGACCCATTATCACCGTTTTTATTGATCATAGTGGTTGACGCGTTGGGGAGGTTGATTGATGTTGCTAGGGATAAGGGGGTTATTGAGGGGTTTGTGGTGGGTAGAGATTTGATTAGTGTGACTCATTTGCAGTTTGCAAATGATACCATATTTTTCTCTTCTAAGGAGGAAAGTATGGTCTGAAATCTACTTATGCTTTTGAGGATCTTTGAAGTTGTATCCGGTCTTAAGGTCAATCTCACTAAGAGCTGTGTTGTGGGTATTAATCTTGAGCGTAGTTGCGAGTTTCGTATGGCAGATGTGTTGGGTTGTCCCATTGAGAAGTTCCCTCTCAAGTATTTGGGGCTCCCATTAGGTGGTGATCCTAAAACAGAGGCCTTTTTTTTTTTCGAATAACAACAAAATTTTATTAAAGCGGGAAAGAGAAAGAGGACAAGAAGTCCTCATACAAAGAAAGAAAAGAAGAAAAAACAAAACAAAATCACAAAACTCGAAGCCTAAGGATGGCAAACAGCAGCCCAATACCTAGAGAACAAAAATAAAGGGACTCATTTAAAAGAAGGAGATACAAATGCCCAAAAAAAGGCCAAATATTCAGCCCTATCCCACAAATCCTCTACACTTCCTTCCTTGCCTTCAAAAATTCCAACATTTCTCTCCAACCATGCAACCCAGAAAATAGCAAAAACAATACCTATCCACATTGTTTTAGCTTTCTTGGTACTTCCAAACCCGTCAAACCGAATAAGAAGCATATGCATACACTCCCGTAGAGCAACCCACTGTACTTCACATAACCTGAAAAGACGCTGTCATAATACAGCAGCCACCGGGCAATGAAGAAAAAGATGATCCACTACCTCCAAGTTTCTCTTGCACATCACACACCATTGGGGGCATAAAGAGTGATTAGGCCTTCTCCTCAGGAGAACATCATTAGTTGTAACACTCTTCTGAGCCAAAGACCACATGAAAAACTCCACTTTATGAGGGACACCCGCTTTCCAAATTTTCTTATGAAAAGGGAACAAGGAAACCGAGGGAGATACACTTTGGTACAATCAGTGTTGAGTTGTATTCCTATTTATTTTTGTCCCTTTTCAAGATACCAGTTCGTTTTGCAAGGCAAATTGAGAAATTGTTGAGGGATTTTCTGTGGGAGGTGTGTGATGAGGGTAAGAGGGATCACTTACTCAGTTAGGAGGTTGTCTCTCTTCCTCGGCGTAAAGGGGGTCTTGCTATTGGGAACATTGTTGCTAGAAACATTGCCCTCTTGAGCAAATGGTTGTGGAGATTTCCCGAGGAAAGCGAGTCTTTATGGTGTTCTATTATTAAAAGCAAGTACGGAATTCAGGCTAATGGTAGAGATTCTATTGTGGTTAGCGGAGGCAATTGTCGTTCTCCATGGAAGTCTATCTCTCATTTGTTTCCCATTGTATCTCGGTTTGTGTCTATGAAAGTGGGTGATGGGGCCAATATTCGATTTTGGGAGGATGTTTGGGTGGGGGAGACATCTTTTGACAAAGCTTTTCCACTTTTATATCGATTGGTTCATGCACGAAATGTGTCAATTGCGTCGGTGGCATGTTCTAATGTCGCACCAATCTCTTGGAATTTCAATTTCCTTAGAAATCTAAGTGATATGGAGTCTCTTGAGTTGGCATCTTTGTTGACATTGATTGATGGGGTTTCCTTAGTTTTATCTCCCGATAAAAGGGTATGGAATATCAGTTCTTCAAGGATCTTTTCTTGTAAATCTTTGTTTGACAATCTCATTGATAAATCCTCCGTTCGTTTGTTTCCTCTTCATATGAAAATCTGGAAAGCGGGTGTTCCTCATAAAGTGAAGTTTTTCATGTGGTCCTTAGCTCATAGAGGTGTCATGACCAATGACCTATTCCAAAGGAGAAGGCCTAATCACTATCTTTGCCCTCAATGGTGCGTGATGTGCAAGAGGAGTTCGGAATCAGTAGATCATCACTTTCTTCATTGTTCGGTGGCTATACAGTTATGGCAGTGTCTATTTGGTTTGTGTGATGTTAAATGGGTTGTTCCACGGGATTGCACACATATGCTTCTTGTTAAGTTTGATGGGTTCGGCGGCTCTAAGAAAGCCAAAACCTTATGGTCTTGTATTGTTTGTGCTATTTTCTGGATTATTTAGCTGGAAAGGAATTCAAGGATCTTTGATGGAAAGGAGGCTGCTGTAGATTCTTTGTGGGATAGGGCTGGTTTTTTGGCTTCATTTTGGGCTTTTGTGTCTCCTCCGTTTAAAGGAGTTCCACTTTTCTTGATTTCTAGGGATTGGTTTGCAGTTTGCAACCCCTAGTGTTTGGATTTTCTTGTTTTCTCTTTCTTTTTTGATAGTTGTTTTTATTTTGATTGGGTTCTTGTTCATTGTATAAGGACTTCTTGTCCTGCACACTTTCTTCTTTAATAAAATTTCTTGTTGACTTTTAAAAAAAAAAAAAAAAAAAAAG